>OY759219.1:46707260-47307260 GCA_963662175.1 Aradus depressus
AAGAAAACAATCTTCTCTCAAAGGCGCACCCCCCCTGTGGGAGGAAGGCGCCCAGAAACTGGGACCAGCGATTAACTTCCAAAGTGTCACCAGCTGCATTGTAAAGGATGCAACACGACCATCCCGTCTAAATTTCTATTCTTTGCCCGATATTGCACGTAATCTAATGCCGAGTGTGATGAATAAGTGACATAACACTTCAACGTACTTATAATTTACACTTAGGTACTAACCGGGGCAGAGGACAACGTTACTAACCTGCTTAAGTTACTAATCGGCAAACGCGATGATGTTCGATAACATGATTGAAACTAACGATATTAGGGCTGTAGCCGCAAGCACACGTTCGCATGCCTCATGATCGTAAAAAATGGACTTTCCCAGCGCCATTCAATCAACTAAGTTTTATCTCTCTCTCTCTCTCTGAAATCAATTCACCGAATTGGATGAAAATGAGTAATGTCGTCATTATGGGTTCCTGGATTTTGTGTCGATATATAATAGGTTAGGTTAGGTTTTATGACTCATGCCCGGGCTTTAACTACAAGGTCATATCGCCTACTACCAGAGCGCTCTTTCGTCACTCTGGTGGACATTGAGCCCCGACTCTACTGTGGGAGTCCTAAATTTTGCCTACCCTAAATTTTTATTCATCTAGGGTAGGGGTCTTTAACGAGTACCTGACATCGTACAGGCTCGGGACCATCGCTTAACGTCCCATCCGAAGGACGGCGTGCTTAAGTTTATTTTACCTCCCAGATAAAATAAACTAAGGGCCTCGGTCGGGCTACGAACCCACAACCTTGAGCTCAGAAGTCAAGCACGCATACCACTGAGCTACCGGCGCCCTCTCGATATATAATATATGTGATGTGGAAAGCAAAGAGGGATGGACCTCTTATCGGAAATTTCGATTTTGAGTTTTTGATATTTTCTAATTTAACACTAAAAAATAGACATTTTGCAAAAAAAATGGAGTGGATATCTCAAAAATTACGGATTTTATGGAATTTTAAAAATTGTATTAGTAAAAGTGGCTTTTGTGGGAAAACGCGTTTGAAAATTTTGAAACGCTACAAAATTATGAGTTTTCATACTTAAGGAACGAACTATCTACACTTTTTTTTTTACTTTACTTTATTTAAACAACTTTCACAGGTAAAGGAGATAGTAGAGTATTATAATTCATAAAAAAAACAGAAAATGCCATTTTTTGACCCAACACCTTATTTTGATTATACTGAACAGTTCACTCTCCTGACAAGAGGTCCCTCATCGCTTTCCACAGCACATATAATATCCACAGAATAACATCCAGTAGAACATATTATGCTCTATTCTGTCCAGACATTTTGGAATCAAGAGATCGGAAAACAGGAAATTCCAGTAAAAACAACAATTGAATTTTTGACGAACTTTGTCTATACATAGTTGGGAAAGTAAAAATTGTGTGGGATGTTGAAGATGAGTGGTTAGTGTGACTGCCTATTGTCGACAATGGTCCCCGGCTGTTTACTGGCTCTCTACTTAGAGAGATGCATGTTGGTGATTTTGAATGGTTAGAGGGACTGGACACTATCCTTAGAGACCTTGTAGGCGTGACGGGCTATTAGTTTGAGAAGGGATCTAACCCCCCCCCCCCCCCCCCCCCCCCCCCCCCCCCCCCCCCCCCCCCCCCCCCCCCCCCCCCCCCCCCCCCCCCCTCACTATGACTATTAACGTAACAAAGGGGGTTGTAATATTGGGGTCTCTCGAACCAGCGTCTGGTGAATCTGGACGTCAGCAATACAATTGCAGGCAATATTTGGTCCTATGCGAGGACTATCAGCTATAACTTCAAAAAGTAGGGAAAAATCAACTATTATACTGCACGTATTAACCTGCGACAAATCATATCTTAATGTTTACTCGTAGATTCTAAGTCCATAAGACAACTGTTTTTTAGAATATGTAACAAGAATTTCATGTGACTGGTGCGGCTAAAATCATCCAAACAATTATATGGTGCCATTCACGGAGCAATAGCTAATATCCAGAGAGATAGCCTTAGCCACATGATGTCACCCTATCTACTATAATAATAGTTGTGCTGGCGCTAATGGACTCTGCAGTCGATGAGCCTAATAAAAAAAAAAAAAAATGCATGTTTTCCAAGCCCCTGATTTCTAAGTAGAAATAAATTTCTGTATGTCTGTGAACACGATAACTCACTATAGAATGAATTAATCGACTCGAAATATGGGTATCCAGAGCACGACACCTATTTATTTTCGGCCGAACACAAAAACTGCCGTTGTAATGACGTTATTGACTCAACATTTCATATGCAAGTTCAAAATCTTATAAGGACGATAATTAATTTTCAGTGGAATCGGTCGAAGGAATCAGAGGAGGGGGTTCGACTCAAAAACCTAATAACTGCCGATAGAAATGAATGTATCGACACAAAATTTAATATTTTAGAGGATTTAGAAGCTCCTACTACTAGCTTTTTAGCCCAAACGGTCAAAATTGGTTTTGGGGGGAGAGCGGAAACATAATTGATTAACTAGTTATGGGGAAGTACATTGTAAGTGATTATCAGGGAGGGTTCTTTGCTAGGTCTATGAGCTGTAGCTAGTCCGTCATGTAGGAGCAAGACTGATGTGAGACGAGGGCAGGTACCTGGCTAGATGAGGTCGCCGACCTGTCTCCGGTCACAACCATAGATAATTAGATGGGGACTAAACAATAACCAGCCCATCTCCACTCCTGTATGACATCACACAGAGCAGCACGAGTCTCTATCTAGCTGTGAGGCCTACCTCGAGTCAAACCACTTGCTGCCACTAATATCAGTTCAAACCTAGTAAGGGAGTGCGTAAATCAGTTGAATACCTTAACGGATCACAGGAAAGTTGGACTCTACTGGGTCCTTGGTCACTCGGGGATTCAGGGAAACATGGAAGACGACTGGTCAAGGGAGTTTCAACTTAGCCCTTCTTAGGGCCAGAGCCAGTTGTACGAATATCCAGAGAGGCTTACCGAACTCGGATAAAAAAATGGACTAGAGACCTTTTGGAGAGAATTAACCACATGCAGACAGTCGACAATGTTCCTTGGGTCAGGATTCCTAAGTGTTGGTGGATGGGCTCGTGAACCTCAACAGAAGCGTAGATACCAACATTGCCCCACTTCCTGGGTAGATGTGGAGAAGAAGATGAGACAGGAGCTCACTTTCTGGGTAGATCCGGGATATGCTCCGACGAGATGAGGAGTATTTTAAGATTTGCTTAGGGAAACTGGCAGACCAATGCTTGTCTTCACCAGACACCAAACAGTCTCCTAACCTAAGTCACCCCTTAAACGAGCCCTTAACCTTAAATTGTGTTTCACCATACCATTCGATACCTAACTAAGTGCATCCAAGTTAAGGGATCAGTTTGATAATGTGTATTGTTGTTTTGTGACGTCAATTTTAAAAATAAGCCTAATGTTTATAAAATGAAACCTTTTCGCTTTTGAATATAAATATTTTACAGTAAACAAAGGAATAAGGTATACAGTTGAGTCCCGCTAATCCGGACACCGATTATCCGAACTTCCGGTTAATCTGGAAGGGATTTTAAAAAACGAATTAAAATTTAGTATACTAAAAATTTAATTTAGCGAGCGGTAGATACGAAAATATTTCAAAGGAGATTCAGAGGGTTTGCCTTGATTTACTCAGTTGGCTATGATGAAAAAGTGCCGACAAAGAAGACGCGCATCGTTTTTTCCAGGAAATGACTTTTGTCAGTGAGTCTAAAAATATTATTCTTGTTTTAATTACTATATACGTACTGTACATTGTTTTATTTTATAGTCCTGTTCAGAATTTAACGTTACATATTTTGTTTTTAAAATTTTTAATTTTTACATTATAACATTTAACGTACCGTGGTTTGTTTTGTAAAGTTGTATTGTACTGTTCAATAAATAAATTTTGAGTTTTAATCACAAAGATGTTTTGTATTATTAACCATGTCTCAGTTCGTAGGTCGAAAACTTAGATCTACGTATACTATTTATCATGTGCATTTTACAGCAAATTCCGTTTAATCCGGACTTTCGATGATCCGGACGGGGTCCGGTCCCATCTAGTCCTGATTAGCGGGACTCAACTACGCCGAAACGTAATAACTACTAAAATATATCAACAGAAACATTTTTGAATATTTGATACAAGACAAAATGTAATTAATACATAAAAGGAAAGCAGATAAAAATATATAAACGTAAATGTACCTACCTTGTGTGTAGATGAAAAAAAAAAACTAAAATCTAAAAAATCACACTAAAAACTAATCTATATTGTTAAAGTAATATCTTAGCCTTAATTGAAAAAGAGATAAAAAAATTAGAAAGAAAAACATTCAACAATGTATTTCATTTAATTAAGCATCAATGATAACTAAAATTGAAGAAAATAGGCTTATATGGTGTGGTATCACACTTAAAACGGATGTACGAAATCAATTGACAGTGATGCCACGATAACGTTTGTGATTTTGTATCCAAATAGATTTTTAATACTAAAAACTGTGTGATTTGCAGTTAATTCCTTTCTACAAAATTGTTTTATATTGAAAAATAATTTTCTTAATTGTAGAATATATAATTCTTATTCTTTTTAATTCAACACAATTCGTTGAGGAAAAAAATTATGCACATGTGAGTGATGCTCACTTATCTTTGAGTTCCAGTGTTTCAAACGAACCTGCGAATAAAATTCCAAAACTTTTATGATTATCATAATTTAAGTATTACATTTTTATTGTAGTTTATTTAAAATTTTGGGGAGAGATGAACTCCCCCTTTTCACCGCCAATGCGTCTGATTGATGCAAAAAAAAAAAAAAAAAAAAAAAATAGGTTTACGATACCTACTCAATTTTAAATATTTTTTATTTATTGATAATTTTATAACCAAATTATTTTTTTATTGTAAAATGATTTTCTTAATTGTAAAAAAAAATTAATTTTTTATGTTCTAAGAAAATTGTTCAAAAAAACGCAAATAAGGTTAAAAAGTACAATTTCATTGATCTCTGAAGATACAACCCACACACAGGGGATCTTAGTGCTACAAGTGACACCTAGATGTTACACGATGTCTGTCGAATCTTTTACTCCAAATTTTACATAGATATTACGTAATTAGTTTGCTGCACAAAATCCTTTACTTTTCGGTAATATTGTTACACTGTCAATCATTGTTAACATACATATTCATATTTTTCGAAGGGTATCTTTTTTATTTTTTTTTCGTCAATATTTCGGGACCCTTCCACGTCCTTTCTTTTAGTCATTATGAACGTTCACTATGCGTTTATAGTCAACATCTGAGAGAAGTTTAAGAAACAGAAACACATACTCGTACGTACATATTATGCATATGCACAATTTGTTTTCTGAAAGAATTGTGTTGCTTTGAAAAACATACTTAACATATAGAAAATTATTTTTTTTTACTATTATGAAAATCATTTTACAATATAAAAATAATTTGGTTATTAAATTATCAATAAATTAAAATTATTTGAAATTGATTACCGTAAGCCTAAATTTTTTTTTTTTTTCTCTTTATTTAACAACTCTTTTTTAACAACTTAACTCTTTTAATAATTCATTAATATTGTTATTAAATTATCATTATTTTACGTTATTAAAGTTATTTTATGTTGAAGCAAATATTTTAAATCTTACTGTTATTATATTTCACTAGCTATTAAAGTTTCTCTTTATATCTTATTCCATTACTTGGTCAAAGATATTTTTATTTAAAAGCGATAGTGTTTTATTTTATATTAACTGCGCTTATTTATAAAATAGACGTTTGATTTCTCTTTTTTTTTTTATCTTTAGTTTTGGCCGTATCAGCATTTGGACATCGCTATCTTTCATTTTGTTTTCATCTTGATTGTAAGTAAATTTCCTATATTACTCTTCTTTTTTTTTGTGAATAATATGAGAAAAATTGTGTTACAAGGAAATTTCCTTTAAGATCAATAGGTGTTGTATACAACTTCATGTCGATATATTCATTCTATCGGAAGTTATCGTATTCGGATCGAAAGAAATAAAGCTTGGTGAAGAATTAACGTCTAACGATTACTTAACTTGTTCTATACTTGCCGGGGAAGCAAACTTTATTGTATTTGGCAGGTCCAACTGATGATATTCATATAACAAGCATCGCTGGCTTCCTATGTAGCCGACTGTAGTATCGACAGAGATCTGACTCATCTCATTCCTGACTCAAGTCAAGTCAGCCTACCTCACTTTTTTTTGTTTTTTGGTTTGCCGACCTCCGGTGGAGGCCAAGACCCCGTTCGCCGAATCGTCGGGAAAAAGAGGGCCTAACTTTTTTATTATCATGAAATAAAGGAAAAAATAAATAATAATTTTCTATCAAGTCCACCCTAGACCTGTCGTACAGCGGACATTCGAGGACCACATGCTCTGCAGTCTGAGAAAGGGCCTTTGTAAATCGTCACAGGAGTAAGCGGAGTTCTTAAAACAAATTTGTTTCTAGCTCGAGTATTGTCTATTTCTCGAAGAAGCCTTGAAATTCCCGTTCGATAGTTGCAACTTTCCGTCTTGTTGCTTGTGGACGGTGGCTGGTGCTGGTCGGGTCGATAAGGGCTGTTGAGCGCCCTCTATATCAGGACATACTAATTAGTAGAGAGAGAGAGAGGTGAGGAGAGCTGGGGGGTCGGTCCAAGGAGGCAGATCGATGAGGGGGGGTGCCATGCGGGCCCCCCCTCAGCAGGAGGCCTCCTTAGCAAGCTCTCTCAGCACCCCATGAGGCTGTCTTCCCGAACAACAAAACGTCCGCCCCAGACAAGCTTCCAATAATACGGATCCGCCCTCAGTGACAAGAAGCCACTCCTATTAAGGACATAACTAAAATTCTCCGGAATTGTTCCAGACTTATAAAACTTTCAGCTACTCCCCTCAAAATACGCTCCTTGAGGTGCGATACGCTTCTCCCATTGCTCGCATTAGCAGTCAATAGAAGAACCTCCTGTCTTTTCCCTGGATAATTTTTTCTCCGTGGCGAGTCGTATTCCTTTCAAGCGAAATCTGGCGAGTAAGGAAAGTGTGTGACAGGAAACTGTGTTCCCTTACTTCGTAATCTAAAGAATAGTGCCAACAGACTTCGTAGGGCGCCGGTAGCTCAGTGGTATGCGTGCTTGCCTTCTGAGCTCAAGATCGTGGGTTCGAAACCCGACCGAGGCCCTTAGCTTACTTTATCTGGGAGGTAAAATAAACTTAAGCACGCCATCCAAGCCTGTACGGTCAGGGAACTCGTTAAGGACCCCTACCCTAGGTGAATAAAAATTTAGGACTCCCACAGTAGAGTCGGGCTCATGTCCACCAGAGTGACAAAAGAACGCTCTGGTAGTAGGCGATATGACCTCGTAGTTAAAGCCCGGGCATGAGTCATAAAAACCTAACCTAACAGACTTCCATTCCTAGTATCAATTATGTTTTAATACATTGGGCAGTTTGTAGCACTAGTATTAATATTTTTGACCATCTTAGTCAAAGAACAAGCTGCACAGAAATATTTAAAAAGTTCAAATCCTGAATTTGGTTGCGCTGTTTATATTTGAAAAAATAATGGTGATTTACGAAAAAAAATAAAATATTTTCTTTCTCAAGTAGGTAGTCATGATTGAAACCAGGAACAAAGAATATTATGAAATAACTAATCATTGGTCCCATTTTATGTGTGTATCTAGAACCCCATAAGAACAACTTCAAAACTCCTATTAATTAAACATTTACATCTAATAGAAAATTTTGCATTAATAATTGAAGACAAGTAATTCACGTAACAAAATTTTCTGGACACCTGTTGTTTGTTTTGTAAACAAAAGCGACTCTGATCATGATCTTTAATCCCTTCTCAACCAATCGCTAACACCGAGCAAAGAAAATGTGTTTACATCCTTCTATTACTGCATTCAGTAGTTATTTGTCAAGATGGGTCGAACATCTTTTGAAGTTCAACAAATAATAATTTTTAATTATGAAAAGTTTAATATATTTGGTCCCGACAGTCGCAATAATTTGGAGAAGGCGTGATGAGGAGCGGAATCCAAAAAATTTTAAACCAACAGTAAAACATGGGGATGGCTCAGTGATGGTGTGGGGGTGTATGGCGTCTAGTGGAGTTGGTGAACTGGTTTTCATTGAAACCACTATGATTGGAAAAGTTTATGCCGAATTACTAAGAAGCAATTTTTAAAAAAGAGTGCTGAAAAACTTGGGATTTCACGGACTTTTCATTTTTACCAAGACAACGATCCGAAACACACCTGTGAATTGGTACGACTTGCCTTTTGTATAACTGCCCTAAAGTTATGAAACCCCCACCCCAATCGCCCGATCTCAACAGCTCGACAGGAAAATTCGATTAACACCCATTGCTTCAAAAAACGAATTGAAACAAAAGTTATTAGAAGAGTGGGGTAAAATATCTCCAAATTTTACCAAACAATTAGTTTCATCAATGCCGTATGGAATGAAAGGTGTTCAAATTATGGTTTTTGAATTTGTGAAATCGTAAAAAAAAACATTTAATTTATTTATAGTTGTTTACATTTTTGTCAGAAAATTTTTGTTACCTACATTACTTGTTATAAAATTTATTAAATTAAAATATTTATTTGTTCTAATCAAAGCTGTTTTTTTTCTTTATCCTAACCCACATTTGAATTTTTATTCTTGATTGAAAAATGGCTTTAATTATTTTTTATTATTTTTGCATTTAATTATTATAATTTTTTATTGATAAATCATACTGTCCTAAAATTTTTGTTACTGATTGCATTTCATTCAGAGAAGAGCCTCCCATGGAGAATATCGGCCGGGGCCTCTGTGATCTGTGGATAGTTTAGTGTAGAGATCCGACAGTGTCCCTGACATATGGAGCCAGGTTCGATTGGACCCACATCCCATTACATCACAGGTTCGATAACTGTTACTGAAGCTACAGTGCTATAGCTGGTACTGTCACGCCTTTCTCGGGTATCATCTCATGAATCACACCTCCCATCATACCGGCCTAAAGGTAAAGTTAGACCCTGGTCTAAAAAAAAATGTGTACACTCTGAAATGAACGCGAACACAAGGAATGAATTGTGTAAATAATACCAGAATTAATATACATATGTATATATAGTAAAACCCCTCTTAACCGGTCAGGTCGAGACCGAGACCACGGCCGATTAATCCGAGGTTCCCGAGAAAAATCTATTTTCGTTCAAAAAGAACTTACATATGTACATATTTCACCAGGAACGAACTTACATAAACTTTGACAACTTAATGTACATTGTACATATCATTGTTTGAAAAAATCAGTTATTTTTTTCTGTTTTTTATCTTTCAAAGATTTTTTGAAAGCCGTCTCCATTTCTGTACGTTCGTCACGTCCAATGCCTTTCAATCTTGTTACTGCTCAACATATTGCAATCAAATTTCTGCAGGTTTTTTCGCTTCTTCGTGACATAATTTTTGCAAGCCCACGTCTGCATTTTCGCCATCGTCTTTACTGGCGATACCGATTATTTCCTTCGTCACTTTTTGTCATCCATTCCTCCACGTCCTCAAACTGCATTTGGTTCCCACCAGGTAACGACTGCAGATAGTGTAAAATGGCTAGATTTTCGATTTCTTCATACTCTTGACCAGATTTTCTATGTCAGGCCAAAGTTTTCTCCACGATCTCACAAAGGTAGAAGAAGACATTTCCTCAAATCCCTGTTCCATGGGATAGTCCGGTTGATCCGAGGCCGGTTAAGAGGGGTTCTACTGTATATATATTTCTAGAAGTTCAGTACAGACGCAGAGAGGTGGGTGAATGAACCAGCAACCAACTAAGTTTTCACAATCACTCGTAGAACCATTCTGACCACCAACAACCACAGATTTGTTTGAAGGTCAATAATCAGAAGTTATCTACTTCTCAATCCACACTCAGGCTTCTAAGTAGAGACCCCTGATCTCCCCTTTCCTTTCGGTCGATCTTGCTGAAAATATAAATATGTCCTTATTTGGTACTAAATCCACATATTCGATTTTTAGTCGACCGAAATTTTTAATTTGAAAGCCCGTCTATGATTCTCCTCTTGCCTTGGGCCGATACATTTTTTGGGACATGCTCCGGACTCCGGTGGAGGATTTATATCGTTCGCCAAGTCCTCGTGAAAAAAGGGCCTTTTTGCATTTATTAGAAAAAATAAAAATAAATATATGTTGCTATGCGACGATCGTCCCCAGCCTCAGGCTCTTAGACGCGTTGAGAGAGTTCGGTATAAAGATGAGGTGCTGGCTGGTCGAACTATTGGGCTGGATATCGAATTCACTTGTCATTATTCAATTCATTTTGAGTGAAATAATCCGTAAAAGAGGCCCTGAAGTAGGAAAACATCGCTTTGACTCCAGTCTGGGGCGTTCTCTGTGAAGTTATCTTCAAAGTACGTTCTGCAAAGTAGGAATCACAAGTTCAATTATGTAACCTTAATATTCGAACTTACCATTGTTCATTTCACAATCGATTTATGCTTGTCGTTTTGTGTTTAAAAGACGTTTTCTTTCAAGCTATTTTAATGTTGTTATTTATTTAAAAGATTGTTTTATATAAAGTTTACACCTTCCAGACCGTTGACCAATGAGAATTGATAGAATGATCTGGGCTTTAGAAGTCTTATATGTGTACCGGATGAATGAGAATGGAGAATCAGTCAGTCAGGTTGTTCTATAGGTTGAGTTAGGTACAAGTTAAGATGCTTTCAGTGTTTATTTGAGCCATTTCTCTATTATTTGGTTATGAATTTCTATGATGTAAGTAATGCTGTTTTTTTTTTGCAGTAAGGTGATTTCTGTTAGTTATACAAAGGGCAGTTGAGTGGTTTTTCCACATATTTTGAGTTTGATAAGTTTTATTTTGGACTGTTCGGTTCATTAAGCGTGTACTTTTGTATAGTGGATACTGAGTTAATCACCTCTGCACCGTGGGTTGTTTATCTTGTCAAAAGTAGCCCCACAAGTTGGAGGTCTGTCACAATATTTATGCAGCCTCTCCCATCATTCCCAAATACTTCTCTATTTTCATAAGTGCCGAGATGAGAGATAAGGTGCGCACAGACATACAATGAGCCTGGATTTACCTCCGGACCGGGCCGTGCAGAACAACGTCCACTGTGAGGAGTTGCTGAAGCAGGCCAGGGACTTTTCGTGTCTCTGGAGCCACACCAAGAAGAGGAACCTTTTTCAAGACCCCCCAATTTATAGACGGACCCCTAGGTATTGTTTTTGAGTTGATATTGTTTTTGTTTTTGCCGCCTCCCAGGTAAGGACGGTGGTGTAGCAAGGCTGGCTGGAATCAATACCCAGGCCTGCCAACCACCCACCTCTCTCCTCTCTTACACTCCTGTCCTGGCAACACTGCTTACCCCTACGCATACAGTTATAGAGTGTTTAAAAACTGTTTTCGAATCAATTCAAATTATAATTTTTCTATTGCCATACTCTTAAAAAGATATCTATGAAACTATACAAAATATGTTTTCTTATATAACTTTCAATTTTCAAACTTGCAAAATAATTTTATCGACTGTTGATTTCATTTTTAAACTATTTTTTTTTTGGGCGGGGGGGGGGGGGGGTGATTTTTTTTTTTAATCTTGTTTTAGTACATTTCTACAGAAATCAAATTATGAGTTCTCTCGGATGACAAGACCTACGAAAATTACCAACATATTTAACATCAAAAACGTCTACATTTTAAGGGTTTAAATACAGAAGTCGACTAGGACGACAGAAGGAGTAGTTAACATAAAGAACAGATGAATTATAAATACTGATGATGATTGCTTCCCGAAATGTCTGTAATTAGAAAAAAAAAAAATAATGGGAGAAATGATGCTGCAATAATATAATATATAGACAAAATAAATATTTGTGAATACCTGCCATGAAAATCTTTCACCTTCACATACATTCTGCGGGCAAGGATTTTTCAAAAAATGATTAAATTTCCTCCAAATATACGCTTTTTTCTTTTCTTTCAATTTTCCTTTACTTTTTATATACCATATTTGCATGTCAACGATATAATTAATCCATATTATAACTATTTATTTAAATTTAGTGATCCGAATGCGAAAAATCGCAAGTGCAGACTATACTTGCACAATTAGTGTTCCGTGCCATCAGTCCCTCACTTAAATTATTAATAGTTAAACCAATGGTTCAGTGGTTATAAGGAAATAAACAATTAAATTGTTTATAACAATTGATCGCGCTAGAATTTTTCAATTCTAATAATTTTGGCTCAATCTACACCTAATTCTCAATGTTCATGATTTTTTTTTCAGATTTTTCTGAACGATCGTTTTGGTGATAAGGGTGGGGGACCTGCAATTCTTAAGAGTTTTTCCCGGAAAATGTTTAAAAACATGCATATATATTGTTGAGTGCGTGCTTCAATAAGCTTTCATTTGATACCCTTGACTTTTTTTTCTTTTCCATTTCTCAATTTACCCCCTGAAATTAACCCCCAGAATCAAAATTAAAAATTTTTATATTTCACGTCTATAATTGGGCCACCAGACTCTATCTCTATGATAAATTTTAAATTTTAACGTCGAATAGTTTCAGAGAAAATCGTTTGTGACAGACGGACGGTTGGACACTGCAGTGATTCCATAACTGGTAATTTCGGCACGGAACACTAAAAAGAAAAAAGAGAGAGCCAGGATTACTCTTGGTTCATAATTATTTACAAAGGGTACAACGGTACTAATTAATCAATATAAATTTAATAATAATTAATATAAATGTTGATTGCACTCAAATATAATTCAGAAATTTCTAGGTTTCGAATCTTCACCATAGGAATATTGGATTGGATAGTTGGAGAAAATTGTTAAAAATGTATTATGAGGTTATATTCTATAGTTCCAAACTCCACCGCTAGAGTACTAAAAAACTCTAATAACTGCCGATGATTTGAATCTATTGACACGAAATTTGAAATGCTCCGAAACCCCATAAGGACTTTTCAGCGAAATTAGCGGCCTTAAGGAGAGGGGGTCAATGAAGAGAGAATCCTTAACAACTGTCAATGTAATGAAAGTATTGACAGGAAAATATATATAAGAGGATTGAGAAGTTCTTGTCTAAACATCAAATAATTTTCAGCCAAATCGATCGAGGATAATAAAAACTTAGTTAAGTACATATATAAGTACATTGCCGGTGATTCACCGACGATTTATTTTCCAATAGTACGCGCTTAATATCTCGGCCAGTCCAGAAGAAAACTTGTAGATAGCTTAATGTCATCAGAAAACACACAACTCTCTTTATATTACTAACAAAAATCACATTAGTTACATTCTTAAGTTAATTCCCAAACAATTACTAGAAAAGTGGATCAAATAAACACTGAAAGAAACAACTAACTTCTCACTAGACACAGAACAGCTGACTGACTCACAAGTTGAGATAGCTCAGAGGTAGCATGCTAGCCTATTGAGCTCAAGATCGCGGGTTCGAATCCCAACTCAAGCCCATAGTAGAGCTAACAGGGAAAGGATAAGAACATTGGATGATTGCTTGGACTGGAAGATCTAAAAGAGATAATCATCTAGAACAATCTCTCAGATTAATAACGACATTAAAATACCATAAAAAATGGTATTAAAATACCATATTGGAACTACTTTTAAGCACAAAAGGACTGCAACACGTCATTTGAATGAAAGTAGACAAGTAAATCAATTATGAAATGAACATGAATTGTAAGTTTATATATTAAGGTTACAAAATGAAACTTGTCTCTGACCATTCTAGATCAACAATAAATACATAAAATTGGCAAAAATAAATTATTAATTTCGTAACAATACCTTGGCAATGGCGTAAAATAAGCGAAATAACTGCTTGGTCTAAGCAAAAGTCAAGCAAGATTATGTAAAAAGACTACCAACTGATGTCTGAGCAAAGATCTGGTCAGGAAGGATCTGTTGTTTGTGACGCACGGCTGGACATTGCAAACCTAACATCCAGGGTCATGTCAGGCTCATTGGGAACTCAACAGGCCCACAGGTGGCCGGAGTGGACCTCCAACATCCTGCTGAGTGGTCAGTGTCACTGCCTACCTCCCTGGGCTCACCACTTATTGTCACTGGTTTTCTGGCTTTCCAATATCATTTCAGATGTCATATATGACAACTTTTTTATTTTTTTAAATATTCAATATTTTGTTTTTAATAAATGAAAAAATACAATTTTTATTATTTTAAAATTCATTATACTTACGTTGAATAGTTGCTGGTTTGCGTTAATAGAGGAAGGTTGGGGTGGTAGAGTTGAGATAAAGTGTGAAATAGACGGTTTGGTTGGTGGTTGGTTAGGTTGAATTTTGAGAAAATCGAGCGGGGGAGGTAGCCAGGATCTATACTGGGAACAGTGGCTCCGTCTGGCGGACCCTCCCCCAACTAGACCACCCTCCCACTCACTCTCTCTCTATCTCAACACACACTGGATACTCTCCTCCTGTTTCACTCTATATGTTGGGAAATATTATTTAAATTATGTTTTAAAAAAATATAAGTTCGCAGCTAGCTCAAAAATGGGAAATAGTGCGTTTATGAGGAGAAACATTAATAGCAAAACGGTATTTCAATTGGGGTCAGGAGTGGGGTCTAATAGACGGATCAGGAAGTAATTAGAAGTGTATAGAAACATGGGTCAAGATGAGGCTACAGGTAGGGGTAAGAAGGGGATGGACTCAATATCAGAAGTTGGTGGATATCAAGGATAAGAGGAGCACCCAACCTAAGGTGGGAGGTAGCAACACGAAGGGCGATGAGGATGTGAAGGGTCTTTCTAAGGAAGTTCTTAAAATACCCTTCAGCGTAGGAGGGAGAGAACTAGCTCGGTAGGTTCCATATGAGGAAACTGTTCAAGAAAAGGTCCGAAGGTAAAGCGGAGGAATCAGGGCTGCGAGAGGCACTGAAGACTTACAGAGAAAGAAATGCAAGGTGGAAAAGCCTAAGAAACCAGCTTCTATCGTTGATATTTGGAATACCGGTGTAAAGAGAAGAGTGTGTGGGGACACCTGTACCTGGATGATCTCAAGGATAAGGAGTAGCAGCTGAGTGGCCGACAAGGAAACAAGGCTCCAGCAGTGGGACACTTGAAGAATATCGGTGAATAGATGCAGGCTGGAGTCCAGTGTTCACCATCAATAGTATAGAGAAAATGCAGTTTATTCATTATAATAGAGGCTGAATACGATTTGGGGTATCGATGGCTAAGAGTTGGTACCTCGCAACTTACAAATGATGTACTTAGCAGCAACTACTCGTAACTATCTTATATCTATCAATATGTAGGTTTCAAACGTTTGATATTGGTTCGCTATATTAAAAAACTTAAGAATAAAAAAAAAATACATTTATTCACTCTTCCTGTCTTACGATTTCATCGATACGAATAATCATTTCTGAGCCACCAGAACACACGTTTCGTAGTGTAACCCACTCTCAACAGTAGACTTGTAGCAAACTATCCATTGGGTTCATATTTAGTAAATAATATTTATAATTTTTATGTATATTTTTCTATTAAACTCTATTTAAAAATACTTATTTATTCATTATAAAATATATATAAGTTTTTTTTTTATATATATATATATATATATAAGTTTAGTTACCTACTTTTCTGAAAGAGAGTAAGAGAAACTTGAAATGTTTGATATTACTGCAAATGAATTTTAAAATCATGGCGTGGCAACACTGGTATTTCTAAAACCATAAAAGTGAAGTAACAATTATGTTATTTCACATAATTGTATACCTATATTACATTTTTGTCATCAAAATGTTAACATAATAAATGATAATTTTCATGTGTGAAAAAATTTTGTTTAAATAGATTGATTACCAAAAATGTAAAAGCAAAAAAGGAGGAGTAAACGTCACTTATAATAATTACAATTATTGTAGGACTGAGTTTTGAGTAATTTAATAATTTTTTCGCCATTAACTTCCACCATAATACGACATTGATTTCCTTGGAGGGGAGGGTTTTGTACCCATGATATGCAAAGTCTGAAGGCCGATTTATCAGCATCTCACTAATACTTAAATATCTGTTCTCCTAACACTCTAATGAAACGCTACTAGATCTTTTCGGAGCTTTGTTGCCCCATTTGAAGTTTTAGATGATTGAAAAAACATTCCAGCGTTGCATAACTTCCATGAGCACTCCTTCTTTCGGATGGGACATTAAGCAATTGTCCAAAGCCTGTACAAGGTCAGGTACTCGTTAAATATCTCCTACCTAGGGTAAGCATGAATATAGGACTCCTAAAGTAGAGACGGGCTCATGGAACCAATACGTTATAAACAACTCAATTTGAATTACAGTAGAACCTCTTTAAGTCGAACCTCGATAAGTCGAAAACCTCCAAAATTCTAAAAAAAGTTTTGTTCCTTTCCGTTCAATTTTTATTTTAAGGATGTTTTGAAATAATGTCGATTTATAATAAATATAAATATGTTTGTTACCTCTGTAACTTGAACTTCTATTTATTTCACCTCTCTAACTCAAAATTAATTAGAATGAATCTTAACCTCTACTAGTCGAATCAAAATCAGGCTGTCGAAATCCTCCATAAGTCGAAAACTCTATAACTCGAATTTTTTGGCGTCTCCCTTGATTTTCGACTTATAGAGGTTCTACTGTATATTCTTTAAATTTTTATTAATGTTATTATTACAAGAAAATAATAATTAAAATAATAATTATTATTAAATAAATTAGTGGAAGAATATATGGATAGGTAAGTAGTGTTTTGTGTTGTTTGTACCTACAACGTTGTAGTGCAATACAACCGAGTTTTCAAGGTCACGACTTAAGTCTCACGCCATCTAGGTATAGTTAGGGTGACAGACAGGGAGATATAGCGAAGCACGGGGGTGTGTAGGAAGGTTATGTAAGAGGGGGGGTCCTTGGACATAGGATCGATTCTAGCGACAGGGGATTGGCAGACAAGTAGCCACTCACCTTCCTCCAGGCTGACTGTCTGTAATACATAGGATAGTCATATGCAGTAGTGGTCCCGCTCAGCATTATATTGAATCACCTGTAATACGAGTATACTATCTCAGCGCGGATAAATCAACGCTTTATAAGTTTTCGCTCTCCCTCTGTCTCAATCCTTCGCAGGTTAGGTCTAAAAAAAAAGTTGTCGGTGTACTTCCGCAGCACAATTTAATCAATTAAATTCTCCCTCCAAAATCAATCCATTGTTAGGGCTAACAATCAATAGTTGACTAGCAAAGGGGCTTCTAAATCCTCATATTAAATTTTATATCGATACATTCAGGTGTTTGAGCCCCTCTCATCTGATCCCACCTTCTCTTTGGTCAACTTGGCTGAGAAGCAATACGTGTCGTTCTTAGAGGATTCTGGGTACTCATAGGAAATTTCATTCTATCGGAAGTTATGTGACACACACATAGACTTGCTGGTCTTTACGTCTTCTTTTTTTCCATTTATTTGTTAATTTAATGTTACACGGCCCAAAAAGTCTTTACACAACAATAGTGCAGTCCGAAATATAAAATAAAATGTTCAGATCCAATTATTTTTTTACAAACTGGTAACTGCGATTCTGCAAGTCTATCTGTCAAAGATAACTTAATCCATCAACATGTTAGTTATTATGGCTCATAACTGGGCTTTAACTGCAAGGTTATACCGCCTACATGAGTCCCACTCTACAACGAGAGTCCTACACTAAATTTTTATGCATCTAGGGTAGGGGTCTTTATCGAGTACCTGACATCGTACAGGCTCTGGACCATCGCTTTACGTTCCATCCGAAGGACAGCTTGCTCAAGGTTTTTTCACCTCCCAGATAAAAAAACCTAAGAGCCTCGGCCGGGTTTCGAACCCGCGATTCACGCATTTACGTATGTTAAAACAATAATTTATGCCTAATTGCAATACAAATATAATATTGTGCAAAAATTATTTACTATGTTTAATAAACGACATCAAAATAAAAAATAATTATAACAACTTACAGAAATAATTCTGGAATAGTTTAACAGGAATATACGCAAGGAGTTTACAGACAGGATTGCTTGACGTGGGGCACCAGTCAATACTGGAACTCGCCATGCACCAGGTAACCTAGTTCACAATGTATTTCTTATGTGCTGTATGTATTCTTTAGTTCCACTTCTTATTCTCCCATTTTATATAAACTTATTTTTATTTATATTATAAACTTATTTTACTTATTTTTTTTCTATATAGACGTTTGGGCTGCATACCTAACCTCAATATCGAATTGGACTCTATTGGCGGCGTTACGAACTACACACAGTGGCGGATACAAGACGGGTAAAATAATTACCGCCCCCCTCCCCCCCTAGCGCAGAGGCTCATGAGTCAGTTTCGTTAAGTATAAAGAAGTATGCACGTTAAATTGGGAAATACGTCCTGTTGATGCACAAAGGACCTCTTGTGGTTTTGCACACATTAATGACGTCATTCGTTTATAGACTCAGACTGTTACTCAACCTGTTACTATTATAATAATATTTCAGTCTATATTATTAATTCATGCGCTTTGTCAAACCAGTCAAAATATTAACCCTCTTATCCTTCATCCTTCCAAATCTTGTGAATAGGGTACAACATCCAAATCTTGAACCAACGAAATTTTACCCCCCCTGATGAACATGCTTGATCCGCCCTTGACTATATTCTAATATATCGCTACCTCAGAACAAGATTGTCACAACTCAAAAAATATCGAACTCAACTCAGAGGAAGAATGGTAATATGGTATACTTTTTATGGAAGAGTGTCACAATTGTAACTTCTAATTCTGGCCACCAGAGAGCATATGTGTCAGTCTTCCATTGCAAGAAAAGGTTAGACTTTAAGGGCTTTAAAGGGTGTTACGATAAGTAAAATTGGCTTAAAAGTAAGTATTATTAACCGTGTAAAAGCTTATTGCTCTAGCAGTTTTCTAAATAAATCAAAATTAAAGTACCATTTCCAGTGATTTCCCAAAATTCAAATTTTCTGTTGTGACAGTCGATATAGGTATATTTATATTTTAAATTTTAACTTCTGATTTCTCATACTCATCTTCCCTTCGGCCGATTTCGCGGAAAATTAATAGGTGCCATCCTCATGGGGTTTTAAATTAACATATGAAATATAATGTGAATATATTCATTCTTTCGGAAGTTATCGTGTAATACACGAATAGAAAGATTAAAATTTTTTTTTAATTATTGGAGAATTGAATAGGATTCGATAAGATACAGCGTTCCTAACTACATACTAGCTGTGGGGACCGCCGTTGAAAGGTACATACTAGCTGTGGTGTCCAGCATTTCTAACTACGTACTAGCTGTGGGGTCCGCCGTTGCAAAGCACATACTAGCTGTGGTCACAAGCGTTCTTAAGTACGCACTGGCTAGGACGTCCAGCGATGCTAAGTATTCACTAGCTGTGGTTTCCGCCGTTGAATGGCTCGTACTAGCTGTGGAGCCTAGGGTTAGGTTAGGTTTTATGACTCATGCCCGGGCTTTAACTACGAGGTCATATCGCCTACTACCAGAGCGCTCTTTCGTCACTCTGGTGGACATGAGCCCGACTCTACTATGGGAGTCCTAAATTTTGCCTACCCTAAATTTTTATTCATCTAGGGTAGGGGTCTTTAACGAGTACCTGACATCGTACAGGCTCGGGACCATCGCTTAACGTCCCATCCGAAGGACGGCGTGCTTAAGTTTATTTTACCTCCCAGATAAAATAAACTAAGGGCCTCGGTCGGGCTACGAACCCACAACCTTGAGCTCAGAAGTCAAGCACGCTTACCACTGAGCTACCGGCGCCCTGTGGAGCCTAGGGGTCCTAAAAAGTTTCTAGCTGGGGTGTCTGCCGTTGAAGGACTATAAGCCTTATTCCGTATGAATAATTGAAAATTATAACATCATGAATGTACTGTTGAAGAATTGAATAGGATTCGAACGAGAGATATTAGGAGAAAAGTCAAAGTTCCCGGGGCAACGCCGGGTATTACTGCTAGTATGTATAATATATATCCGCTTTTCACATAAGTGATTTGGGAAAATACGGCATTTTAAATCATTATATGTATACTGAATGAGAAAAGGATAACACCTAAGATTGCCACCAGTCCAGCTTTGAGCGGGATTGTCCCGGATCCCGGGCAAAATGTGAGGAACATGCGCCCTAAGGCCATTTTGAAAGACCGCAACTTCTATCCATGGACTTAATGAGATGTAGTGTTTTGTTGATCTACTTGATAATCTAAACTCCAAGGGACCTTACTTCCAAACCTAGGCAGATATAGTATATAACTATAAGTAGCCTTATAAGGAATGATGAGTGGCGAACCCGGACCCCCCACTCCTACAATTAAAGTTAGCTGTTTCATATAGAAGGGCAGACCTGTTGCTTCCCCCCCCCCCCCCCCCCCCCCCCTCCCCCAATGAATGAATGAAACTTATTACAATTCAGATATCAACCTCCCCCTCCCCCCACCCCTTCCTTCCTTCCCTTAGCTCGTTCATTCTTCAGTTGTTCCTCCTCTCGTCTCACTTCTTATTATTTTTAAGTCTAACCATTGTAATAATTCATTAATCTTTCAATAATATGTTATTGAAATATTTTATTATGCATAACAATTTTTTTTTTTTACATATTTACAAATAGCTATTTACAACTATATACAAATAAATACAACAAGCAAATGTGCTAATAAAGAGATAATGACAATGTCAAAATGTCATGAGGGGAGAAATCACCCAGTGGTGACACTCCCTAGACACTGTTTTTCTCTGGTTTATAGCTAATCACTGTCACTGCTTCTGCTCAGGAGGTCTCTAGGCCATTGACGCTTAAACCGTCGTTGGGGAAGTATGGCAGAATGGAGGGCACGGACCAGAGGATTATTTGTGGGAACTAAGAAGGGAAAGTAATTTTTTATATTTGGATTTAGCGACTTCAGTGATGAAAGGTACGTTAAGGTCAATGTGAAGGGTTTTGTTGGAGACGTAGTAAGGAGCATTGGCTATTGATAGGTAATGGAACAATTTATGTACAATGATAAATGATAAAAGATAAAATAATAATAAAAAAAAAAATAATAATAATAATGTCTTTGTGAAGTCATGAAGAGTACAAAATAATAACTACCTGTGTATACAATGAGAATAATATAATAAATAATTTTAAGACTTCCTTAGTTTACAATAAATTGTTAAACAATTGGTGTTTTTCCATGAACTTTAATTATTGAGTGGGTAACTCTATTTGTTTTATAATACAAATCAATAATAGCAAATTGTAAGTAACTCAGTCAGAGAGAATTGTCAATTGACCGAAAGGAGAAACCACGCACTCTGTGCACCAAAAATAAACATTTTACCTTAAACAACCGATTGAATTGAAGACCGGTAGGCATGAAAAAAACGTTTTTTATGAGTTATTGTAATAATGTTTATTGTAATAATATTTTGAATGCATTGAGATTAATGTTACTTCCCCAGTTATAAGAAGTATACGGGAAGTTATGTATTCGTTCAGAAATTTGTAGCACAGTTTTATAATGAATTTATTATTTTCCGACTTGCTGATTCCAAAAATGAAGAAAAAAATCTGTCTGTGCATGAACTTCCGATACAATGAATGTATCGATACGAAATTTTATATGTGTACTCAAAACCCTATGGACCTATCGATTTTCAGCTAAATCTGCCAAAGGGAAGGAGGAGATTAGGGAGGAGGCTCCACAGAAAATCCCAATAACTGTCGATGAAATGAATGAATGAAAAAAAATTTAGTATGATGAATCAGATGTCTTGATCCCCATAATATTGAGTTTTAGCCCAAACAATCGTCTGGCTTTGGTGGGAGAGCGAAAACGTAATTTCGAGCTGGGGAAGTAAATAGCCAGTGATTCACCCACGACTTATTTTTGTGTGGTAAGTCTTAAGTTTATGTAATTCGAAAAAATAAGTGAATAGAAATTTTTTCAAATAATGATTGTTGAGAAACCTAAGAAAAGCACAATTTATGCGATATATTTTTTTCAAGGTCGTTCGGTTTGCGAGGTACATATAGCATGGAATAATAGAAGAGCCTATGGGAATGTGCCATGCACTACGGCTCGGCCCACACTTCCAGACCCGGCCTTGGATCCCCTATATTCCTCACCTGGACCATAGATCTGGGACCCTCAAAAGAGGTAAGAATGAATATATCAATATAGAGATAAAAGATTTAGAGGAAGAGCGGAAACATACGTATGAGGCGGTGTGTAGCCTCAATTTCACAGATCGGAGGACCCTCAAAGTGCAAAAACAGAAGTCAAGACACCACCAAATAAAGAGAAGGGAGGTTTAGAGGGAGAGCGGAAACTTACATGTATGTCGGAGTGCATCCTCAAATTCAGGGGTCAAAGGTCCCTCAAAACAGCAATAACCGAAGGTAAGTTCCAGCAAATAAAGATTTCAAAGGTTAAGGAGGAGAGCAGAAACTTATGTTTAAGTTTTGGTGTAACCTCTTTAGTCTATAAAAACACATTAATGCTGCAATGCAAGTAGAAAGACTTCAACTAGATACGATGATAGTCCATTAGTAGACTACACCCAGATTCACACATAAGTTTCCAAGGTACCTCTAAACCTGATTCTGAACCCAGACACGGTTCAACACACGAATCCGGACGAACCAAATATGAAGATAACTTCTAAGTTGAGAAACGCGGACATATTGTGGAAACTTGTAATAAATAAATAAAACAAACTTATTTTTGAAATATTGTCTATTCCACTAAAGATATATATACATATATAACTACCGGTTTCGGCTTTATACCATCGTCAGGTCTAGTTATGAACTAAGTCAGTTTGCAGAGAGTGACCCTTCAAATACATCTCAGGTCAAAGGGGGGCTATTAGAACTTGGGAGTCCCCCGGCTGTACCGTTAGCTAACTCATGAAATATTTCTTAACAAAACCTAGTTCTAAATTTACATAAAACAATGTCACTAGACTAATCGTGGAAAAATAACAAATAAATAAGTACAAATACAAGTAAATAATAAAAAATAGAAATAAAATTAATAACAATGTTAAGATTTAGATAACTTGAAACATATATGTGGAACCAAATATTAATAACAGATAATACAAACATATATGTGGAAACAGAACTGGTTTAGGGTGTTAACAAAGGGGAATAGTTGAAATAAATTTGGTCATTCATACAAATGTTCCTTTTGTTAGCTTTATTTATTTCTAATTGTTCTAAGCTATTAAGTAGCCTGCTTTTTGGGCAATAATGGAGATATTTGATGCCTGTAGATGGGTCGAAATTGTGGCTATTGTCAATTATGTGGGTCGCGAATGTAGAACGGTTTCCTCGGTTCTTTATTTCGGCCGTGTGTTCTTTAATTCTTTCCTTAAAACGACGTCCTGTCTGTCCAATGTATAATTGACTGCACGTCGCACACTCTAGACTATAAACTCCGCTTCTATTTTCAATATCTGTTCTGTCCCTACCTCTCTCTAGGCACTGGCTTATGGGATTGATAGTTTTAAACCCGATATTGAAACCTTCTTTTTTCAACTCTTTACCTATTTTTTCTGAAATTTTTCCGTGGTAAGTTAAGCTGACCCATTTATTATAAACTTTATTTTGTGTTTCTAATTTGGTCAATTTGTTCCTAAAATTATGATTTTTGACCTTCTTTTCAATTTTATTTATTGTTTTTTTCAATAGTGAATTATATAAACAGAAAGAGGGGCTAGCGATGGGGTCCAGCCTGTCTCCCCTGTTAGCTGATATATTTATGGATAGAATTGAGAGGGAAATTCTAGAGAAGTCTCCATTTATCAGTAATATCATGTTTTGGAAGCGGTACGTGGACGATATTTTGATTCTTTTTAACGGAACAGAACGACAAATTAACTTATTTTTTGACTTTGTCAACAAAGTCCATAACAAAATAAAATTCACGTTGGAAACAGGAGGTCAAACCATACATTTTCTGGACTTGGAGATCAAAATTAATAACAAGAAATTCGAATTTAGCATTCACAGAAAACCGACTACAACAGACACGGTAATACACCCATCTTCTAACTGTCCTTCCAGTTACAAATACGCGGCCTTTTATTCCATGTTCCACAGAGCCTACTCAATTCCCATGACCCAACAATCAAAAGATAAAGAACTTAAGATTATTAAGGAAATAGCCAAAAACAATAGCTACCCACAAAAAACAATAAATAAAATTGAAAAGAAGGTCAAAAATCATAATTTTAGGAACAAATTGACCAAATTAGAAACACAAAATAAAGTTTATAATAAATGGGTCAGCTTAACTTACCACGGAAAAATTTCAGAAAAAATAGGTAAAGAGTTGAAAAAAGAAGGTTTCAATATCGGGTTTAAAACTATCAATCCCATAAGCCAGTGCCTAGAGAGAGGTAGGGACAGAACAGATATTGAAAATAGAAGCGGAGTTTATAGTCTAGAGTGTGCGACGTGCAGTCAATTATACATTGGACAGACAGGACGTCGTTTTAAGGAAAGAATTAAAGAACACACGGCCGAAATAAAGAACCGAGGAAACCGTTCTACATTCGCGACCCACATAATTGACAATAGCCACAATTTCGACCCATCTACAGGCATCAAATATCTCCATTATTGCCCAAAAAGCAGGCTACTTAATAGCTTAGAACAATTAGAAATAAATAAAGCTAACAAAAGGAACATTTGTATGAATGACCAAATTTATTTCAACTATTCCCCTTTGTTAACACCCTAAACCAGTTCTGTTTCCACATATATGTTTGTATTATCTGTTATTAATATTTGGTTCCACATATATGTTTCAAGTTATCTAAATCTTAACATTGTTATTAATTTTATTTCTATTTTTTATTATTTACTTGTATTTGTACTTATTTATTTGTTATTTTTCCCGTATTAGTCTAGTGACATTGTTTTATGTAAATTTAGAACTAGGTTTTGTTAAGAAATATTTCATGAGTTAGCTAACGGTACAGCCGGGGGACTCCCAAGTTCTAATAGCCCCCCTTTGACCTGAGATGTATTTGAAGGGTCGCTCTCTGCAAACTGACTTAGTTCATAACTAGACCTGACGATGGTATAAAGCCGAAACCGGTAGTTATATATGTATATATATCTTTAGTGGAATAGACAATATTTCAAAAATAAGTTTGTTTTATTCAAATATGAAGAATCGGTGCTACACGAACCACCTATATTCTATATTTATTTCTTTGACTAATTTGGTTATGACCAACTAAAACAAATTTTCATCTTTCTTATGGTTGACTTTCATCGTATCTGGTTGAAACCTCTCTACTAACATTGCAGCATTAATGTGTTTTTATAGACTAAAGAGGTTACACCCAAACTTAAACATAAGTTTCTGCTCTCCTTCTAAACCTTCGAAATTTTTATTAGCTGCAATTTACCTACGGTTTTTGCTCTTTTGAGTCCATTGACCCCTGAATTTGAGGCTGTACCCCGACTCACATGTAAGTTTCCTCTCTCCCAGTAAACCTTCCTTCTCTTTATTTGGTGGAGACTACACCCCGCCTCACACATATGTTTTCCATCTCAGGGGACCCTCAAAAGTCCAAAAACAGAAGTAAAGAGGCTACCAAATAAAGCGACTGAAGGTTCAGACGGAGAACGTCTGAGCTACCGACGCCCTCTTTAATAAGAATATACTTTTTTTCTATATTTTATTTGTATTTTTAGAATTATTATTCATCTCATATGTGTCACTATTCTAATATTAATATATTGGTGTATACAATTTTAAGACGTATGTCACCATGTTATTATATACCAAGTTATTGACTAACGGAAATATATATTATTATTTTTTCAAATAATAATAACATGTTGCGTCCAGCCTTCCCGTGAGCTATCCTCCCTTCGTGGTTGTACCAATAATGATGAATGCAATGTAGAACCTGGCCCTTCGAAGGCGATATCACACGCGTTTTCTTTATTTCCCATTTTCACAGATGTAACAAATGGATTACAAGGTTGGTGTACATCCCCAAGACAATCTTTGCCAGGCTGCCAGCTGGTTGACTTCGGTTCCCTGTTCCTCTTTCCTAAGGAGAGCTCTTCTCCTGACAGATCGATATAAGCCCTCTCCTCTGACAGGGCTCACATTGATCCGCCCCACCAGTTGATACTCCCCCCCCCCCCCCCCCCCCCCCCCACATCACATCGCACCATCACCATACCCTCTTATATATCAATCTTCCCTTGGTTTTCGAGGTGGTCGGCGCACAAGAAGGGGGGGGGGGGGGGGGGGGGGGGGGGGGGGTGAGAATAAAACTAGATATCAATAATTAATTTAAAAAGTCGGTGACATCAGTCATCAGATCGAATTATTAGTAAAAAAAAACTATGTTTCCGCTCTATAATTAAATCCTTCTCCGTTGCCTCATTTAGCTAAAAAGCAAATGTTTTTTTACCACTGAACTTCTGCATTCACTTACAAAATTTCGTTTCGATATGTTCATTTCAAGAGTTATTAGGGTTTTGATACTAAGCCTACCAATTATACCAAGACCAATCCGCTAGAAAAGATAACCCCACAAACACAGAAAAATGTTGCCAGGATTTAAAAATTCCCTTCTAGTGAAACCAATAGTTTAAAGTTCGGGCAGATTCTCTTTTAGAAAAAATTCGATATTTCTTTACATCAGAAACATATACTGTATACATATTTAATTGAATAAATATGTCTTTATAAATAGTTTATATAAGAGTTTAATGCATATAAGAATTACTTATAATATTAATTACTAACAATGGATAATCTGAAATGGACATAAGAAACCAATGTTTTTGAGTCGGACAATAAAATTACTGTCCTCCTCTTCAACTGGCTTTGGTGACATTTCAAGGACAGGCGTACAGTTTTAAGTGTATAACTATACTTTTGTACAAGTCATGAACAGAAATAACCACATGCAGACAGGGGAATAAATTCCTGGGGGAGGAATCCAACGTGTTGGGAGATAGAATCCAGAACCTCAGCTGGAGCGAGCTTCAACAACTAACAGAATTCGCAGAGGACACAGTACGTTCAATAGACATGTATTATAGGAGTCGAGGACAGTGTGTCAGATGTCGAGAAGAAGAAGAGGCGACAGCTCACTTCCTGGGTAGATGCGCGGAATCATAGAGATATGATCTTAAGAGGGATACTTTAAAAGATGGGAGTATTCTTAGATTTGATATGGAAACTGGCAGACTAGGACCTTCATGAAGACTTGGTACCTTTAGATCCAGGTAAGACAAGACGAGGGGAGGAAACACGCACTAGTCCTCAATATACATATATATTTTTTCTTAACGGGTGCTCCGGCAAATCAGGGGCCCAATATCGTCGGGGAAGAGGTAACATGATAATAATTTATTTACAACATATGTTATGGTTGCTATGGGTGTCTGGGGCGACAGCCCTTTGTGCCTTACGGACAGACTGGCACTCCCAGATCTCCTTGAGTTGCCTCTCCACTAGCTTACCTGGATACTTCTTCTTGTGTTCTGCGTCGACCCGCTTAGCCAGGGTGAAGTAGGTCTCTTTCTCTTCCGGACTCATCGCCTTCCACAACTTGCCAAGCCTGCAACCATACAATATATGACTATTAAACTGAGCGATCCATCCCAGCCCTATTTATATGAAGGATCAACGCAGAAAATGGGTCTTCCACCAAGTTTATATAATTAACTTATATGGGGAGGTTTCGAGTATTCCGCTCATCTTCAGCGCATTCTATATCACAAGTGAGGAGCAATACGCACTAAGTGACTGATCATTAGTGTGAGGTTATCAACAACACTTACTTAATTGTGAAATTTGTTTATCACAATACATATCAGATAAAAAAAAGTAAAACTTCTGAGTAAAGAAACCTGTTCTCCAAATTTTATCAAAAATGGAAAACATCTGAAAGACATGTAAACACAATTGTCGCTCTAATGAACGTACAATTGTGTTTGGGTTTTGGGACTTAGTGCGTCTCATGGGGAAGGCGTCGGTATCTGAGTCCTGGTATTCCGGCTAATCGCTGGGCTGGTGGACACAGATCGACAGACATGAGCCTGTCTCCACCCTCATCCTGAGCTGTCACGTCCACTAAGCACTCTCAGAACTGACTGACAAAATCTGTTTGTTTTAATTATTATTTTAAATAACTTTTTCTTGCTGGTTCAAAACAAGAACTAGAGATTCTGTGCGGGGGCTTAATGAACATTTACGCAAAGTTTGGCGCAAAGTAGGAACTAAGCCGCGGACTTCTCCTTACCTGACACTGATCTGCTTGTTGCTCTCCCCCGCAAACAGTTTGGCCAACTTCCGTCGCCATGTGTTGGCGTAGATCATGAAGGCGTTAGGCGGTCGCGGGATCCTTCCTCGAGTGACTTCCACAGGACCCACTCTGATCACTTTGGCACCGCTAGGACCTGCTCCTGCTCCAGCCTCATCCTGACCCTCCTCCCCACAGCTGCTTTCTGAAACACATACATACACATTACCAAACACATACATACACATTACCAAACACATACATACACATTACCGACGATAATGTGTATATCAAACGAAAAAAACACCGATGCGCGTAATTAATCTAGCAAGTTTTCCGGTTTGGTTGAAGATCAATAGACGCCTACCTCATACTAAACTCACTGGCTCACTGAAGCTGTTTTATGCGCGGCATATACATACATATTTCCGTTTATAGTTGCCTTCTAAGAGACACAAATATATTCTCCGATTTCCATGTGGCTGATTTTTCCGTCCGAGGCCATTAGGTTTTTTACCTGAAATGTTAAAAAAAAACTCAAGCATGCCGTCCTTCGAATGGGACGTTAAGCGATGTTCCCGAGCCTGTACGATGCCAAGCATTCGTTTAAGACACCCTACCCTAGGTGAATAATAAGTAAGGGTAGGCAAAATTTAGGATTCCCATAGTAGTCGGGCTCATGTCCCCCACGGCGACAGAAGAGCGCTCTGGTAGTAGGCGATATGACCTCGTAGTTAAAGACTGGGCATGAGCCACAATACTAAATAGATACAAGAGCTTAATTGTTGTCTTCGACCTACAGAACCTTAAAAAAATGTTTATTATTGTCAGAAGTAATTAACTTTAACAAAGAAGGTAAAGAAATAGAAGTATTTTGTAGATGATAAAAAAAATATGATAATTATATTGGGGGTAGTTTACAATAATGGAAGGGTGGCAGGGTGTTGGGATGCTGATTGTTGGACCCTGGATGGAAATAGGAAAACAACATGGACAACAACCAAATGTGCCTCCCATCATTCGTCTATGCTTCTTTTTATTGATACTAAAAATCTGAAAAAAAAATAATGAACCCTTATTCTCGTGAAAGTAAGATTCTAAACTTGTTTTGGGGAATTTTTGGACACATTGGGTCCCTGTATGAATTTAAAGTTTAATATGACTCATGCCCGGGCTTTAACTACAAGATCATATCGCCTACTACCAGAGCGCTCTTTCGTCACTCTGATGAACATGAGCCCGACTCTACCATGGGAATCCTACATTTTGTCTACCCTAAGTATTTATTCACTTAAGACAGGGGTCTGTAAAGAGTACCTGACATCTTACAGGCTCGGGACCATCCATTCCAATACGAAGGACAGCGTGCACAAGTTTTATTTTTTTTTCACCTCCTAGATAAAAAAAACTCTAATGCTTCGGCCGGGTTTCGAACCTGCGATCTTGAGCTCAGTAAGCAAGTACGCATACCACTGAGCTACCGGCGCCCTATTTTCAGTCTATCGAATGTTATCGTTTTTCCTTTTATGGAAATTAGGGGGTCGGAAAACATCAAATTCGGGTAAAAATTCAACATCAACTTTCTGACAGATTACATCACTTCCCCTATATATTGTGTAGCTGAGTAAATAAAATAAATAAATGAAGTTATATTTTTCTATAATTTAAATAATTAATTGAATGAGCCTGGATTCGAACAGGGTATCTTGAGATTACTGGGCTAGAGTTAGCATGCCTGTCCTTGCTCCCAACACAATTTCCGTTATAGTTGACCTATCTGACTGAAACTAACTTTGTCCTCATCGTCTCATTCAACAGTTTCGTTTATGATAAACATCCTACGTAAAACAACCCGCAACATACGTCATCTACAGGTAAGTTCCAGTATATTTTTGTAAGTCACTTTGTATTGTTTTACTTCGAAATACACATCAAACTACATTTATCCTAATCAAAGAGTCTCATTTTTTCCAATAAAACACAATATTTAGCCTCAAATACCAGCTCCAGTGAAGCAAACTCGTACTTGCAACGGCATCTTGTTTCTCAATCTTTTGAGGGAAAAAAAAACAAGCAAGATAGACAGTGAATCTCCGGCAATGTTCTACAAAAGTAATTAATCAATTATCTTTTCGCCAAAACCAGTTCACCGTTAGCGCTAATAATCAACTTACAGAGGGGCTCCTAAATCCTCATACTAAATTTTATGTCGATAAATTCATTACATGGGCAGTTATTAGGGTTTCTGAATTGAGCCCGATCTGATCCCCCATCATTTTGGCAGAAAATCGATAGATGTCATTAGACGGTTTTTCGTAATGATACGTTTAATTTTATTGGGAGTTATCGTGATCACAGACACACACAATTTTTAGTGGTCGGAAAACATATAGTTCCGTTGAAAACTGCGCATCGAATTTTTGACAGATTACATACACTACAAATGTATCCAAATAGATAATAAGAGAAAATAAAATCAGGGCGGCGGGGAGGGGGGGTGTCTTAGTATGTATATATTATGTATCGGGGCGGCGGAATATCGACCTGCTGGCTCCTTACATTTTCGTGAATATTATACAATACCTACATAACATTATGTACTGCATGTATCATTTTCTTTTCAACATTACTTATTTAAGGTACCTATATAAGTAAGACAATGAAAGACACTGCCTAACTCAATTTAATATTACTAAAAAATAATCATATATGAAAACTCTCCCTATTGTTTTAAAAATAAAAAGCTGCAATTTCATTTTTCCACTTTTCTCAAAGAAAAAAAAAAAAAACTTACCCTCATCATAGTGAGAAATTGGACTTTTGCGATCTAAATCAATAGTCAATTCACTTTCGCTGCTATCGGAATCTGGGATGTTTAACAATTTCATAAACTGATTTATAAAGGACATTATCTCTAAAGTCAAGACAAGCTTTCACTTGAATGTTTCAAAATGAAATGATCGTTAGAATGGCTTCATTTTGAACCACCCCCTCCCCTTTAGATGTTTAAGGGTTTTAAAAATTTAAAATTATAGCAGCCAATCAGAGAAGACTTTTTAAAAACCACCCTCCTTTTTTTTCTGAGATTTCTCATACATTTTCTGCTCCTAATTTGATCGGCTTGTTGTCAAAATTATTTGTAGTTTTTTGTTTTGGGAAAGATCAAAACTGGGTGTCTTTAGGCTTTGGATTATAACAAAAGAAATCACCTTGCTCTTGGCGGAAACAGGAAGTCAGTTACCGAGCAAGTCTCTGCTTTTCCGGTATCCTATACTGGTATAATTCTCAGCTTCAAGTTAACATTTTCTATAGTTATATAATTAATGTATTTTCTTCTGCTGTTATGTATGACCAAACTATTAAGGATAATTTTTTACCAAAATCTGCAACCACATTGTGGATTACTTTCAAATCAAAATAACAATCTGAAATTACTTTTGTATACTTATAAAATTAGTATCGATTTCTCTTTTCATATGCTTAGGCCTTATTTTGAAAAAAATAATAATTTTCAAAAGATCAATGTAATAGTTATATAAAACAAAATATGAGATCGCTAGAAAATTACTATTTACTGTCCTTTAGGAAAAAAATTCTACATAATTTTGGTAATGACAATAATTATTCCTAAAAGAATATCTGAAGGAATTTCATTTTAATCATATCAGGGAATTTTGTAAAGTATGTTTTTTTAAATCATAAAATCATTTGTTGTGGAAGGTTATTAGCTGGTTACAATGTCCGACACTTGTTTGAATCTCTTGTTGTTGATGAATAGAACTGTGGCCGTAAGTGTTTTTATTAGAGTTAAATGTAGGAAGAAACCTGTATTTTATCTTTACCTTGGTTTTCATTGGTTTTTGGCTTCTGGTTTTCCATTCCCCCAGGTTATTTCTATGAAGGTAACTACTATATAACTTGAATGAAACTTTGAACGCTTAATTTTTAACGAATATTAACAAAAAGAATACTTTAGAAAAAGTATCTAAACTCTAGCCTAACATTTCTATGTCTAACTAGATCTTTTTAATTACATGCGAATTATCTCACACTATTTATTTGTGTTATATTAAAATTTTTTTATCAGGTTTCTATGATATGTGGATATGGTGAATAACATATGATCAATATTGAACAAAAAACAATTGTTTTGAGTTGTATATTGAAAATGTAGAACGCATTTTAAGACTGGAAATTGCAGAATTTATGGCGAGATTTAGGAGGTTAGCCTCAAACCGTTGACTTCAGATAGATGGCCACCATTATGATAACATGTCAGGTAATTGAAATCATATGTTCCTTTTTGTGTTTAATTTAGCGTTGATGGATTTTTTTTTTTCCTTTATCGTTGCTTATATTTTTTTTATTTTATCTTGACAAAAAATTATAATAAGCTGTCATGACTACATACCAAAGAGGAATTGATTACTACGGAGTACTTGGACTGACAAAGAGTGCAACTGACACAGATATCAAAAAGGCGTAAGTTCAGCTCATCGTCAGAGATTATCCGTAATTCTTTCCGTTCATCTGTACATACATGCATAATGTGTAATCTGCTTGTCCCAAAAAATTGTTTAAATGTATTTATTATTTTCCAGAAGGGATGGTTTTATGTTTCTAATGAGCAAGAGATAGAACCTAGTGAAATGTCTTGTCATAGTGGCCGTTTTAAGACTATCAGAACAATATAATGGCTCTAATTATGAATTATGTACAGCCTGAAGACTATTTCACTACGTCAGAATTTTTGATTCGCATCAGAAGTAGGAGATTGCAGAATTATTTTTGTTGTGGCCAGCCTGGTACCTATTGTTTAGGTTATTTGGAGAGTGTTATTTAAAACATATTTAAACAATATAACTAAATTATGCTTCGATAATGCTCACTTCCAAAACAATTTCATTATTTATTTATTTTAAACTTCCTAATATTTTTATAGGTTCTGCTATAATTAACATGTTGTGCTAATTTCTAGATATTCTACTTGACACATCTAAACGAATTTAATGTAAAGTAATTCGGGTATAATCAAAAATTACAGCAGGCAGTGGATTTTGAAGTAAACATTTAAAAAGGAAAATAGTTTTACTACAGTCTGAGGCGCACTCTTGTGGCTGATAGGGAAATTGCGTCAAATTCATCTCCATTGTATACAATTTTTTATATGAGAGATTTATGAAGTTGACTTAGATTATTAAAATTATATGTGTGCTCCCGGCGCCCACTAAATGAAGTCATTGAATCAAAACTGCCGGCTATAAAAGTCACCATTGGTGTCCCTTGGCGACTCGTTAGACTAGCACTTTAACTTTCATTCAACATTGGTGTCCCTTGGCGACTCGTTAGACTAGCACTTTAACTTTCATTCAACATTGGTGTCCCTTGGCGACTCGTTAGACTAGCACTTTAACTTTCATTCAACATTGGTGTCCCTTGGCGACTCGTTAGACTAGCACTTTAACTTTCATTCAACATTGGTGTCCCTTGGCGACTCGTTAGACTAGCACTTTAACTTTCATTCAACATTGGTGTCCCTTGGCGACTCGTTAGACTAGCACTTTAACTTTCATTCAACATTGGTGTCCCTTGGCGACTCGTTAGACTAGCACTTTAACTTTCATTCAACATTGGTGTCCCTTGGCGACTCGTTAGACTAGCACTTTAACTTTCATTCAACATTGGTGTCCCTTGGCGACTCGTTAGACTAGCACTTTAACTTTCATTCAACATTGGTGTCCCTTGGCGACTCGTTAGACTAGCACTTTAACTTTCATTCAACATTGGTGTCCCTTGGCGACTCGTTAGACTAGCACTTTAACTTTCATTCAACATTGGTGTCCCTTGGCGACTCGTTAGACTAGCACTTTAACTTTCATTCAACATTGGTGTCCCTTGGCGACTCGTTAGACTAGCACTTTAACTTTCATTCAACATTGGTGTCCCTTGGCGACTCGTTAGACTAGCACTTTAACTTTCATTCAACATTGGTGTCCCTTGGCGACTCGTTAGACTAGCACTTTAACTTTCATTCAACATTGGTGTCCCTTGGCGACTCGTTAGACTAGCACTTTAACTTTCATTCAACATTGGTGTCCCTTGGCGACTCGTTAGACTAGCACTTTAACTTTCATTCAACATTGGTGTCCCTTGGCGACTCGTTAGACTAGCACTTTAACTTTCATTCAACATTGGTGTCCCTTGGCGACTCGTTAGACTAGCACTTTAACTTTCATTCAACATTGGTGTCCCTTGGCGACTCGTTAGACTAGCACTTTAACTTTCATTCAACATTGGTGTCCCTTGGCGACTCGTTAGACTAGCACTTTAACTTTCATTCAACATTGGTGTCCCTTGGCGACTCGTTAGACTAGCACTTTAACTTTCATTCAACATTGGTGTCCCTTGGCGACTCGTTAGACTAGCACTTTAACTTTCATTCAACATTGGTGTCCCTTGGCGACTCGTTAGACTAGCACTTTAACTTTCATTCAACATTGGTGTCCCTTGGCGACTCGTTAGACTAGCACTTTAACTTTCATTCAACATTGGTGTCCCTTGGCGACTCGTTAGACTAGCACTTTAACTTTCATTCAACATTGGTGTCCCTTGGCGACTCGTTAGACTAGCACTTTAACTTTCATTCAACATTGGTGTCCCTTGGCGACTCGTTAGACTAGCACTTTAACTTTCATTCAACATTGGTGTCCCTTGGCGACTCGTTAGACTAGCACTTTAACTTTCATTCAACATTGGTGTCCCTTGGCGACTCGTTAGACTAGCACTTTAACTTTCATTCAACATTGGTGTCCCTTGGCGACTCGTTAGACTAGCACTTTAACTTTCATTCAACATTGGTGTCCCTTGGCGACTCGTTAGACTAGCACTTTAACTTTCATTCAACATTGGTGTCCCTTGGCGACTCGTTAGACTAGCACTTTAACTTTCATTCAACATTGAGGTGTGTAGATACTCATTTATCTTGTAAGAAAACATTGTATGAAATTGGAAATTAGCCGAGTTTCTGGACATCAGTAAGAAAACTACACATAACAAATAAATTGGCGTTAAAATATTGGGGCGCCGTGGAAAATTATATTGCTTATTTTCACAAATGGATGGTCACTTTTTTCACTAACAATTCGATATTGCCATCAAAACATTTTGGTATAGCCGATGTATGGGTAGGTCTCCGTAAGAGAACAGCACTTTCATTATCGGAGAAGTCTATATTCCCATAACAACACAGATATCATGAATATGAAGTGTCCGCAGCTAGCCCAATTCATTGTAGACATATTTTCACTGTTTTCAGTTCTAATTCAAATTCGTATAAGCGGACACGTGTTACAATTTTCTAGATACAGCGAATGTTGCATACAAGAACATATATTCTAAGTCTTGCCAATTTCGTGAATATATTCAGCCGTTTTTTCCAGAAGCTCAAACAAACACACATTTAGAAAGTGTACTGATCTTTGTATAGTATGAAACGGATTTCTGATCAATTAAAAATACGTTCCGATCATGCGCATACAAAATTTTAATTTTATATAAGTGTATCTAATATGTTGTTTGTGGTGTGGAATAGGTACCGGCGGCTGGCGCTAGAGTACAATCCTGCCAGACAGAAGAACCCCGAGCTGGTGGAACTGTTCGGTCTGGTTGGGGAAGCCTATGAGGTGCTCTCCCACCCCCTGAGAAAGGCTATCTATGACCAGTACGGCGAAGAGGGGATGAAGAAGGGTGTCCTCACCCCCATGGGCTGGCACCCCGCCTGGCTCTATCACGGCGACCCCCTCCTCACCTTTAGGTCAGTAGTGATATTGACAAATCCATCATCATTTAAAAAATATATAATGAAAAGTCGTTGGTGAATCATGAGGTTTTAAATTTAAAATTTCATATAGATACTTTCATTGCTTCAAAGGGTCGAGGTTTTCGTATCTTTGAGGTTAACAACCTTTTCCCACTTTTTCTGGTGGCAGTGGGTCGAAATGGTGACCATTTGGAGAGGTGATCCTGAATTGAGTCCCTATTTAATTCTACCATCTTTTCTGATAGTGGCTACCGGGTATTTGAAGCTCTATCGACTGTCTACCTCCTGTGCTTCCTTCTGTCTTGTCACTTATCCCATATCGATACAGTAGTTCAGAAGTGGGATATCTCAGAATTATTGATTTTTGAGAAAAGTCATTTGAAAGTTTCGTTCGCTTCTTTATAAGTAGCTTCTGAACTTCTTGTTTTCGTTTCATGTCATTGGAATTGCAACTACATTTATGAAACAATATCAAATTTTACCTCTTGAAATTTTTTATTTTTTCTTATATTTTTTGCAAGTTTTTCGAATTGTCACGGTACTGAAATATAATACTAAATGACATCTTCTTTAATAAACTGCATCACTTCTAAATGTCCTGCATTGAACTGAAAGACATGTATATTCTGTTTTTTTATAGAATTATCATTCGCTAAAACAAAAAATTACATCAAAAGATGAAGATAATGATAATGCAATTGCAGGCAGAAACATAGTTTAGTAAAAACGGAAAATATTATCATACATTTTGATATATTGTTTTAGATTTGGTTCAAAAAGTAACCGAAATTTTTTTAATTGAACGGCAAGGGAGTTTGCGTGTGGATAATAGAACTGTGATCACTATAACTTAAGGAAGAACCTCCTTTGTCAGATTATTTATTTGTAGTCTAGTTAGCGCCTTGGGATTGTTTTGAGTAAAGTGTAATCTATAGTGTTCGCAATTTTTCATTTGCATTTTTTTTTATACACCCTTTCGGCAAAAATTCTTAGTGGATTAGAGTTTGAAAGTACAATATACGAAAATATATTGCTGGTTCCCTCATTTAGAGACGGGAATCGGCTGTGCTCTTTCTAACTTTCAACAGCTGATTGTATTTAAATTCAGAGAAATATTTCAATATATCTCTATTCAGATCTTGAGTGTTAAGCAGGTTCATAGATCAGTAACTAAGACTTTTCAAATTATCATGTTTCTGAAACTAAACATTTGGGAGAAAATGAAAATTCTATTACAGGTTATGTACATTTTAAGCCCTCAATTTTGTATTTTCAGTTATCCGAATTATGAAAGAGGGTGAAAACGGAATGAGTGAAGAAAATGATAACTCAAATATGAGTTTTTTTTTTAGTTGTCCCACTTCTGAACTACTGTATCGATATGTCCAGATTGTATTGCAAATTTTCCTCTGAGTTTGTTGTCTGTGAACGCCGGTGCAGACATCTGCTGATTACTGTCTGCAATTACTCTGGTTGAATGTTCTGTCTCTTCTGCTCATCGGCTGTTATAGAGAACTCAGAGGAATTGGAAGTACTTACATTGCTTTTAAGTTCTTTAGAAAAGCTCTGGGTCCCAGCTGTTGAAGATTGCGTGACATTTCGTCTCCTTAGTGCACTTCAGATCGCACTCCAGGGTACCCTATCCATGGCCTTCTCTATATCGTTAGAGCATGTATTTAGGCGCTTTTTAAACACAATGACCCCTATTTTCATAAAGATAAGGCCCTGGTTATTGCTAGTAAGTCTAACCTCGCATTGTAGTTTTCTAATTTATCCGCCAGGAGCCTTAAGAAGGGTAATTCCTTCCTGGTTGAATCCATCCCCGTTGTCTCCCTCCTTATGGTTAGAAAAGATAATTGTGTTTTTCTAGTCTTTAGGTTTGGCTTGCTTTCGCTACGCCAGGCTCATGACGAAGCAGCTCCTTACTCTTGGCAATCGTTAACTTAACTATCTCTGGAGGAATGCCATTATACCCCGCTGCTTTATAAAGCTTCACCTTCTTGATCGAAACTGTTATTTAGGTGGTTGTTATCGCTTCTCCCTCATCGTTGTTTCATCCTGCCATTCAGTCATCGATTATATCGATATTTTGTGTCCAATGAATGAGGTTTGGACGGTATAACGTATATAGCTGACATTGGATATTCTATAGCCACAAAAGTTGGAGACAACCTCGTTCGAAAGGAGCAACCTTCAACCGATGGACACCGCGGTGCACCGTCACAAAGCTCCAGCTGCTAGGACTAGTGGCCCCTTGGAGCAATATTATCGCACCTCTTGAGATCCAATCCGATGATAATAGACATATTTTTACACATATTATCATTATTGTACCTTTTTACTCTTTATTGGCCATATTCATTGCATATTTACTCATATGAGGATATTTTTATAGTTTTGAGAACATTCAAGTCCTGTCTCTAATGTGTGCTTTTTTTCAGAAAGTTCTATGGTACAGCGAGCCCCTACGCAGACCTCTTGGAGCATCTCCAGGTCCCTCCTCCCGTCTTTGTCGACATCTCCGAGGAGGTCAAAGTGAAAGGAGCTACCACTGAGAAGCCCCTTGTCCTCGAACTTAAAGAAGTTAGATCTGGAAGACGGAGAAACGACGGCCGGTGGGGGAAAGGACGGTTCCCCCACTCTCCTTCAATTTCACATCTCTTCTAGACTAGGTTCGGGATCTATAGGTAAACATCGATGTTGGCCGTCGATCTTCTCGATGTTTCTTAATCTTAAAATTTGAAACAAATTCTAGTGAAAGGACGAATATACTGTTCTTGTTTTGTTTGTCAATTTTGTAAAATCAAAGAAAAAATCGTTGATTGAACGTCGATGTATCGTAACGTTAACATGGATGTTAAAACTTGAGAGGTAGGGAGTGAGCGTAGGGGAACCCATCGGCCATCTCTTCTCCGTTCTACATTACATTTATTTTAAATAATTTATGATTTCCAGATTTACTTTGTGAATCTCCATTCTAGGAATAGATAATTAAAATACACAATTTCTTTGTCAAACTTCGCTATATATTTTCAAATACTCAACTAGTTTCGCCGTGTTAAGGCATTATCAAGAGGCACTTATAAACTGTTTATAAGTGACTCTTGATATTGCCTTAACACGGCGAAACTAGTTGAGTATTTGAGAATATATAGTGAAGTTTGACAAAGAAATTGTGTATTTTAATTATCTATTACATTTATTTTATTCTATAGCGCTTACTTTAGGCAAAGAAAAAATAAAACATTTCCGGCAGAAAACCATGCATTGGATGCGGGAACGCACAGTAATTATATTTTCCAATGAGAAATAATTTACATTAGAAATTCCATAGGTTATCATATTATTGTCTGAGTGTGGAGCGCATGGGAAGAAGCCGTATGTTATGTAATGGTAGACATATCTCCTGGCCGCTGCCTCCCATAGATCTCTCTAGGTGGACATGTTATTGCCATTAAGTATGCCGATTTGTTTACAATGCCAACAAAAAAGCGATTTGAAGTTACAACAGAAATGTTCCAATGCACAAGGCTCGGCTTATGAAAATACTGGCATAAGATCAATTCTAACGAAAAAAATTGGAAATTCCCTGACCTGAATATTATAGGAAACATTTTGGAGGTTTCCAGATAAAAAGCGATTCCTTAACTAAAATTAGTAATTGTGAAGGCGCAAAATATTAAATTAAAAATAAATGTAACACTTTACTTAGTATGATAAAATATATTTTTGTCGCGGTTTTGTCTCTTAATTTTTATATCGTTTTGTTTCATATTGTTATAATCCTTCTTAGAGAATTCATGGATATAATATTAGAAATATTTAAAGTTAATTGTATCATTAGCCAATATTTCTGTCACATTGAGGTAAGTTTATGTATAGTGAGGGACTCCAGTATGCATATATTTCTTTTCCTATAAATTGTTTATATGGGTTTATTTACGGACTGAATCAATTACTATACACTTTTTTTGTTATAGGTTTATTTTGGAGCGTTGAAAAAAATCAAAATTCGTCGACGAGAATTTATTGACGATGCGAAAACGATCACAGATCTCCGTGAAAGGATCATCTCCATCGAGGTGAAGCCGGGGATCCCGACAGGAACCAGGATAGCATATCCGGAGGTGGGTGATGAAGGGCCCTCCATCATACCAGGTAGAGTACAGGCAAGTGTGGCCCGGGTATGAAGCTGCCCCGCAAGTATTGCGCGGGCATAGGGCTGCCCCCGACGATAGAGAAACAGTATAAACACAGGTCAGGTTATCCAAATCTTTATCTTTTTTTTTTTCAGATTGATATCGAATTTTTCTTTTGATCTTTTTAATAACTGGTCAGACTAAAGAATAAAAAACAAATTCTTTGACCGTGTTAGTTTTTTGACTTATGGATGGTTCTCCTCAATTTTTTCGAAAACGGTGCCTCGAAGGGGGAAGATGTACTGGAACAAAATGGAACTGTGTAAACATCATAAAACCTGTGTTCGTGATGTTTGTCAGATATTCGCTGTGACAGCTTGCAATGGCACTCAGTGTTGGCCAATCGACGGGCTCAGATCCCCCGATTAACGGCACAAAAATGAATGTACATTTATAATACGTATATATAATATTGTTTACTAATCTAATGCCTTTGATTCACAATGAACAAAAAGAAACTTAGGTGTTCTAATATTATTTTTATCAGTTTATTAATTTATTTTTTGTTTAAATGCACTTCATCACGCTCAAATCACGCCATATATACACATTTTTGTTAATAATAAATTCAAAATATTAAATTTGTTTTAAATATGTTCATGCATTAAAAAGGTTTTCTGAGAACGAATAAAAGATTTTTTTTTTTGAAATTTAAAAATCAAATAATATTTGAATACTAAGAAACAAACATTAACGTGACAACACTGGTGTCTGTCAGTGTATCACTTCTTTAAATAAGGCTGAGGATATTCTTTTGTACATTCATTAGTGATCTTTTCTGTTAAAGCAAATATTTAAAGTCTTTCTGTTGCTACATTTCTCTATCTATTAAGTTTATATTTATATCATATTTCATTACTTGCTGTGAAATATTCTGTTTAAAAGCAATTTCGTTTCTTATACATTAGGCTTATTTTTGTGAAGTCGTTTCTATTTTATTTTAAATTATATTTTTCTGTCTTGTTAGTGTTTATATATTGTTATCTCTCATTTTGTTTTCAAAAGTAAATATTTAATATTAATCTCGTTTGTTTCTAAAATGTAATGAGGGCAATTTCTCTTCAGTATCTATTTAGATTCATATCTTACACGATTACATGTACCGTACTACCTTAAGTCAATATATATATATATATATAATGTTGGAATGCTGGATGGGCAGGTGATAAACTATAGACAGTTTTTCTCCTAAAAAGAAATATTTATTTCTTGTTATTAAATTTTAAACATTAGTTTTACAGTTAATAAAATAGTACAATAGTTTTACAAATAATACAATGATTTTGTTACCTAAAAAGAAAATCTGTTTTTATAGTCTTTGAATCCTAATTTTAACAAAAAAACTATAACCTATCTTACTGTCACTCCACTAACTTCATCCGAAATACAATGCTACCTATACTAAAAACAAAAATTAATTAATTCATTTTTACATATTTATATATATTTTTGTTATATTCATGAGATCACTGATCCATGGATTTACTAGTGGTTTAATAATTATTCATCTCAAATACAAGACTACACAGTTTGACAGAGGTCATGTGATGACAGTGCTCTTATAATTTTATCTGGAAATGATTGAATCTATAATGACAACTTAATGAATGAGCCTGTTCAACTTTCAGTAATATTGTGTTGTATGTCTTAAGGAGACCTGGTGTTTACGGTGGAGCTGAAGCCGCATCCCCAGTTCAAGAGGATAGGCAACGACCTCCATCTTGACCTGAAGATAGACCTCAAGAAGTCTCTCGGCGGGATGACACTCACCGTCAACACTCTGGATGGGAGAGTGATCCGGTTTGCTGTCACTGATGTTGTAGTGTAAGTAGTCCTATTGTCGTGTTGTCCATAAGGCCAGTCCATCTCAAATTAACCAAAGCTTACCCATTGAACTTTGAAGTGTCTATGCTTTGTGTTCTTATATGGGACCTCTTAATTCCAAAAATAAAATAAAAAACGCTGTGCGCCGATAGAATGAATATATTGACAGGACATTTTATTTGCGAGTCTAGATAACTCTAACGGAATCTTTAGCGGAATCTGTCCGAAGAAGGGGTGACAGGATCGGAGGGAGACAACTCAAAACTCCCAATAACTGCCGATGTAATGAATGTATCGACATGACATTTTATATTTAAATTCAATCCTCCGAAAGGATGTCATCTATTAATTTTTAGCGGAATCTGTCCAAAGAAGGGGTGACTGGATCGGAGGGAGACTCAACTCCAAATTCCAATAACTGCCGATGTAATGAATGTATCGACATGACATTTTATATTTAAATTCAATCCCCCATAAGGATGGCATCTATTAATTTTTAGCGGAATCTGTCCAAAGAAAGGGTGACTGGATCGGAGGGAGACTCAACTCAAAATTCCCAATAACTGCCGATGTAATGAATGTATCGACATGACATTTTATATTTAAAATCAATCCTCCGAAAGGATGTCATCTATTAATTTTTAGCGGAATCTGTCCAAAGAAGGGGTGACTGGATCGGAGGGAGACTCAACTCCAAATTCCCAATAACTGCCGATGTAATGAATGTATCGACATGAAATTTTATATTTAAATTCAATCCCCCATAAGGATGTCATCTATTAATTTTTAGCGGAATCTGTCCAAAGAAGGGGTGACTGGATCGGAGGGAGACTCAACTCCAAATTCCCAATAACTGCCGATGTAATGAATGTATCGACATGACATTTTATATTTGAATTCAATCCCCCATAAGGATGGCATATATTAATTTTTAGCGGAATCTGTCCAAAGAAAGGGTGACTGGATCGGAGGGAGACTCAACTCCAAATTCCCAATAACTGCCGATGTAATGAATGTATCGACATGACATTTTATATTTAAATTCAATCCCCCATAAGGATGGCATATATTAATTTTTAGCGGAATCTGTCCAAAGAAGGGGTGACTGGATCGGAGGGAGACTCAACTCAAAATTCTCAATAACTGCCGATGTAATGAATGTATCGACATGACATTTTATATTTAAATTCAATCCCCCATAAGGATGTCATCTATTAATTTTTAGCGGAATCTGTCCAAAGAAGGGGTGACTGGATCGGAGGGAGACTCAACTCAAAATTCCCAATAACTGCCGATGTAATGAATGTATCGACATGACATTTTATATTTAAATTCAATCCCCCATAAGGATGTCATCTATTAATTTTTAGCGGAATCTGTTCAAAGAAAGGGTGACTGGATCGGAGGGAGACTCAACTCAAAATTCCCAATAACTGCCGATGTAATGAATGTATCGACATGACATTTTATATTTAAAATCAATCCCCCATAAGGATGGCATCTATTAATTTTTAGCGGAATCTGTCCAAAGAAGGGGTGACTGGATCGGAGGGAGACTCAACTCCAAATTCCCAATAACTGCCGATGTAATGAATGTATCGACATGACATTTTATATTTAAATTCAATCCTCCGAAAGGATGTCATCTATTAATTTTTAGCGGAATCTTTCCAAAGAACGGGTGACTGGATCGGAGGGAGACTCAACTCCAAATTCCCTATAACTGCCGATGTAATGAATGTATCGACATGACATTTTATATTTAAATTCAATCCCCTATAAGGATGGCATCTATTAATTTTTAGCGGAATCTGTCCAAAGAAAGGGTAACTGGATCGGAGGGAGACTCAACTCAAAATTCCCAATAACTGCCGATGTATTGAATGTATCGACATGACATTTTATATTTAAATTCAATCCCCCATAAGGATGGCATCTATTAATTTTTAGCGGAATCTGTCCAAAGAAGGGGTGACTGGATCGGAGGGAGACTCAACTCCAAATTCCAATAACTGCCGATGTAATGAATGTATCGACATGACATTTTATATTTAAATTCAATCCCCCATAAGGATGTCATCTATTAATTTTTAGCGGAATCTGTCCAAAGAAGGGGTGACTGGATCGGAGGGAGACTCAACTCAAAATTCCCAATAACTGCCGATGTAATGAATGTATCGACATGACATTTTATATTTAAATTCAATCCCCCATAAGGATGTCATCTATTAATTTTTAGCGGAATCTGTTCAAAGAAAGGGTGACTGGATCGGAGGGAGACTCAACTCAAAATTCCCAATAACTGCCGATGTAATGAATGTATCGACATGACATTTTATATTTAAAATCAATCCCCCATAAGGATGGCATCTATTAATTTTTAGCGGAATCTGTCCAAAGAAGGGGTGACTGGATCGGAGGGAGACTCAACTCCAAATTCCCAATAACTGCCGATGTAATGAATGTATCGACATGACATTTTATATTTAAATTCAATCCTCCGAAAGGATGTCATCTATTAATTTTTAGCGGAATCTTTCCAAAGAACGGGTGACTGGATCGGAGGGAGACTCAACTCCAAATTCCCTATAACTGCCGATGTAATGAATGTATCGACATGACATTTTATATTTAAATTCAATCCCCTATAAGGATGGCATCTATTAATTTTTAGCGGAATCTGTCCAAAGAAAGGGTAACTGGATCGGAGGGAGACTCAACTCAAAATTCCCAATAACTGCCGATGTATTGAATGTATCGACATGACATTTTATATTTAAATTCAATCCCCCATAAGGATGGCATCTATTAATTTTTAGCGGAATCTGTCCAAAGAAGGGGTGACTGGATCGGAGGGAGACTCAACTCCAAATTCCAATAACTGCCGATGTAATGAATGTATCGACATGACATTTTATATTTAAATTCAATCCCCCATAAGGATGGCATCTATTAATTTTTAGCGGAATCTGTCCAAAGAAAGGGTGACTGGATCGGAGGGAGACTCAACTCAAAATTCCCAATAACTGCCGATGTAATGAATGTATCGACATGACATTTTATATTTAAAATCAATCCTCCGAAAGGATGTCATCTATTAATTTTTAGCGGAATCTGTCCAAAGAAGGGGTGACTGGATCGGAGGGAGACTCAACTCCAAATTCCCAATAACTGCCGATGTAATGAATGTATCGACATGACATTTTATATTTAAATTCAATCCCCCATAAGGATGTCATCTATTAATTTTTAGCGGAATCTGTCCAAAGAAGGGGTGACTGGATCGGAGGGAGACTCAACTCCAAATTCCCAATAACTGCCGATGTAATGAATGTATCGACATGACATTTTATATTTGAATTCAATCCCCCATAAGGATGGCATATATTAATTTTTAGCGGAATCTGTCCAAAGAAAGGGTGACTGGATCGGAGGGAGACTCAACTCCAAATTCCCAATAACTGCCGATGTAATGAATGTATCGACATGACATTTTATATTTAAATTCAATCCCCCATAAGGATGGCATATATTAATTTTTAGCGGAATCTGTCCAAAGAAGGGGTGACTGGATCGGAGGGAGACTCAACTCAAAATTCTCAATAACTGCCGATGTAATGAATGTATCGACATGACATTTTATATTTAAATTCAATCCCCCATAAGGATGTCATCTATTAATTTTTAGCGGAATCTGTCCAAAGAAGGGGTGACGGGATCGGAGGGAGACTCAACTCAAAATTCCCAATAACTGCCGATGTAATGAATGTATCGACATGACATTTTATATTTAAATTCAATCCCCCATAAGGATGTCATCTATTAATTTTTAGCGGAATCTGTCCAAAGAAAGGGTGACTGGATCGGAGGGAGACTCAACTCAAAATTCCCAATAACTGCCGATGTAATGAATGTATCGACATGACATTTTATATTTAAATTCAATCCCCCATAAGGATGTCATCTATTAATTTTTAGCGGAATCTGTCCAAAGAAGGGGTGACTGGATCGGAGGGAGACTCAACTCCAAATTCCCAATAACTGCCGATGTAATGAATGTATCGACATGACATTTTATATTTGAATTCAATCCCCCATAAGGATGTCATCTATTAATTTTTAGCGGAATCTGTCCAAAGAAGGGGTGACTGGATCGGAGGGAGACTCAACTCCAAATTCCCAATAACTGCCGATGTAATGAATGTATCGACATGACATTTTATATTTGAATTCAATCCCCCATAAGGATGGCATATATTAATTTTTAGCGGAATCTGTCCAAAGAAAGGGTGACTGGATCGGAGGGAGACTCAACTCCAAATTCCCAATAACTGCCGATGTAATGAATGTATCGACATGACATTTTATATTTAAATTCAATCCCCCATAAGGATGGCATATATTAATTTTTAGCGGAATCTGTCCAAAGAAGGGGTGACTGGATCGGAGGGAGACTCAACTCAAAATTCTCAATAACTGCCGATGTAATGAATGTATCGACATGACATTTTATATTTAAATTCAATCCCCCATAAGGATGTCATCTATTAATTTTTAGCGGAATCTGTCCAAAGAAGGGGTGACTGGATCGGAGGGAGACTCAACTCAAAATTCCCAATAACTGCCGATGTAATGAATGTATCGACATGACATTTTATATTTAAATTCAATCCCCCATAAGGATGTCATCTATTAATTTTTAGCGGAATCTGTCCAAAGAAAGGGTGACTGGATCGGAGGGAGACTCAACTCAAAATTCCCAATAACTGCCGATGTAATGAATGTATCGACATGACATTTTATATTTAAAATCAATCCCCCATAAGGATGGCATCTATTAATTTTTAGCGGAATCTGTCCAAAGAAGGGGTGACTGGATCGGAGGGAGACTCAACTCCAAATTCCCAATAACTGCCGATGTAATGAATGTATCGACATGACATTTTATATTTAAATTCAATCCTCCGAAAGGATGTCATCTATTAATTTTTAGCGGAATCTTTCCAAAGAAGGGGTGACTGGATCGGAGGGAGACTCAACTCCAAATTCCCAATAACTGCCGATGTAATGAATGTATCGACATGACATTTTATATTTAAATTCAATCCCCCATAAGGATGGCATCTATTAATTTTTAGCGGAATCTGTCCAAAGAAAGGGTAACTGGATCGGAGGGAGACTCAACTCAAAATTCCCAATAACTGCCGATGTATTGAATGTATCGACATGACATTTTATATTTAAATTCAATCCCCCATAAGGATGGCATCTATTAATTTTTAGCGGAATCTGTCCAAAGAAGGGGTGACTGGATCGGAGGGAGACTCAACTCCAAATTCCAATAACTGCCGATGTAATGAATGTATCGACATGACATTTTATATTTAAATTCAATCCCCCATAAGGATGGCATCTATTAATTTTTAGCGGAATCTGTCCAAAGAAAGGGTGACTGGATCGGAGGGAGACTCAACTCAAAATTCCCAATAACTGCCGATGTAATGAATGTATCGACATGACATTTTATATTTAAAATCAATCCTCCGAAAGGATGTCATCTATTAATTTTTAGCGGAATCTGTCCAAAGAAGGGGTGACTGGATCGGAGGGAGACTCAACTCCAAATTCCCAATAACTGCCGATGTAATGAATGTATCGACATGACATTTTATATTTAAATTCAATCCCCCATAAGGATGTCATCTATTAATTTTTAGCGGAATCTGTCCAAAGAAGGGGTGACTGGATCGGAGGGAGACTCAACTCCAAATTCCCAATAACTGCCGATGTAATGAATGTATCGACATGACATTTTATATTTGAATTCAATCCCCCATAAGGATGGCATATATTAATTTTTAGCGGAATCTGTCCAAAGAAAGGGTGACTGGATCGGAGGGAGACTCAACTCCAAATTCCCAATAACTGCCGATGTAATGAATGTATCGACATGACATTTTATATTTAAATTCAATCCCCCATAAGGATGGCATATATTAATTTTTAGCGGAATCTGTCCAAAGAAGGGGTGACTGGATCGGAGGGAGACTCAACTCAAAATTCTCAATAACTGCCGATGTAATGAATGTATCGACATGACATTTTATATTTAAATTCAATCCCCCATAAGGATGTCATCTATTAATTTTTAGCGGAATCTGTCCAAAGAAGGGGTGACTGGATCGGAGGGAGACTCAACTCAAAATTCCCAATAACTGCCGATGTAATGAATGTATCGACATGACATTTTATATTTAAATTCAATCCCCCATAAGGATGTCATCTATTAATTTTTAGCGGAATCTGTCCAAAGAAAGGGTGACTGGATCGGAGGGAGACTCAACTCAAAATTCCCAATAACTGCCGATGTAATGAATGTATCGACATGACATTTTATATTTAAAATCAATCCCCCATAAGGATGGCATCTATTAATTTTTAGCGGAATCTGTCCAAAGAAGGGGTGACTGGATCGGAGGGAGACTCAACTCCAAATTCCCAATAACTGCCGATGTAATGAATGTATCGACATGACATTTTATATTTAAATTCAATCCTCCGAAAGGATGTCATCTATTAATTTTTAGCGGAATCTTTCCAAAGAAGGGGTGACTGGATCGGAGGGAGACTCAACTCCAAATTCCCAATAACTGCCGATGTAATGAATGTATCGACATGACATTTTATATTTAAATTCAATCCCCCATAAGGATGGCATCTATTAATTTTTAGCGGAATCTGTCCAAAGAAAGGGTAACTGGATCGGAGGGAGACTCAACTCAAAATTCCCAATAACTGCCGATGTATTGAATGTATCGACATGACATTTTATATTTAAATTCAATCCCCCATAAGGATGGCATCTATTAATTTTTAGCGGAATCTGTCCAAAGAAGGGGTGACAGGATCGGAGGGAGACTCAACTCCAAATTCCCAATAACTGCCGATGTAATGAATGTATCGACATGACATTTTATATTTAAAATCAATCCCCCATAAAGATGGCATCTATTAATTTTTAGCGGAATCTGTCCAAAGAAGGGGTGACTGGATCGGAGGGAGACTCAACTCCAAATTCCCAATAACTGCCGATTTTATGAATGTATCGACATGACATTTTATATTTAAATTCAATCCCCCATAAGGATGGCATCTATTAATTTTTAGAGGAATCTGTCCAAAGAAAGGGTGACTGGATCGGAGGGAGACTCAACTCAAAATTCCCAATAACTGCCGATGTAATGAATGTATCGACATGACATTTTATATTTAAAATCAATCCTCCGAAAGGATGTCATCTATTAATTTTTAGCGGAATCTTTCCAAAAAAGGGGTGACTGGATCGGAGGGAGACTCAACTCCAAATTCCCAATAACTGCCGATGTAATGAATGTATCGACATGACATTTTATATTTAAATTCAATCCCCCATAAGGATGGCATCTATTAATTTTTAGCGGAATCTGTTCAAAGAAAGGGTAACTGGATCGGAGGGAGACTCAACTCAAAATTCCCAATAACTGCCGATGTATTGAATGTATCGACATGACATTTTATATTTAAATTCAATCCCCCATAAGGATGGCATCTATTAATTTTTAGCGGAATCTGTCCAAAGATGGGGTGACTGGATCGGAGGGAGACTCAACTCAAAATTCTCAATAACTGCCGATGTAATGAATGTATCGACATGACATTTTATATTTAAATTCAATCCCCCATAAGGATGGCATCTATTAATTTTTAGCGGAATCTGTCCAAAGAAGGGGTGACTGGATCGGAGGGAGACTCAACTCAAAATTCCCAATAACTGCCGATGTAATGAATGTATCGACATGACATTTTATTTTTAAAATTAATCCCCCATAAGGATGGCATCTATTAATTTTTAGCGGAATCTGTCCAAAGAAGGGGTGACTGGATCGGAGGGAGACTCAACTCCAAATTCCCAATAACTGCCGATGTAATGAATGTATCGACATGACATTTTATATTTAAATTCAATCCTCCGAAAGGATGTCATCTATTAATTTTTAGCGGAATCTTTCCAAAGAAGGGGTGACTGGATCGGAGGGAGACTCAACTCCAAATTCCCAATAACTGCCGATGTAATGAATGTATCGACATGACATTTTATATTTAAATTCAATCCCCCATAAGGATGGCATCTATTAATTTTTAGCGGAATCTGTCCAAAGAAAGGGTAACTGGATCGGAGGGAGACTCAACTCAAAATTCCCAATAACTGCCGATGTAATGAATGTATCGACATGACATTTTATATTTAAATTCAATCCCCCATAAAGATGACATCTATCAATTTTTAGCGGAATCTGTCCAAAGAAAGGGTGACTGGATCGGAGGGAGGCTCAACTCAAAATTCCCAATAACTGCCGATGTAATGAATGTATCGACATGACATTTTATATTTAAATTCAATCCCCCATAAGGATGGCATCTATTAATTTTTAGCGGAATCTGTCCAAAGAAAGGGTAACTGGATCGGAGGGAGACTCAACTCAAAATTCCCAATAACTGCCGATGTAATGAATGTATCGACATGACATTTTATATTTAAATTCAATCCTCCAAAAGGATGTAATCTATTAATGTTTAGCGGAATCTGTCCAGAAAAGGTGACTGGATCGGAGGGAGACTCAACTCCAAATTCCCAATAACTGCCGATGTAATGAATGTATCGACATGACATTTTATATTTAAATTCAATCCTCCGAAAGGATGTCATCTATTAATTTTTAGCGGAATCTTTCCAAAGAACGGGTGACTGGATCGGAGGGAGACTCAACTCCAAATTCCCAATAACTGCCGATGTAATGAATGTATCGACATGACATTTTATTTTTAAAATTAATCCCCCATAAGGATGGCATCTATTAATTTTTAGCGGAATCTGTCCAAAGAAGGGGTGACTGGATCGGAGGGAGACTCAACTCCAAATTCCCAATAACTGCCGATGTAATGAATGTATCGACATGACATTTTATATTTAAATTCAATCCTCCGAAAGGATGTCATCTATTAATTTTTAGCGGAATCTTTCCAAAGAAGGGGTGACTGGATCGGAGGGAGACTCAACTCCAAATTCCCAATAACTGCCGATGTAATGAATGTATCGACATGACATTTTATATTTAAATTCAATCCCCCATAAGGATGGCATGTATTAATTTTTAGCGGAATCTGTCCAAAGAAAGGGTAACTGGATCGGAGGGAGACTCAACTCAAAATTCCCAATAACTGCCGATGTATTGAATAAATCGACATGACATTTTATATTTAAATTGAATCCCTCATAAGGATGGCATCTATTAAGTTTTAGCGGAATCTGTCCAAAGAAGGGGTGAAAGGATCGGAGGGAGACTCAACTCAAAATTCCCAATAACTGGCGATGTAATGAATGTTTCGACATGACATTTTATATTTAAATTCAATCCCCCATAAGGATGACATCTATCAATTTTTAGCGGAATCTGTCCAAAGAAAGGGTGACTGGATCGGAGGGAGGCTCAACTCAAAATTCCCAATAACTGCCGATGTAATGAATGTATCGACATGACATTTTATATTTAAATGCAATCCCCCATAAGGATGGCATATATTAATTTTTAGCGGAATCTGTCCAAAGAAGGGGTGACAGGATCGGAGGGAGACTCAACTCAAAATTCCCAATAACTGCCGATGTAATGAATGTATCGACATGACATTTTATATTTAAAATCAGTCCCCCATAAGGATGGCATCTATTAATTTTTAGCGGAATCTGTCCAAAGAAGGGGTGACTGGATCGGAGGGAGACTCAACTCAAAATTCCCAATAACTGCCGATGTAATGAATGTATCGACATGACATTTTATATTTAAATGCAATCCCCCATAAGGATGGCATATATTAATTTTTAGCGGAATCTGTCCAAAGAAGGGGTGACTGGATCAGAGGGAGACTCAACTCAAAATTCTCAATAACTGCCGATGTAATGAATGTATCGACATGACATTTTATATTTAAATTCAATCCTCCGAAAGGATGTCATCTATTAATTTTTAGCGGAATCTTTCAAAAGAACGGGTGACTGGATCGGAGGGAGACTCAACTCCAAATTCCCAATAACTGCCGATGTAATGAATGTATCGACATGACATTTTATATTTAAATTCAATCCTCCAAAAGGATGTAATCTATTAATGTTTAGCGGAATCTGTCCAAAGAAGGGGTGACTGGATCGGAGGGAGACTCAACTCCAAATTCCCAATAACTGCCGATGTAATGAATGTATCGACATGACATTTTATATTTAAATTCAATCCTCCGAAAGGATGTCATCTATTAATTTTTAGCGGAATCTTTCCAAAGAACGGGTGACTGGATCGGAGGGAGACTCAACTCCAAATTCCCAATAACTGCCGATGTAATGAATGTATCGACATGACATTTTATATTTAAATTCAATCCTCCAAAAGGATGTAATTTATTAATGTTTAGCGGAATCTGTCCAAAGAAGGGGTGACTGGATCGGAGGGAGACTCAACTCAGAATTCTCAATAACTGCCTATGTAATGAATGTATCGACATGACATTTTATATTTAAAATCAATCCCCCATAAGAATGGCATCTATTAATTTTTAGCGGAATCTGTCCAAAGAAGGGGTGACTGGATCGGAGGGAGACTCAACTCCAAATTCCCAATAACTGCCGATGTAATGAATGTATCGACATGACATTTTATATTTAAAATCAATCCCCCATAAGGATGGCATCTATTAATTTTTAGCGGAATCTGTCCAAAGAAGGGGTGACTGGATCGGAGGGAGACTCAACTCCAAATTCCCAATAACTGCCGATGTAATGAATGTATCGACATGACATTTTATATTTAAATTCAATCCTCCGAAAGGATGTCATCTATTAATATTTAGCGGAATCTTTCCAAAGAAGGGGTGACTGGATCGGAGGGAGACTCAACTCCAAATTCCCAATAACTGCCGATGTAATGAATGTATCGACATGACATTTTATATTTACTGTTGTCATACCTTTCGGTGGATACCGTCGTCACTGGCTGCTGATCGAGTACTGTGAGCCAGTGACGACGGTATCCACCGAAAGGTATGACAACAGTAACATATTTACTTTCGGAACTAACCCCTTAGATTATTTTATATTTAAATTCAATCCCCCATAAGGATGGCATCTATTAATATTTAGCGGAATCTGTCCAAAGAAAGGGTGACTGGATCGGAGGGAGACTCAACTCCAAATTCCCAATAACTGCCGATGTAATGAATGTATCGACATGACATTTTATATTTAAATTCAATCCCCCATAAGGATGGCATCTATTAATTTTTAGCGGAATCTGTCCAAAGAAAGGGTGACTGGATCGGAGGGAGACTCAACTCCAAATTCCCAATAACTGCCGATGTAATGAATGTATCGACATGACATTTTATATTTAAATTCAATCCCCCATAAGGATGGCATATATTAATATTTAGCGGAATCTGTCCAAAGAAAGGGTGACTGGATCGGAGGGAGACTCAACTCCAAATTCCCAATAACTGCCGATGTAATGAATGTATCGACATGACATTTTATATTTAAATTCAATCCCCCATAAGGATGGCATCTATTAATTTTTAGCGGAATCTGTCCAAAGAAAGGGTGACTGGATCGGAGGGAGACTCAACTCCAAATTCCCAATAACTGCCGATGTAATGAATGTATCGACATGACATTTTATATTTAAATTCAATCCCCCATAAGGATGGCATATATTAATATTTAGCGGAATCTGTCCAAAGAAAGGGTGACTGGATCGGAGGGAGACTCAACTCCAAATTCCCAATAACTGCCGATGTAATGAATGTATCGACATGACATTTTATATTTAAATTCAATCCCCCATAAGGATGGCATATATTAATATTTAGCGGAATCTGTCCAAAGAAAGGGTGACTGGATCGGAGGGAGACTCAACTCCAAATTCCCAAAAACTGCCGATGTAATCAATGTTATATTATCACTAATTTTTCATTTTCTTTATTTTGTTATAATTTCAATTTATTTCTCCATTGTCATTTATTTAGATATTGTAAGGACAGTCCTCTCATCTTAGTTTTATTAATATTCTTATCTGGTTAGTAATTATTTTGTTAAATGTACAAACATCATCACACAACAACTTATAATAAATAACTAAAACAAGATTAGTTTTTTTTTTTAATATTGTCTATCCCACAAAAAATGTCTACATATACTACCGCTTTCGGCATTGCACCATCGTCAGATTTATGTAAACTAAGTCTTAGTTCATTACTAAATCTGACGGTGGTTTGATGCCAAAACCGCTAGTCTGTGTCAACATTTCTTTGTGAAATAGTCGATATTTCAAATAAACAAAAGTTATATTTTCATAGTTGTCGAGAGCTCATAGACTATGGATGTCTTTTCGCTTCCAAAAACACATTAAGTGTCTGTATGTTTGTGTTTGAATCAGTTTTTGAGTGTTATACTTTTTTTTTGAATGCGGTGAGGTACTTGTCATTCTTCGAAACACTTGATAATATTAAATCATTTAATAGTACAAGTATATTAATTATATTTGTTGATTTTTCTTCCGCTTATTGATAGTAATCAAGTTTTTGACTTCTTACTCTGAAATCGAATATTATATAGATTTATACAGACTAAATTGGTGGAACACTGTAGTCAATATAAATGTGGTGTTGTAGTTAATAAGTTAAATTGTGATGATGTTTTCTTGGCTGGAGGTTATATTAATAATAAACATATAAGCAATTCGAGGGTGCCGGTAGCTCAGTGGTATGCGTGCTGGGCTTCTGAGCTTAAGAACGTGGGTTCGAAACCCAACCGAGGCCCCTTAGTTTATTACTGGGAGATAAAATAAACTTAAGCACGCCGTCCTTCGGATGGGTCGTTAAGCGATGGTTCCGAGCCTGTACGATGTCAGGTACTCGTTAAAGACCCTTGCCCTAGAAGAATAAAAATTTAGGGTAGGCAAAATTTAGGATATTCATGTCCACCAGAGTGATGAAAGAGCGCTCTGGTAGTAGTTGATATGACCTTGTAGTCTCGTCAAGCCCGGGCATGAGTCATAAAACCTAACCTAACCTTCAAGCAATCATTATCTTCTTTATAGTTCTCAGTATTGAAGAAGCTGGTCCAATATTTGTTGGTATTCTTGATATTGTATTTAAAACTACTCTTCCTATGAAGTGTATCCATTGCAATTGTTATTCAGTTTGGTTTATTATATAATTTTCAAATTAAAAAGTAAGGAATTTCATAGAAAATGTAAACTCAAAAGTAAGTTCCACGGTGAATTTTATAAACTGCTACGCAGGGAACTCAAATACTCGCCCAAGCTTATAAAAAATATTTAGAGAACATTGAAAACGGAATTCGTAATGATCCTAAACAATTTTGGAGTTTTATAGCTCAAAAATCTAATGATAACAATGAACGTTCCTTGGTGGAGTTAGGTGGACTGACAGTTTCTGGCGAACAGCTACATATAACTGAGCAATTTTCAGAGTATTTTCAGTCTGTTTACTCAGCGGTTCCTGGTAATCTAGAATTTGAGGCTGCGGGTCACGATTAGTACCCTTCTCACTTGTGTTACACTTGAGGTAGTATTTAAGAACTGGAACCGAAGATATCAGTAGGACCACTTTTATTTAGATTTCATCTATCTATCTTATTGTATTTACCCGAGATTTTTGGAAAATGCTAAAGTTATGTACACAAGTGTGGGCCCAAAACTATTATCTCCAACTACAGAACGATGTCGACGGTACCTAACATTCTGTTTCATGGCCTGTTTTACCATATTTCTGAGACTCAACATCTTCCCTCGGCGGTCAACAATTACTAATCTTATAAACTTTGTTGAAGATATCTTCTGTATTTTCAACTATTGCTTGATTGCTCTCCAAGCTACACAGATTTCTGAAAACCATTCTGGACATACTGCTTTCTAAATTACATTCTTTTGGATACAATTTTTCGCTTTCTATTTACATGATCATGAACAATATGTATATTAGCTGATCTGATCAGTTAACAGGGACTGCTCTGTTGTTGCTCCAGGTAGCAATTTGGTATTGTTAATTATAAAGTAAAGACCGAATGACCTATGTGCAAAATCATGAAGAATCCATCTGATAATTTGGATTTGCAAAATGTGTCCCCATCCATGACATTTTAAATTGTTAAGTTGTTAGTTTTTTATATTTATTTTCATTTTTTCATTTAATTTTTTTTTTTTTAATTTTAATTTTATTTATTAAAAATTTTTAATTATGTATGTTAATTTCAAAATTATTTTATAAGACTGCCTGATGATGAGGGCAACCTCGGAAGCCGGCTAGCAAATATAAATAAAATCCGTGAGAGGTCAGACTGTATTTTATTTTACCTGTCAAAAAAAAAAGTCATAATTTCCTTGGGGTCTGTCTGAGAGCATGTGCAGCATTTGTTTTTTATTTCTTTTAGTTATATATTTCTATTTTAACTTTCATTGTGTATTTGTGGGGGGGGGTATGACTCATGCCCGGGCTTTAACTACTAGGTCATATCGCCTACTACCAGAGCGCTCTTTTGTCACTCTGGTGGACATGAGCCCGACTCTACTGTGGGAGTCCTAAATTTTGCCTACCTTAAATTTTTATTCACCTAGGGTAGGGGTCTTTAACGAGTACCTGACATCGTACAGGCTCGGGACCATCGCTTAACGTCCCATCCGAAGGACGGCATGCTTAAGTTTATTTTACCTCCCAGATAAAATAAACTAAGGGCCTCGGTCGGGTTTCGAACCCATGTTCTTGAGCTCAGAAGACAAGCAAGCATACCACTCAGCTACCGGCGTCCTCACTGTCTCTAGAGTGAATTATTTATTATAGTGACTAGTATACTCAATAATTGTAAGTATATGATATAATTTTATTTGTCTCATCTTACACATTTTATTAATTAGTATTATCTATCATATTTATTCATGCCCCATAAAGCCCCTATGATGGCCATGCGGACTGGACTGTGCTCGACAGGTTGTGGGTTCGCTTGTTGTGTAAATAACCAAATAACATCATGGCTAATATGCATCCCAAACAAAAAAAGTTGTTTCTTTTGTTAGAGTTGTAATTTTATTTCGTAATAATTCATGATGTATGCATATAATGTTGTTTGAGCCTACCCTCTCACTAGGTTGGTAACATGAACTACATAACAAAAAACTGCCCCGTGGACTTGCCGCATTTGCCGAGTGTTATCATCTTATCAAAATTAGATAAATTACCTGTTGCAGTCTGAAAATAAAAACTAAATGCATGCCTGCCGAAAGAAAAAAAACAAATTCTCAATAACTTAGTTATACAATTTCGCACAAGAGTGCAGGTTCTAGTTGTTTATCTGAATTAACATTGATGTATTGTTTTTTGTCTACAGTCAGGACTACATCAAGACCATCAGTGGAGAGGGCCTCCCGATCTACCAGGAGCCGAACAAGAAAGGCGACCTCATCATCAGATTCAATGTTGACTTTCCTCTGTAAGTAGAATCCATTTTCTATACTCTACCATTATATTATCCTATATTTTATTAGGGTTTCGTTGACTTACAAATCGAAAATGAACTCAGTCTATCCTAGAGACTAAACCATTTGAGCTAGAAAGTTTGATATATCCAGGAATATTAAAAGCTACATCAGCAGAATTACCACTCTCCGGAGTGTGAAAACTATGGAATCGCCGAACGAATTATATTCCGAGAAAACAGAGTACGATTCATACAAAAGCTTATGCAGAGTAGATATGAAAACATTTTGTTTTCAATATATATATGAGGTGTAAAAGTTTATAACCTGACAATTTCCACATTTTTTAATAAAAATTCTCATTGTAAAATAGTATGCGTGTTACATATATTTAAGGCACATACAATTAATGTACTTTTTTCTCATAACATTTTTGTTTCTGTATTTCTTATACTAAGTTACATTGCTGTTTCCTGGATATCCATGGATCTAGTCGATGACGGCACACGAAATATCCCGCATATTTTGGCTATTGTTATCATTTTATCAGTAATCTACAAGTTCGATAATTATTTAACATTTTTCTATTTTTTGGGTGTTGGTGAAATTATTGGTGTTTTCAGTATATCTCTAAAATTTTATTAAAGATAGGCAGGAGGACGCCGGTAGCCCAGAAGTAGCGTGCTTGTCTATTGTGCTTAAGGTCGCGGGTTCGGAACCCGCCCGAGGCCGTTCGATTTTTTTATCTGGGAGGTGAGAAATTTTTGAACATGTCGTTCGGACGGGTCACTAGCGATGATGCCGAGTCTGTGCGATGACATGTACTCGTTGAAGACCCCCTACCCTGACTAAACCTGGGTATAGCCTAGTCGGGCTTATGTCCACTAGAGTGCAGAAAGAGAATTCTGATAGTGAGCGATATGCCCTTGTTGTTAAAGCCCGGGCTTGAGTCACACAGATAGGCACTAAAACTTTAATGTGTTTTGCTATGAAAGTGTAATATGTTTATTTTTTCTTTCTGTAGATACCTACCTGAGGAGGTGAAGGAGAAGATAGTGGAGCTGCTGGATGAGGTGATGATGGAGGATGGAGAAGGACAAGAGGAAGGTGACATAACGGAGAAATCTCCGGAGGTAGCCAACAACCGGCTTGTGATGACGGACCAGATAGGACGGATGGAGGAGGGTGCTCGGCTCACGGAACGTCCTCTCTCTCTGCTCAACATGATCAAACACCCTACCGACCGTCATCCCAAACCTACCAACTTCAAACTAGGTATAGGTCCCGGTTTGAAACTTACATAATCTCTTCGGAGGTAGCCAACAACCGGCTTGTGATGACGGCCGAAGATTTATTACAATATTTACAATATGCATGTTGCTGAGGACGGCCGTAGACCGGCTCGATATCTATGGTCCACGGTCGTCCTTGGTTTTCGGCGCTTTACGCCGAGTGAACTCGGGATCTGTCGGGGTTCATTTCTGCCTGCGTCCCTGAGCCGGGGGCAGCCGCCGCAACGCCTGTCGGCGGTCGGTGGGGCCCTTGGCGCCGGGTTAGAAGGCTTTCTTGATTCTCCGCCAGGAGGAGACGAACCGGCCAAAAGCTAGGTAACCAACCTCCATCATCAGTCCCGGCAGATCTAGTGCCAGGTACGGTCCTGTCCTGCGAATCAGCGCCGCCCTGGGCCCGTCGTATAGCGGGCATTCGAGAACTACGTTTTCCGCAGTCTCGACGCCGCCACACGTCATACTAAATTTTGTATATTTAAATTACATTAGTTATTAGGGTTTTTGAACTGAGTCCCCCCTGAACCCCCCTTCCCTTTGTCCGATATCGCTGACATTTGACAGGTTATGTCCTCATTAGGTTTTGACTTTAAATATGAAATTTCATGTCGTTTCGTTCATTACATCGGCAGTTATTGGTATTTTTATAGTTGAGTCAAAACGTTCGTTTCTATTCAAATTTGGGGTCAAATTCCCAACTATTCTATGTCTGAGGAAGTATGGCGCCGGTAACTCGCTACCTCTGAGCGAGCGTACTGAGATCAAGATCGTGGATTCGAAACCCGGCCGAGGCCCTTAATTTTTTTTCTGAGAGGTTAAAAAACCTTGAGCACGTCGTTCTTCGGATGGGACATTAAGCGAAGGTACAGAACCTGTACGAAGTTAGGTAAGGCTAAATGGGACGCCTGGTGTGCGAGAGAGAGAAGATAGAGAAATGTATGCGCCTACCTTAGGTGAATAAAAATTTGGGGTAGGCAAAATTTAGGAATCCCACAGTAGAGGCGGGCTCATGTCCACCAGAGTGACGAAACAGCATTCTGGTAGTAGGCGATATGACCTCGTAGTTAGAGCCCGGACATGAGTCATAATAACTGACTACAAATATGTAGTTCATTGGCTAGATTTTAATTGTAATAATATTATTATGCATCCATATTAGTGATTTTTTTTTTTTTTTGAGAATTCCATATTGTACTTTTTCTTCTTTTTTTTCAGATAAGAAAAAATACGAATCAGCAGGCGTAACCCTCAAGAAGTGATCTTCAATCATTAATTTAGATAAAAATGAGTTGTTTGTAATGTTTTAGTGATTTGTCCAAGTTTACAATGTCTCTACCAATTGGAATATTAACTGTGATCATCATCTCTGATCTCCTTGAGAATAAAATAATTTGTCCAAAGTTACGTTTTTTCTTTATTATCTTTCCCTAAATGGATTTAAGGTAAGGGGATGTGTGTAGAGTCAAAAGGCAAGAGTTCGTAAAATTATAAATGTTAAAGCGGTCCGTAAAGGTAACCCTTTTAACGAGGGTAACACGTCAGTCCGCCTCATATCTGTAGAAGCTGTACAAATTACAGTTGGATTAAATGACCTATTCTCGTAGCACATTTTAATGGAGTAGAGCAGCGGAGAAAAAATTAATATTGTTCTTTTGATGAAAATAGTTTGAAACAGCCTTCGGTCTCCCAAAAATATATTTAAATTATTGTTTTTAACGTTTCGCCATTAAGGCATCAAAACTTTTGTGACAAAATAAAAAAACATAGTTTCATATTGACTACTTATATAAAACTATAATGTCCGAATACATTTTTTGCGTTTTGTATCGATATAATGGAAATACTAATAAATAAAATTAAAAAGATGATAAACATAGCTTTTTTCTTGAACACTTATATTGATCTAATTCTGCAAACGTATTAATACCGGTTTCGGCTTACGCCCATCGTCAGCATCAGGTTCAACAATAATGGAGATAGTAATAATAATAATACATTTATTTCCGTTAAACCAATACATGGTAATAGGATACGTCAAAAGAATGTATACATTAGGATAGCTAATAAATTAGATTTATAACTATTTGAGTCTAATACACCTATGATTAGAGTAATAACAAAACTATTTAAAAAAAGTAAAATTAAATTGATAAAAACTGAACAAATAAATACTTAAAAATATATGATATATAAAAATAAACTTTAAAAAAATTAATACTAGATACGTTTATATTAAGTAGACACATTTTAACGAAGGGCATTTTGAGAACAGGCTTTCCTAATAACACTTTAGATAAATCTTTAGGTTTTTTTTAACTTGTGGGTAGATACTTTAATTGTCATTGTTTTTTTGTTTTCAGTTCGTAATTTGACTTTGTAGACACCATTTTTTCAATTAAAAACATTGTGTACTATCTACCTTGTGATCAACCTCTACCCTTACCGTACACCGATGTCTCGCAGTTTTTACACCCTACGTGATCTACATTTTTCGTATCTTAATGCGGATCAATTAGAATCTATGGAAAAAGCAAAAAAGTTAGTTGAGTATGTCATTTTTGCCCCCCACCCCACCCCTCACCACTCTTAGTTGTAGGTACCTACTTACTCGTATTTCTTAAGGTGCCTAACGTATTCTTGCATTTACACTTGAATTTTTCATCGAAGGAACAAGATAATAACTATTTCGACTACACCATCAGAAAGCTGATTAAATGTACAAGTTTTCATGAGATTTGACAGCTTGCCAGAATTTTTTTAGAAGAGCAGTGATCCTCCAAATTGTTCCATACACTTATAATTTTTAGACATTTAACGTTTTGAGCTGCTATTGCGGTCCGCATTATGATATTTTTCACATTGAACGTGCGTTTTTCTTACAGAAAATTTAACGCTGATTTTGAAAAAGCTACCAAAAGGTAAAAGTTGAGGGAAAATGAGTTAAAGTGGAAAAAATTGAGTTTTTATTATGAGAAACGTGATTTTCTCAAACAACCCTTTAAAAAATCATATCTCGAGAACGAATTGAGATAGAAAGGTGCGGATGGCGGCGTTTTACTCCATTTTCAATGTAGTTTCACGCATAAGTTTTTTTGCTTCTACGTTCGGTTCACCCTGTATACATATATATATATATATATATATATATATATATATATATATATATATATCTAGATTAATCAATTATAAATTAATATACGAAAACGTCTAAATGAATAAATAAAACAATAACGTACATTGGACTGACCTTTAAGGTGTGGAGGAACTCTGCCCAAAAAATAAAAATGGAAGCTTTGTATCAAATAATGTTTTTGGATATGAAACACGATTCTTTATGTGATTATATTATTATTTTATTTCATTAGTGAGAATAAAATTCCGTTTCCGTTAAATAGAATGTCTTAGAGGACGTATGTCCCAGAATTAAGATTATTTTTCATTTCAAGGATAGGAATAAGATATAATTATAAATAAACTTAATAGCTAGAGAAATGTAGCGACAGAAAGATATTTGCTCTAACAGAAAAGAGAACTAATGGATAAAGGAAAGGTTACATCAAAAACAACATTTTTTTTCATTCGTTTTATTCATCTTTAGATAATTATTGACATTCTCTCCCTTGAATGAGTCTTCAAATATTTCACAAATGGCAACAGAATTCCAGCTGCAACCAAGAAGATTCCGGTGCAAATAAACGCCTGCCGTGCACTCTTCCACTTCTCCACGTAATATGCTGCAAGAAAACAACAAAAAGGTGTTAACATCGAATGTAATATCTTCTGCATATTTGTAAGAATGGTTCAATAACAAATATCTTTGAATTGTCTCATAGGGGAAACCTTCAGACATAATTATTTCAATAAGGTTCCATTATTGGAGAAAGACCACCATAGTCAAGGTTTTGGCTATAAAAAGAAGGGTCTCCAGAAGGAAAATCTTCAAAGTGACCAGAAGAAGGGACGTGAAAGTGTCCCGAAATATTAACAAAAAACACATAGAAAGTTGGTTGGTCTAATTAACAACGTACCAAATGTACCGACCCTGTACCAAACGTTAAAACAAATATTAAAAAATGGTGAATCATCAGTAATGATTCCCCAAACGAATTAATCAATTAACTGTTCGTTCCCCTCCAAAACCAGTTAACCGTTTGCGCTAATATTCAACAGTTGACTTACAAAAGGGCTTCTAAAACATCATTGTGAATTTCGTGTCAATAAATTCATTAAATCGGAAGTTATTAAGGTTTTTGAATTGAGCCCCCTCCCCTGAACCCCCTCTTCCCTTCAGCCGATATCACTGAAATTTGTCAGGTTATGTCCTCATTGGGTTTTGACTTTAAATATAAAATTTCATGTCGACACATTCATTACATTGGCAGTTAATTGGGTTTTTAGAGTTGAACCCCCATCTGATGTGCTGTCCACATGCCTCACACACCAGAAGGGCTAGTTACCTGCCAGGAGAGGTCCTGCCATCGTGCCCAAACCCTCCACTATCAGACCGTACCCAAACAAGTTGGTCAGGTCCTCTAAGCCCACTATGTTGTATATTACTGTCCTCCACATGCCTCACACACCAGAAGGGCTAGTTACCTGCCAGGAGAGGTCCTCCCATCGTGCCCAGACCCTCCACTATCAGACCGTACCCAAACAAGTTGGTCAGGTCCTCTAAGCCCACTATGTTGTATATCACTGCGGGGGTGAGAGCTCGAACAAGCCCTGCAACATAACACCTAAGTAAATAATTAGAAATATTGTCAATTCTACAAGAAATGTAAACATTAACTACCGGTTTCGTCATTACACCATCGTCAGGCTTAGCTATAAATTAACACAAGGTTGCTAAGTAAGAATATTCATATAGGTACATCAGGTAAGTAAGGAAGAGGTTGAACTTTCGTGGAAATAGTGTGAAATATTTTTTTCCCCTTTCCAAAAACAGTGGTAAAAGTAAAAAGGAAAAAAAAAAGGGAACATAATTCTACTAATAAAGAACAATTCCTAACTAAAGACACGGTGATTTCCTATAATGTTCAAACCCTTCCTTACCTACATAAAATTTTCGCTCTCAACGAACTTGTCTTAGTTTATACCTAAACCTGACGAATACGTAACGCCGAAACCGATAGTTTCTGTATTAATTAATGTCTAGTTGAATGGACAATATTGCGAACAAGCTAACAATGAAGTCATCCTTCATGTTGATATGCTGGACGACATGTTTCTAGCCCGAAGAGAAAATCAAATTAAATTTTTTGTAATATACAGGGTGATTCCCTCGAAACTTAAAAAAAAAAAATTGGATGAAACTAGACCGAAAATGGAGTGGAATGCCGCCATCCGCACTTTTCTATTTCAATCCGTTGCCGAGATATGATTTACACCATAAATACCAGCCTTTTTAATTAAATTACTTTTGGTTCAAACAAATAATAAATATTTGATCAAATAAACATTGGATCACTCGTTGATAAAGTAAAATTACTACAATAATCATTTAAAATAAGTTTTTCCTCTTTCCTGTAAACCTCTCAAAATTGAGATGTGCCGTGTTGCTGCTTAAGCGACGATATAGGGAATTTTGGATTATATTCATAAAACAAACATCTAATTACTGTCACATGAATGCGGCTCTGATTCAGATACCGAGAATTTCTTAAATTAATCGTTTTCTGTTTGTACTGAGAAGTTACTTTTCTGTAGTTATGTGTTTGTGGCTCTAAAACCTCGAATTGTACTTTATACCATTGTAATTTTCAGTTACGTTATACTAATATAAAATAACCCATATCTTAATTAATGTAATACAACTTTGATTTTAAACGAGCCTACCTATAATGGTGCCAATCATCAAAGCGTATACCATCTGATAGTGAGTGGCCACGATTATGTTGGAGAGGACACAAAAGACACCCCCGGAGATTAGGATCACTGTGAGGAATCCTTCGTAGTCGTTGTTGAAGCTGAAAACAGCGAAGACGGCAGACAGGAGGATCCCGAACAGGGAGCCGAATCCGGCGAAGAAGAGCATCGCGTAGGCGTCCTTCTGCGGGAAGCCCATTTCCACCGCGCGATCTGCAAGTTGCCAACAAGAATCACAGACTCATGTGTCCACAGAGCCCGGAGCGGAGCGAGCATTCGTTTTGAAATTAGAAATATTTATTAGAAAAAAATTAAGTTATCAGCTGAAAATGAGAAATATAAAGTAAATATCGCGGATCCTATGACGGGAGGAGTTTGGGAGTGACCTGTCCTTTTGTGAAGGCATTGTAATATTGACTCAGATCTGCACCAAAGCTGCTCCACCGGGACAAACATAGGTTATGTGATATCTCAATATTGTGAACTGGAGGCGTGATGTGGAGGGGGGGGGGGGTCGAAATATAAATTTAGTGCTAGCTGTGCACGCTCGGTCAGGTTTTCATAAAATTTCCCCTTAACGCCCAGTTAGAGTGACTAACCTGCAAATTAATTACCTTCAATAAATATAAATGGTGTTAAGATTGATGCGAAGAGCAGTCCGAGAACTAAGAGAAGGGTGAGATATGAGAAGGAACTGAGGACAGTGACGTGGAACATGGTGAGGAAGGCTCTGGTGAAGCCTTCTTTGCAGACAGTCCTCCAGCTGCCTTCTTGGATCAGGTCCTGGTGGGAGATGGCCCTCGTCACTGCCATGTGGTAGTCCAGCTGGGTGTCCTGCCACAACCAAAACAATAGTAAATAGTAATTGATAATACGTTATACACCTTTCTAAATATGTAAATAAAAACCCCAATATCCCTATAAAAAAAAGCTGTAACGGATATGTCGTTGCGTAAATTGTTAACAATGTTGAAGGCAAGATACCGATTGTGTGAAATTAGATCAATTGGTTTAGATGAAGGAAATATCCAGATATCTGGTCATTTCAAGTTCATGTCATTGCTAATGAGGAGACAACAACAAGTGAGCCCCCCCCCCCCCTCCCTCCCCAACTTCGCCACTGTCGCTCCTCAAAATAATATACACAGCAGCTATATTATTCTCCCATTTCCTGAGATTCAAGATATGGTTAGTACACAGACGTTTCAGGTGTATTTTCCCATCACCAGTTTCTCATTAATTTGTTGTTTCATGTTCCATGGATATTTTCTATTATATAATATTTTAATATACATATATTTTCTCAGCTTTAATTCTTCTCTCAATTTATTTATTGATCTTTACAACATTAGCAAATAGATGTTTCGGGAAGAACCCTCTTTAATTTATTCGATCTTTATTGTAAACAATTCTCTTATTGATCATAATATTCTTTATGAAGAACATACTTTACGAGACAACGCTTTTTACATATTTAAAAAAATATTTGAATACTAAGAAAGAAACGGCAACACGTTCACTTATTTTACTACATCAGAGTTTAGAGTGTAATTAGAACCCATAATAATATTATTTTTAGAAGACAGTTTCAATATAAAACGAATTTAAAATTAAGTACTTTAAGCCTAATTTTTTATTATTATTAATGCTTAACTGAATAAAACAGAAAATAAGTATATTCTTAAATTCACTTTTTTAATAATAATCTTCCTCCACTAGGTATTTCTATTTTTATACATTAGTTCTCTTTTCTGTTAGAGCAAATATCTTTCTGTCGCTACATTTCTCTAGCTATCAAGTTTATAATTCTATCTTATTCCTTTACTTGAAATGAAAAATAATCTTTATTCTGGGACATACATCCGCTAAGAATTGGTGTAAGACATTCTATTAAAGTAACACATTTCCTTTTCACTTGAACATTAGACTTATTTTTGTAATAGTTGTTTTTATTTATTTTTCAACTTTATTTTTCTGTCGAATTAGCCTCTAAATATTGTTATTTTTCATTTTGTTTTGAAGTTTATTGAAAGTAAATTTATAATACTACTTTGGTTTTTTTGAAACTGTATGAGCAAAATGTTGATAAAGAGAATGTTAAAATAGGGCTAATAAAGGGCTGGCTCTTCTGTATCTGTTTAGCTATTAAGTTATTCTGTATCTGTTTAGAATCACATCGACAAAACAGTTGATTATATCCACTGAATCTTTGAATTATGAATGAATTGCTTTAAATTATGAAATGTACAAAATGTTTTGATATATTCACGTAGTCACTGATCCATAGATCTACTAGTAGGTATACATTTATATAATTATTTTTGTTCATTGGAGAACATAGCACAGGAGAGTTTAAGAAGCCCTCATAAAGATGATAAAGTGTTTTGATAAGAATGATACCTGCTTGTAGTAGTAGTTAAGAAGGAGCACGTTCCAACTGTAGAAGATGTCGGTTCTGTAGAGAGGACGAGCTCCACGGTACCTCTTGTGTCTGTTGACGACCACCTCAACATCTCTGGTAGCCGACATCCCAATACTCACAGAGGACTGTCGAGAATGATGTTGGTGCCAGGTAGAGTCCAGACATTTGTAGTGCAGCATCTTCGGCACCTCAACTGTAATACTGTCCATTTTTAAACTATTATTTTAATAATAATATAAGTACACAGCAGCTATATTATTCTCACATTTAATTTCTTGAGATTCAGAACATACTTAATACACAAACGTTCGGATGTATTCTCCCAACATCAGTTTTTCTTTTTAATATTGGTTCATTCTTAATTTTAGACGGAAATTTGTTATTTGAGTCGTCATAATTGATGAAAATATTTCAAAAAATATCCAATGAATACTGAATATGTGTATTAAGTTATTTTGAATGTCTGAAATAAATAGGAGAATAATATAGCTGCCACACACATTATTAGACATTCAAAATCTCCTTAAACACACCAACAATTAATCTATTATTATTTAATTTTCTTTAAAAATTGCGAAACCGTTCACAATTGATTAATAATTAGAAGGCTTATGATGAGTTCAATAAATAGAACCTTTACTCACTTACTGCAAGGGCGCAGAGTAGCATGCTTGCCTATTATGCGCAAGATCGCGGATTCAAACCCCCCTTGTGTTTTCGATCTGGGAAGTAACAACACCGTGAGCACGTTGTCCTTCAGATGGGATGTAAAATGAAGAAACAGAGCATATGCAATGTCAAGTACTCGTTAAAGACCCTAATTAAACCTGGTTAGGCAAAACTGCCACAGAAGAGCTAACATGGAAGGGATAAGAGCATTGAATGCTTAGGTCCCTAGGTGTCCACATCATCCCATCCAGTACATCTTCTAACCACCCACTGATGAAGGAATGTAAGAACGTCCCGAAATTATATCATGAAAAATACACTTCCGGAGAAGTTATAAAAAATTATTATTGTTATGCATAGGTGTTATATATTATAAATACACACTTTTTGGCCATATGGTCTCCCTTTCTACATTTATTTTTATTTTTTCATCAGAATTTCAACAATATTTCGTCCCTTGAGACATTCTCAAGTATTCTTCTTTAAACATTTCTCAATTAACAACATACAAAAATTATTATCTTAATTTTAATTAATTAAAAAAATGTATTTACTGTATTTATTAATATTATTATTTTTGTACTCATATTTTCAAGTATTTATTTATTCATTCCATTTTATTTTTTAGTAGTATTGTTAATTCTAATCGCATGTGTGTCAGACTCTAAGGCCAACCTCGCATTAGGCAATTCCGAAGCGACGCGACTGATACTCATGTATCAGCCATTTGAGTTGCCTGTGGGTATGATACCCGTAGGCAACTTTTCTCATCACACTGAGGATATTGTGCAGCGACTATGATCTCTTCAGTCTCCATCTAGCCGTGGCGAGAAGCTGAGTTGTTCACCATGTCAAGTGAAGATTCTTCAAGTGATGAAGATGTCGTTGTGTCTTATTATTATAGAAAAAGGAAAATCCGAAGATTGTGGCGCCATCCTTACATCGACAGGAATGTTAACTGTTTGTTGGTGCTAAAGAGCTGGAAAAGTCGGATTCCAAGTTCGTAGCATTCTACCGAATGACGAAAGAATCATTCCTACACTTGATTGGCATTGTTTCTCCATCCATAAGACAGAGGAACACACAAATGCGGGAATGTGTGAGTGGAGAAGAGTGTATTCACTAGCCATTGCGAGGCGACGCAGGAGACTCAAGGGACGGGCGACCTTCCTAGCAGGTCGCATGACACTGGTAGGATACGGGTAGGATACGCGTCTCCTGGGAGTGGCGTCGTTTGTGTCTCCCCAACACTCAACATAGGAAGTGACTTCTAAGATATCCTCAAGAAACTTGAGAATCGGTCGCGTCGCTTCGGAATTGCCTAATGTGAGGTTGGCCTAAGAGTTAATATCTGTTTATGTATCTAAATTATAAGCTATCTAAATGTATCCAATCTTATGAGGTATCCTATTACCATGTTATGGTTTAACGGAAATAAATATTATTATCTATATCTATTCACATACTTGTTAAAATCCATTGCTAACTAAAATATTGAACGGAATATGAAGGTTTTAAACAACAGTGGCTTCAAGAAATAGATTGAGGCAGGAATTATCTCTCCAAGAAGTCCAGGCAGCAATGGGCTAATATCCTGCATGTAGATTATTCAATGAATTGAGTATTCTTCATGACATACTTCAGGTAGATTACATGAATACGTGTCTACTCATCCCACCATGCTCTTAGTGCTTCAAAAATAGAAATTGGACAATGGATATGCTTACTTACACTCGGCCTTGAACGATGTCTATCACTCTTGGAAATTTAAGATTTTCAAAAGTTCCAACGACCTTGAAACTTGTGGAGAGTGGAATGTTGGTAACGGAGGAGGCGACGCGAAGAGCCATCATCTCGTCGTGGAATCTAACTTTCCTCTCCGACGTGTGTCCATGTACCTCGACATGGATGCCCTTCATGGGCGCCATGGCCAGTGGCAGCAGCAGCAGCGGCAACGTAAGACCTGCAAACAAGTCGTTCAGTCGTCGACAATCTTCTTCCCCAGCTCCAATTAATTATATAAGTTATAAACATATTTTCATGTAAAGTTTAATAGATAAATGCAATAAAAAATTAGTATTTTCATTAAAAAAAATAACGTTAGCCTGCATAGCGCTTAGGAGCATGAGCGGACAAATATATTGAATTTTTTATGCTTACCCGCTATAAGGTATTTCATGAACGATTTTGTATACATACGTACATCTTCTTGTCAAATCCCTTGAAATGATATGCCACACACCGCTCCCTAATTTGAAATGTTGAGTGCTACATAGAGTACATTATTTAAGTATAGGAATGATGAACATAATGACTGACAGAGTGGACAGTATCTTTACAATGTTAAGAGAAATCGAGGTTCTGTCGTGTAACAATAAAAAACTGAAATGAAGGAAATAAATAGTTTCCGAATGACCAAATACTGAGTTTTTTTTTTTTTTTTTGTTACTTACACGACAGAACTTCGACATCCGTCAACATTGATTGATGAACATTTGTCAATATTTTATTACCTGCATAAAAAATAGTAATAGAGGTCCATGTGTTTGACAACAAGTTTTCAAATATGAGTGCTACAAGGGAGGGCATGAGGATGATGGCGAAGGAGGTGCCGACGTAGGAGAGGCAGCAGGCAAAGGCACGCTTGTTGCAGAACCAGTAGTTGGGGGAGAGGAGTGAGACTGTGTACAGCAAACTGGCCCCGAAACCTGTCAACAACATCATCATCACCTGTCAACATATTTAATGGGTCCTCCACCTGAGAAACCTGCCCTCCAATGGGATCTATAACTAAGTTAGTCAGTATTGCCTTTGTTTTCTTTAGGCATGCTTTCATTATTTTTAAATGTATGCTTTCATTAATTTTAAATTTTAAAAAAAACTTAGAAACTTACGGATTTTTTTTTTTCCAGACCACACAGAATAATGTTAATTCTCCAGGAGTCGTCTACCAACTTTCCTAATGGACTATCATCGTGTCTGGTTGATTTACCGACATTGCTGTATTGTTTTTTTCAGAAATATAATGAATCAGTGTGACAAGGACCATGTAAATTCTATATTTTCTCGTCGGCTGTTTTGGTTAAGACCAGCCACAATATATTTTTCATCTTTACTTATGGTTTACTAACTCGTATCTAGTTGAAGCCTATTACCAACGTCGCTGTATTAATATTTTTTTCAGAAAGCCTACATTCTGTAATCCTTCATCAGCTTTTTCCGTTAGAACCAGAACAAGTTTTCTTCTTTTCTTATAGCTATCATCGTATCCTGGTGAAGCCTCTCTACTGACATTGCTGATTAAACTGTTTTTTTAGGCTACCGAGGCTACACCCAAACTTACTTTCTGCTATCCTTCTAAACCTTTATTTGCTGCATTCTTATCTTCATTTTTTTCTCTTTTGTGTGTCTTTCGATCTCTAAATTTCCGCTCTTCCTCTAAACCTTCAATATATTTACTTGCTAGAATGTGTTTAATACAAGTTTTTTTTTTTCTATCTCAATCTATAAGCACAGATTTCGTAAAAATGTAGTAGATAAAAATTTCTCATCAAAATTCTGTATAACGAATAGTTCAAAAATAAAAGCCAAGCGACCTTTTGTTTGGATTATCATACTAAGGCAAATGCAGTTTTTAGATTGAAAATCGGTTGATTTTTACCAGGAAAAAGAGGGGGAAAAGTTCACCCCTCAAGAGTGGTGCTATCTCTTATCTCAGAAACACACTAAACTACCTTAAATACCCGATCCGGGGGCAAAATTCAGGACTCCCACAATAGAGCCGGGCTCTTGCCCACAAGAGCGAACAAAGAGCGCTCTGGTAGAAGGCGATATCGTAGTTAAAGCCCGGGCATGAATCATAATAACTAACTATAATATTAGGAAATAGTTATACAAATGATTAGTATGGTTACCTCCACAGACGCTGAATATAACAATAAAACCGATTTCATTTTGTAAAAAATACGAAACTCCAAAACAAATAATAACAATAATGGAACCAAGGAAAGTTAAAATTTTCAAACAATAAATGTTGGCCAACGCACAGCACAACGGACCTGAAAAATAAACATATTCACAGTTTAGTTTACTAATAATAGTTAATATAGTTTGAAAGGAGGGGGAGAGATAAATAAATAAATGACAGAATTCAATATCCATTTTCTAAAATGAAAAATGTCCATTTTTTAACCGCCGATGCAGAAGGAGGGATGTTATAAGTTTGAAGCCTTTGTCTGTGGCATCGTAGCTACAAGACGGCTGAACCGATTTCAAAGCGGTTTTTTTGTTTTAAGCTGGTATTTGCGAGATGGTTCTTAGCCACGTTTGGTGGAAATCCGGTATGCCGTCTCCACGGTATTCAGGTTTCATCAGAGTGTGTTGGGATCTCGGCCTCTATTACAGCAAGACTTGAAGTTGAGCTCAAATGTTGTATAAGGCCATGCTCCTCCCCTCTAAGACCTTCACCCCCTCCCCCTTTTTTTAAAAGTTTATTTGCTGTGTCGGGTTTTTTTTTTTATTTTTAATTTAAAAATTTTGGAAACTTGGTGCTAATGGAGAGGTGTGAATAGAATCATATTGAGTAGTGAGCAATATCAGTGTTACCAGGATTATGGAGTGTCAGCTCAGAGAAAGAAAACTGTTTATCCACAGATTAAAACTATCCACCTTTCTTGGTTTTAGGTAGTTATGTTCTTTATGATAAATGAAACTGATAAGAACAGGAGCCTGTTTGTTTCAGTCAAGTATGACCGTCATTAAAGCTATTTCAAGGAGGGCGCCGGTAGCTCAGAGATAGCGTGCTAGCAAACAGACGAAAGAGCGCTCTGGTAGTAGGCGATATGACCTCGTAGTTAAAGCTCAGGTATGAGTATAATAACTAACTATAGAGGTTTTGTATAAAAATTGTTGAGATTGTTTTGGATAACCTTCCTCCTCTCCTGTATAGTAAGTTACGTTAATGACAAACAATTAAATAGTTCAGAGGTTTCATCTTTGGCGGCTTATAAAAATAGGCAATTTGAGCTAATTAGGTTTTTTTCTAGACTATGAAAACCGCATCAGTTTAAGACGTTTTGTTGTCGCGTTACACTCATGTGCGCACGCACGAGTTGAACAATTTTTTTAAAAGCATTTTCATTTTAAAATGGTTGATTTTTGGAATTTTTCCACTTAAAAGTAACCTAAAGTTTTTTTTTTTTTTTTCTCTCTTTTGGCTTTATGTACGGTGCATATTAGCCATGTCAATGTGTTATATATAATTATTTAAGACATCCATGGCCCCGGGAGGGAGTTCTATCTACGAAATAAAACTCACTCCCGGACGGGATTCGAACCTGCAAACCATGGTGAGACCATGCGACCAAAGCCCTAAGCTCTAGCCCGCACGGCCACCATGGCCCCCAACTGACACTTCGATAACCCTTAAAGTAGAAATGAGTTATTAAAAATATAAAAAAAATACTTACTAAAAATATAAGACAAACCTAAAAATAAAATACAGTGCAATAAGACATGTTGTTGTGAGAAGTGCAATGACTGAGCAATGCTTGTAGAAAATATGGAGTGAGAGATGGTGATGCCAGTGAGAAGGAAGTTGATGTAGCCTGCGACGAAGACGTTGAACCAGGCTCGACCAGAGTCCTCGGGGATTGTGATGTACGTATCACAGCCCTCTATAGACATTTCAATCATATGTCGCACAACAATCACTTATCAGTTACTAAGTCGTTTGTTATAAAAAAAAAAATTATAGGGAATAAAAATTTAATTTGAAGCATTTTAGCAGATTTCTTATAAGAAAACAGTTTGTGAGCTGACCCGGTCGGCAACTACCACCAAATTTTGATGAAAGCACTGTTCCCCTCAACATGATTGCGGTTGTTCAAACTCTTATATATTTATATACCATTCCGATTTAAGTATATACTCTAAGCTAGTCCAGTTTTTTTAAACTTGTACAAGAAACGTTCTTGTAAAGTTAGTTAACCAAAAAAATCAGACCATCGAAAGGGTGTTAATGTTAAATATTCACATGTAAATTAATATTTATTATTATTAGTATATACACATGTTAATTGTCAAAGGTTTTAAAATATACAACGATTTTTCTACGAATTTCCGATTACTAATGTAAGCTCTAATAAATTGGTGAAGAAGGAAAATAAAAATGACAAGTAAAATGGTGAATATTCGTCGTTTTAGTGAAGAATGTTCGTTTGAAGAAGACCCAAGAAGCCCCATCACCTGATCCCGGTACTTAAAATACTCTTGGTGGGATACTTTTGTCCAAATCAGTTCAGATTGTTAAAAATAAGCCAATTAGAAGTTAAGTCCATAAATGAATTATTTTGTGAATTGAAACATCTTGCACAATATTGTCAGTATAAAGAGTTTTTAGAGAATATGTTGCGTGACTTGTACTTATGTTCAGAAGCAATCCAGCAGAAGCTCTGATGTGAAAGGGAATTATTGTTGACTAAGACCCTGGACATTGCAGTATAGCTAGAAAGGGCCTCATGGGTTACTTCCGATAGTAATGATGGGGAACATGTCAAATTGGTCAAAAAAGACAAGAGCAAAATAGTCGCACCTCGAAATAATATTTGGTTTTGTTTGTGGGAAAGAAGACCACTTAGGAAAGTTCTGAAATTTTAAAAATAATGTTTGTACAAATTGTGAAGAAAATAGGCCGGCAGTTTGCGAGAGTTGTGAAAAAATAAATTATGAAAATCAGAGCGAGGACGAAGAGAAAGAAGAGCTTCATCACGTCATAGTTTGCAATAACTTTGCTTCAGGTAAGAAAGCGGAAGCTTTACTTATTAATGTAAGGATAAAGAAACAGCCTCTCACTATGGAAGTTGATACGGGAGCCTCGGTAAGCATCGTGAGCTTAATGGACGCAAGACAAATCTTCAAGCGTAGACAAGTACCGCTGGTGAACACGGAAATTGTACTGAAGACTTATAAAGGAGAAAAAATACTTCCTGCAGGTAAGATCGAAGTATCGATTACATGGGGATTACATTCAGGGCTGAACTGTACGTTGTAAAGGGCGGTGGCAGAGCCTTATTTGGAAGAGATCTGTTGAGGAAAATACCGGTAGCTTGGCGGGCTATCAGAGCAGCCTCCTAGAGTTTTGTGGATACCGAAGAGTTCTGACAGAATTCAACCATGTAATCGGAGATTTTAAGATTACGCTAAATCCTTGTCGGAAAGTACCCGAGGATAATCCACTACCTAAAATCGACCATATATTTGCGAAGCTCGGTGGACACACATTTACAAAAATTGATGACGCTTACCTCCTTTCCTGGAGGAAAATACAAAAAAACTTGTAACTTTTAACACACATTAGGGTCTTTATCAATATAACCGTCTACCGTTTGGAATAGCATCTGCTCCGGCTATATGACAACAGGTTATGGATGAAGTATGGAAGTTAACAGGCACACAAACAGGTTGACATAGATGACATACTAAGTGTGGTTCAGAATATACTACTAATTTAAGGGAGATGTTGGAAGTTTCGAGAGAAAGAGGAATAAGGGTAAATAAAGAGAAATGTGAATTGTTGAAAGAGAGTAATCGTTATTGTGGCCTACAGAAGACTGAAGAAACGGTGGAAGCTTTATTGAAGACTCCACAATCCACCAACAGCTCAAAATTGAAATCAATTTTTGGCTTATTTTTAGATGTGTCAACTACCCTTGTACCTTTCTATGAATTATTAAAAAAAAAAAAAAGTCTGTTTGGGAAAAGGCTTGTGCCGAATAACTCAAAAAAGGCAAAGCTTTGGCTACTTCAGACATGACCCACTACCACCCAAAGCTACCTGCGATGCATAGCCTTACGAACTATCGCAAATGCGCATATTTCGCAGACTGACTACAGCGATGGGGGATATTGCTGGGAGCACACCGTTATGTGGGATATGGTCATCTGCAAGGATACCGTGGATAATGCTCTTCAAGGAGGTTGGAGCGGCCGGCCGTGAGGGGCTGCAAGAAACAGAGGACCCCTCTTAACACCATGTGGAGGAAGAATGAACTAACAAGAGAGAGGACCCCCTGTCTAAGGAGGCCTCTTTCCATCAGTGAAAGACAAGATATTTATGGGACTTACCACGACATCTGTTGGTTAGTGTTTGCAGCTTAGTTAGATATATAATTCATGTTTTCTTTCACTCAACTGTCCTCCCCTCAACCTCCCCCAAAATCTACAAAACAGAATAAGGAGAGCGAGGCCTCAAAAATATAATTTGTACGTAAGTTATTGCTGTTTTTGAACAAAATCTACATCTGCTCTCCTCAAAAATTATATCAGGCAATTACCTCACTAACCATCTGACAATAATCACTAAACGATAGACATTTTCAAAAACTTACAACGAAATCTGTATTTAAAAAATTTTAAATATAATTAATATAAAATAATTATAGCGATTGAAGACAGATTAAGTAGACATCGAGTCTAGAAATAAATACTAAATATAATATCAAAATAGTCAGCGATTAAAACCAATTACACAAGTGATAAATATTAATAAAAAATAAAATACAATGACTATGTTATTGACAATTTACATCTAAAGAAAATAATATAAATTGTTTGGCAACTAATTATAAATTATAGAAGAACAATTGTCTTCTTTACAATTTAAAAAAAAAGGGAAATATTTACAAAGTGAAACTAATTTACAATAAAACTGTTTCAATGACATCATCATCATACATCTATATATATAATTTTTTTCTTGATGAAACTTTCCAAAAATTCACCATGCAATCACTATTTTTTGGCGCTTTTTTTGAGGAGTCTCTTCTTTTCTACTTTCTGATGATGTGTCAGCCTGAAACAAAAAATATATATATCCAAATTAATTGATATATTTGAGGATAACAGTTACGTAAAGCTAAACTAACCATTAAACTTATATTATTCGTTTGTAATTATTATATTTATGTTATTGTAATCAAATATATAGTTAATTAGTTATTATGACTCATGCCTGGGCTTTAACTACCGAGGTCATATCGCCTACTACCAGAGCGCTCTTTAACTACGAGGTCATATCGCCTACTACCAGAGTGCTCTTTAACTACGAGGCCATATCGCCTACTACCAGAGCGCTCTTTAACTACGAGGCCATATCGCCTACTACCAGAGCGATTTTTAACTACGAGGTCATATCGCCTACTACCAGAGCGCTCTTTAACTACGAGGTCATATCGCCTACTACCAGAGCGCTCTTTAACTACGAGGTCATATCGCCTACTACCAGAGCGCTCTTTAACTACGAGGTCATATCGCCTACTACCAGAGCGCTCTTTTGTCGTTCTGGTGAACATGAGCCCGAGTTTACTGTGTAAGTCCTAAATTTGTATTCACCTAGGGTAGGGGGTCTTTAACAAGTACCCGACATCGTACAGGCTCGGGACCATCGCTTAACGTCCCTTTCGAAGGACGGCGTTCTTAAGGTTATTTCACTTTCCAGATAATGGGGTTTTGAACACGCGTTCATGAGCTCAGTAAGCAAGAACGCTACCTCAGTTTTGTCTTTCACCTAAGAAAAAATATAAGCGCATATTTATTTGTGTGGCTTAGGTTTTTTATCAATGAGGGAAAAAACCGATAGTACCTAATAGGCGATATAACCTCGTAGTTAAAGCCCGGGCATGAGTCGCAATAATAAGAAATTGAAAGTCTGAATGTTATTCTGGAATCTTCAAATATGATTACCTGATCGGCGTGGCGTAGGGCGGCCTGTCTGCACAGCATGTCTACTGTGTCGACTCACATGAAGTAAGCTTTATATTAACGAGTTTATTTTGATACACTAAACTAATCTTCTATTTATTAATTTCATAGTTTAATAATTCTACAGACTTTCTTGGTAATTTTCGGATAAATTAAGTATTTATTGATGATTTTAAATTAGCCTAATTAGTATTTGTTTGTGTGTTCAGTAGTTAACTTATGTATACTAATATATGTCCCATAGACCTACTGGCACGGGAACGTATGCGACACTTCAAAAGGAAACAAGACCTGGTTCAGGTGGAAGAGGTGGTGCAGCGCTTCGACCGCAGGGGAAACCGGGTCTTCTATCAGGACGCGGGGGCCAGCCCTGGTGCAGCAGAGCCAGAGAGGTCCAGGACAATTAGGGAGTGGCAGGAAGAATGGGACAAGTCCACAAAAGGACGGTGGACCCATCGGCTCATCCCTCGAGTCGAGCCTTGGTTCACCAGGAAGCATGGGGAGGTGAATTACCACCTCACCCAGGTACTCACGGGACACGGTGGGTTCCGGGGGTACCTCCACAAAATCGGGGCAGCAACAACACCAGACTGCCCCGCGTGCCTTTGTGAGACGGAGACAGCGGAGCATGTCCTCCTCAAATGCTCCAGATTTGAGGAGGGAAGGATAAATCTGGAGTGCAGCATGGGCGCCCCACTGACTGCTACCAGCTACGTGGACGCTATGCTGCGCTCACAGGAGTCGTGGGATGAAGGCTGCGATTTTGCAGCGCTCATCATGGGTGGGCTGGCCCTCCAGGAGAGGGCTGACAAGGAACAACAGTAGCGGCAATAAGAACAGAAGAAGGGGCGTTACCAGCCACCCTTCCTCCCTTCCGCGAAGTAATGACAGGCCGTCAGTTCCGCGGAAGGGAATCAGGATCGGCGAAGGAGGGGGTTTAAGTGGGTATGGAGAAACGGCTCGAGCCCCACACTATCCAGGGCTCTTCCCTCGATGTGCGTGACTGGCATTTCCCCCTCCAGTGAAAAAAAAAAAAAAAAAATGTAATTGCTATATCATTTCCTTTTTTTTTTCTGAGATCTTAACTAATAATACAATTAAATTAAATTAAATCTAAAATTTTATCATATCAATTTTTCAATAAATTGTAAAATACCTGAGGCTGAGGCTGTGGCTGGGGCTGGGTGTGGGAGTGGGGGTGGGTATCACCCGGAGGCAGGTCCCTCTTGAGTCTGATCACTTTGGCCTGTCTGGAGGCGGGGGTGGCACTACCGGCTGGAGAGGCCGCCACCCTCCGTCGACCGTTCTCCTGAGGACTGTCTCCGGTTCCTTCTCCAACCACTTCACTTGACACCAAGCTTTCTTTTGGCTTATTTTTGATCACTATTTTGTCCAGTTCGGTTCGAATCATCTTTTTCGATGATTCGTTTATTTTAATAGTTTTCCTTTTGTAGTTGATGAGGTCCGGCGGTGGCTTCAGACGGTCACCTTGCGAACTAAGCCTCTCAACTGAGCCTGATCTATTTTCTAAAATTGTAAAAGTTTTTTTTTCAGGCTCGAAGCAGATTTCCTTCGACGATCTGGAAATAAATAAATAAAACAAATTAAAATTTCACAGAGAAAGTTGAGTATACAAGGATTAAACTGCTGGTCGCAGTTCGCGATGAGGAGCATAGACATGTGATCAACATCGAGTCTCATCCAAAAATTGTCAATAAAGCAAAACTTCGAGCCGCCACTTAGACACCTTATAAGTCAAAAAAAACTTTCTACTACGTACTACCCGCCAAAATGTTTATATAAGCCCAAATGAATCAGATTTAGTATTAGCGTGGTGTCTGTTTAAAGAAATTGTAACTTACGTGGAGATATCATCAATAAGTGTTTTGTCACAAAATATACATAGCTGAGATGTTGGAATCAATGTCTATCCTAGTGCATTACATAAAACTCAATCATAATTTCTTATGAAAATGTGTTTTTACAAAAAGGAAACTGTCATCAAAGATATGTTCCGTGAGAGTATTATTTGTTCGTTGACGAGTTTTCTTTCAAATAGTAATTTGTCCAGTTGGCGAATTTGGCCAACACGTCAGCAGTCAAAATGCTCATATGTATGTCTGTAGCAAAGCAGTATTTATTATAAGGGATAGATCAGGCTTGTGATGTATAAAACAAACACAAAAAACTTCTGCCAAGCTTTCGGTACTCAGTAAGCCTTCTTCAGGGCCTGTATCAACATATATATGCAAAGTAAGCCTTCTGCAGGGCCTGTATCAACATATATATGCAAAGTAAGCCTTCTGCAGGGCCTGTATCAACATATATATGCAAAGTAAGCCTTCTGCAGGGCCTGTATCTACATATATATGCAAAGTAAGCCTTCTTCAGGGCCTGTATCAACATATATATGCAAAGTAAGCCTTCTTCAGGGCCTGTATCAACATATATAAGCAAAGTAGTAAGCTCACATAAGCTAAAATTAAGTAATAAAAGCTACATCATAACAGAATAACAATTTAAAGATAAAACAAAATAAGTTATCTTTGTTTTATTTAGTCATATCGACTACTACTAGAGCGCTCGTTCGTCGCTCTAGTGGACATGAGGCCGACTCTACTATGGGATCCGAAGGACGGCGGTCTCAAGGTTTTCTCATCTACCAGGAAACCCTAAAGGTTTCACCTTTAAATTGTTATTCTGTTGTAGGTGTGTAGGTTTTGTTTATTTAAATATAGTTTTTTGCGGTTCTATTTTATACTTAATTTTAGCTTAAATAAGTTTACTACTATGACTATATGTTATACATGTCCTGAAGAAGGCGCACTTGCGAAGTTGGGCAGACATTCTTAGAGTTTGTGTTATCGACAACAAGCCTCATACCTCCCTTCCTATAACATCATTGGTCAATTCTATAACACATATTAATACTAATTAATCTCCCCCGGTTATTATTTAGCTTTTTAAATAAATCTTTCATTCGAAGCAGTCTTAGTCCACATTTGTTTCAAACTATGACTTGTGCACTCAGTTCATACAAAACATGTTTTGCCCAAATTTAAAATAGGGTTTTTTCATATTTTTAACGAATCAATACTTCAAGTTTGTATTTACATTTATTGAAAAGTACCTGTAAGTATTTTGAGTAAATAAATTAGAATATTAATTCATCGGAAACATAAAATTCACCTTGTTTGCGAACAATATAAAATAACAAAACTGACAATTTTTTGTATTTAACGTTCTAACGTATTATTGGGTCCCAGAACTAGGCTAGATTAGGTCTATATGTCATTAGATGGAGCAGAGGGCATGAGAATAACATAACGTCAATCATCCGGCTTCATCTTTTGCGAAATCCACTTATTAAGGCCGATTCGCAGATAATAGAGTAGGACCGCACTGCGACTAGACTGGACGATAAGAAACCACACATGATAGACGGAATTGCCACTTGACTGTCCTAAAACGATCGTTTGGTTCACACAAACAGGACTGAACTGAACCACGACTAGATCCCCATAGTCTGAATTGGTTTCAGAACAGTCGATATACAGTCAAGTTGGGGTCCAGCCCATTGGTTCAGACAGGATTGAAAGGACTGTTTTGCAGTCGGAAGAACAAGAGACTAGTCGCAGTTCACTATCTCATTACTTAATCTACAATTTACCCCGAGCCGGACATCCTAATAGGAACTTTCGTTCCCTTGTTCTGTTTCTGGGAGAGTCGCTGTTCTCTTCGAGTGAGTCCATAGTCCCTTTGTGGAAAGGGAAGGGCCACCCGCTGGAAAAGTTCCACCAACTCACACTTCGTGCAGGAATTCAGGTCCCTCTCTACACATCTCTACAGAAAACAGACAGAAGAGACAGTTAATAACACAGATTCCACTCTGACCAACAGCTTAGCAAGATGTCAAATAAAGGATTATAAAAATTAATTAGAATTAGTGTATTCAGAACTACGCCATCATAAGGGTTAGTTATAAACTGAAGGGGTTTGGAACCTTAACTTATTTTGTTATAATTTCAATTTATATCTTTACTTTTATTCATTTAGTTATTGTAAAGATAGGAACATCTTAGTTTATATCAACCTTACATTGGTGTATTGCAGAAATCGGCAGTTTATGTTTAAGTTTCTTGTATAATAGACATTACACCAAAAAAAATAGATTGTTTTATTTATTTATTATAAGTTTCCACAATATGTCCGCCTTTCACAGCTTAGATAACATATAAATTACTGATGAAATTATTAAAATCTAAATTTTAATAATTTTATCAGTAATTTTAGTTTTACTACTGTTGACATGGAGGAAAATATTTCAGACCAAAGAAATTGTTAACTGTACAGCCAGGAGGCTTTGAAACTGAAATACCAACCGTATTCTTTACATACGAGTATAAGAAAGGTTGGCACTCGGCAAACTGACTTAGTTTATATAAACCTGAAGATGGTGAATGACGAAACCGGTTATTATATTCAAGGTATAAATAAAAAAATTAACAACTAAAAAAACAATGAATATCGTCGGTGATAGTACAAGACCGCGTAAGAGCAGTTTGGAAATACCGCGTAACAGTTTTTTCATGATTTTACAGGACGAAGAAAAAAAGGTAATATGTTGACCATTTGAATGTACTTTTCCGACTGAACTTGTTTGCTACTTCTTAAATATATGACATAAATTTACCAATAGCTTGTTTAGATTCTGTGTAAAGTCATTTATTCATTTATTATTCATTGCAATACCGCATAAGAGACTATAATACCAAAACTCCGTAATATCAAGACCGCGGAACTATATCTTAAACTGAAATTATCAAATGATTTAACCTCCTAAGGCTCAGAGTCTCATAGAAAGGATATAAGGGTAATTTTAATTTAAACTCTCCATATCACTTAGGCATAGTAATAATATTAAATATACGATAAACACAATGTACATACTTGATAACTATTCAGGACAAAATAATTATATTTGAGAGCACGCACTAACCGTGTGGCGACTTGTTCTAGAATAACGTAAATACGCGGATTTGCTGGCAACTTCAGGTCTGTGACTGGTACGCGATATTGTTTCAATAGCGAAAACGAAGTTCTCTATTGGCTATTTCAAATCGCGTGAGATCTAATATAAGCGAATCCCAGCGTTGGGAATCTGTTGGCTCGATATTTCAATTTTGCGGCTTTTGCTGTTACGCGGTTTTTACAACATGCTCTTACGCGGTCCTGAACTATCACCGACGATATGCAACAATTTGACGTAATTGAAATTGTGTTTTCTGAGCATTTGCAACATATTGTCTTCTTCAGTTGTCTCTTTGAGTGACCTACTAGCGAAATCAACCTTAGATTACTGAAGTGAACTGACGTCCTCATTGTGAGTATTATCCATTAATACTACTTTCTTTTAAGAAAACTAAAAATATTAAGTAATGATAAAATCGGCATATCTATATGTTCATTTAAAGTTCACGAATATGTAGACAATTGTGTAGAATATGTGCTTTTTTACATTGGTTTGTATGAGGTTGTACCGCCTACTACTAGAGTGCTCTTTCGTCGCTTGTGTGTGAGTCCTAAATTTTCTTCATAGGAGGAGTCGTCAACAAACCACTCAATCAAGTACATAGCTTAAAGTTCCATCCAAAGGACGGCGTGCTCCAAGTTTTTATTATCTCTGAGATAAAAAAAATTAAGGGGCTCGGCGGGTTTCGAATCCGCGATCTTCAGCTCAGTAGGCAAGCATGTTACTTCTGAGCTACCGGCGAGTTCCTTTTTAACCACAATATCGGTTGGTTATCACAAAAATCAATATTTATTATTTTGATAAGTACAGCTAAAAATAGTTTCGACTGTTACTTAAATTCGATCCGCATAAATTAACCATTTAAGTATCTATTTTTGAAACAAATTGGCTTATTAAAAAAATCGAGAGATGACGAATGCTGTCGGTTACTGATGGCTAAGAAGAACAGCATCGAAATTCGATATGAAGCCATTGTAAATAAATCTGGAGATCAACAAAACAACAGGTTTTATGAACAACACATTTCTACAATATGTACATACTTTCTACGATGCCTACGTTTGATGATTGTCGGCTAAACTATTAAATTAATAACATTAACTAGTTCTAAGAAAAACTATAAAAGTGAGAACATGAAAGGTAATATTTGCAACTTTAGTTGGGGCTCAACTTGGAATGAGACCAGATTTAGACAAATGAAGTATTCAAATAACTTACAGAGATCAGTATTTCCTTCAGTTCAGTCTCTGTTAGAAGAGATGGCTGAAGTAAATTAAATGTACTTAGATCCGGCTCCTTTTTATCCATAAGTTACTATATTTTAAAAAACACATAAATAACCTCCCCTAACACAACCTTAACTTAAATCGAAAGTGAAACTTCTAATCGATTAATCTATCTTATAACACTCCATGTTCAAGATCGAACCGAAAAATCATTTATACATCTATATGGTTCATTTATTCGTTCAAAAATAATGATATATATTCTATGAAAATGATAATATTTACATATTGAAAATTCTAGAATCATAAAATAAAAATAAAATAATAATTACATGCGCACTTTTTAAAAGATTTTTTCAGTGTTGAAATAAACTTAATCTCATATCATATGCACTGATTTATTAGTAGTTTTTCTATTAGAAGGAATGTAACCAAAAATGAGGGCGCTGGTAACTAGTGGTATCCGTGCTTACTTCTAAGATCTACATAGCAATTTTTTAGGATCAGCTGTTTTTATTCATAAAATACTAGGAGCTACGAAAATACTTCTAATAGATGTCCCCTTTAATCTAGATGTACCATCAACATTTCTCTTCAAGTTCCAAACGTATGGGATTCCGAACTAACTTTCATATTTCAAAAGAAATTACATATCGTTCTTGACTTATTCTGAGACAAGATTTTTTAAAATGAAAACTGAGTTTTGAGCGGGAGCAATTTGTTGGATACTTGCTGAACTATTCAATGTTGATTTCATCAATAAATCAACATTTTTCGTGTCGGAATTCTATTCTATTTTATTTAAAATATATAATACTAAATAATGTTACTAACTGTTAGCCTAACGCAAGTCTCATTAATTTATTTTGCCGGTTTTCCGGTATTTTTAGTTTTCTTGTATGGGCAATAGTTTTCGAGATATTGGTCTTTGAAAGTTGCGTTTTATGTAAAATCAATTGGGAGTGGATTCACAGACCTCAGCCCGCAACCCGGGCGAAGAGTGGGGGCGACCCTCCCCCTGCTCAAAATCCTGGCTACGCCCCTGTCAATTTCACATGTATCTTTTCATATTGAACCAATTATGTACTTTTATACTTCCCCAGTTATACTCAACACTAACTTTCTAAGGGAACTTAACATTTTTAGCCAGATATTTTGAAACAAAAAAAAAATAAAGAAAAACGTATGTTTTTTAAAACACGTCGTTTTGGTGGACAAGAGCCCGATTTTACTGTGTAAGTCCTAAATTTTACCTGTCCTAAATTTTTAATTACCTAGGGTACAGGGTCTTTAACGAGTTAACAACATCGCTCAACGTCCCATTCCAGATTATGGGGTTTCGAACCCGCGATCATGAACTCAGTAAGCAAAACGCTACTTCAGTTTTGTCTTTCACCTAAGAAAAAATAAAAACGCATATTTATTTGTGTGGCTTAAGTTTTTTATCAATGAGGGAAAAAAACGATAGCAACTAATGGGCGACAGAACCTCGTAGTTAAAGCCCGGGCATGAGTCACAATAATAAGAAATTGATAGTCTGAATGTTATTCATGAATCTTCAAATATGATTACCTGATCGGCGTGGCGTAAGGCGGCCTGTCTGCACAGCATGTCTACTGTGTCGACTCACATGAAGTAACCTTTATATTAACGAATTAATTTAGATACATTAAACTAATTTTCTATTTATTAATTATTTTAGTTTATTTTATCTGTCAGGTAAAATTAACATAAGAACGCCATGCTTCGGATTGGGCGTTAAGCGATGGTCCCCTGCCCTAGGTGAATTAAAATTTAGGTTAGACAAAATTTAGGACTCCCACAGTAGAATCGGGCTCATGTCCACCAGAGTGGAAAAAGAGCGCTCTGGTAGTAGGCGATATGACCTCGTAGTTAAAGCCAGGGCATGAGTCATAATAACTATTATTATACATTCAAAATCTCCGTAAACACCTCAACAAATCAAAGATATTTGTACACAAGATTAGTTATACCATTTTAATTTTAAATATCTCAAATATATAAAAATGATTATTCTTATTGAAAAATTGATACTATAAAAATTTGTGAGAGATATACTCTAGATGGAGTGGTTTGGACGAATAGACTCTGCCGTTGTCAGTCTCTCATTAATTCGATGTTATGTTTCAGTACTCACTGGACTCGCACCAGGCCAATTAGACTACCACAACACGATCCCTTCAACACGATTTGGGATGTCCATCAAAGTTTCATTTAAATGTAGAATGGCCAGAGTTACACGCATCTCCTGGTCTTCTCGGAAGAAAATAACTTATTTAAAAATGCCAAAATGGTAAACCCCTTTCTTTATCAACGATGAATTATAATTTTATTGGATGTTTAATTATGGTATTAGGGTATTTCTTTCTTATTTGAAATGGGATCAAATATTTTTCTTTATGAATTCTGACATTAGATTTCTTAAAATGAGGAGCTTTGAAGGAGATCAATCCGTTGGATCCTCGGTGAGACATTCAATGTTGAACTTTGACAAAGCCTCCTCTTCTTCCCCACCGTTTTCACATTGAAATTGACATTTTTTATAAGTAGGATGTCCCAACCTAAGGAATTTAATTTGTTTTTTGATCGAATTAAAATTTGTTGTTATACTGAAAAAGAGTCGTTCTTTCACTCCTAAGTTTGACAGGATGTTAGAAAACCCCGCTTTTTCCGTTTGGAGAGGTCGCCACCCACCGTCGACCGTTCTCCTCAGCAGTGCCGCCTTTCTTCTCCAACCACCTCACTTGATCTTTATTTTTCGGTTCGAATCATCTTTTTCGTTCGTTTCTTTTGATAAGTTTTCCTTTTGTAGTTGATGAGGACCGTTGGCGGCATCAGACGGTCACCTCGTGAACTAAGCCTCTCAACTGAGCCTGATCTATTTTCTAAAACTGTAAAACTCTTTTTTTCAGGCTGAACGCTAATTTCATTCGATGATCTGGTAATAATAATACAAATAAATAAATACAACAAATTGAAACTTTACAGAGATAGTAGATAATACATAGATTAAGCTGCGGTAACAAATGCTATAGAGCAATAATTGACATTTTCAGTTGAAAAATACATTCAAAATATATTTTGTGGGAAAGCAAAACGTTTATATAAGTCGAAATGAATCAGATTTAGAATCAGCGTGATGACTGTTTAGAGAAATTGTATATGTAGGTATTGTACGGTGCAGAAAAATTATTTATTTTAGAGCTAATATATTTTATGTATTTATACTTATGGCATTAAAAGTCCATTTCTTCCTAATTTTTAAATGTGCTGCAACGCAAATACGTTGCCGAACGCAAATCTCTGAAAAAAATACGCCCTTGTTTTCTTGGTGAAAAATAAACGAGTGTTTTCTCTACTTACTGTTTTTTTAGTTTAACAGGCAATTTTAGTCCGATCACAAAAACCTTTCAAATTCCCCAGTTCCAGACATCCTATATATAAAAAAGTATCAAGTGCAATATCGCCAAAAAGGGTGGAGATGAAGCTGGGACTTTGTCAAACTTCAACGTTGAATATCCATCGGAATGCTCTCGTTTAAAGTTCATTCTCCAAATGTTTTAAATCAAATGTCAGAACTTGTGAAGAAAAATATGTGATCCCATTCAAAATAGGAAGCGTTGAGTTGAACTCATTTGCTTCATGCTTGCACTGCCATTTTAATGGGGTATTTTGATTCCTTGGCAAAAACTAAGGAGACATCCATTAACAAATTTAATACTTATCTACCAAACAGTCAACAAATATGTATCACTTTTTAATGAATAATTATAATCAATTAGTAAATCATATCATCAATATCTTTGTAGCAAATATAAACTACTACTATGCTACTACTATTCAAATAAAATATTAAAATTGAATTTAATATAAATTTATGAGATGGAAATTGTATATTTTTGTAAAAAATATGTTGTCTTTACATTCGTTTTATAAAGTCTGATTTATAGTGTATAGTTTTATAGAAATCTGATTTAAACTGGTTTGAACTATAAGGCTTAACTTTTAAATAAAATTGTTTGTTTCTTTAAATTCTCAGCTCAAGGTTCTATGGATATTTTCACTGTCTTCCAGTTGAATATAAAAATTCAGATTTAAAGGATTTTAAGATATTCAAACATATTTCTCTGCTTGCAAAATGAAAATGAAAAATATATATTTTTAATATAACAATTTCATATTTTTAGTATATTTTATAGTTTTTTTAAATATCTTATTAAATCTTTTCAAGTACACAATCTAAAGGTTATTAAAATTACAAAATATTGTGGAGTGCATGTTAATTTCTGATCGAATCATTTGCACTTAAATGGTTGTATAACAAATAGAAATGGATAGAAATATGATTTTTGTTGTAATAAGTTTACCTTTTATTTCAATAGAGAGCAGAAATAGTCTTCGGATAAGATTAAGCAATAGTTCCGAAAGCTGCCGCTAGAGCATCTTGAGGTACAGTTTCACTGTCGGACTAGTGCAATAAAAAATAAAATATAAAAATAATAATTTGGATAAACAAAATCTGTACGAAATCGGAAGTAATAGATGACATTTTATTATTATTTATTTTTTCATTTAGGACCTGCCACTTCATAGTCTTCCTCACTCATGTCAAAAAAAAATACATTGAAGTTAATAATGAAAGAATATTTATCTTTAAATAAAAAATGTTCAAGAAATATTGATGCTCAATTAATGATACTAAGAAATGGTATGTTCTTAGGACTCACGATATAAAAAATGAAACAGTTTCAGCTGACTGTGGTATCGTATCGATCCAAAATTGACAACAAAAATGATTTATTAAATAGTGAGAAATGTCAACGATCAGATTGTGAGCGATACCAATAAATAATAAATCTGAGTTAGATTGACGAAGAAAAAATAAATAAATATAATAACAACTATTGTCGCCATGGCATTTGATCAAATGATTAAGAGCAGTGTCTATAAGCCTACACAATTATCTAGAGTACATTTAACCTTATAACAGTGGCATTCCCAGGATCTACAGAATCAAAGGCCTTTATTCCGTAGATAGTATTTAATAATTTGCCATCTTTTAATCTTTAAGTTCACACATTTTTGTGTTGATGATTCAACACTGTTCGGTATTTAGGCATAATTCAAGGAATGTAATGAATGACTTGAACACTGTTAAAAACACTTAAACAGGAAAGAATTTAGGTAATAATATATCCTTGAATACAGTTGGTATATGTGGAAATTAAACTGAGAGCACATCTACATACGTTATTCTGTGACCGAGAAAGAAAATAAAATGTTGGGTTTGTTTTTTAAATCAATGAAATAAATGTATTTTACAACCAAACATATATTTTTTTTCATATCATGTATAAAGACTGTGATAAAACAAATTCAAATTTTAGGTCCTTTGGAATAAGTACGGGGCCCCGGAGAGATTTTGTTGACCAGGCCTTTTTCCTTAAATCCGCCACTGAATATAATAATAATTTATTATTTTATTTCGAATGTATATTATGTTTTTTATGTAATTAAACAGATTGTTAGATTAATCAACTAATTTATATTTAGGTATATATTGTTTAACCCTGTGTACTTAGTAAATATTGTTTTACTGAGAAAGGGCAAATAATATATAATTGCAAAACTTGTAGAAATAAGATGAAATATCAAGTAATCATAAAGAAATTTAGAAATCCTTTATTAATGATGATTGTTTTTTTTTAAACTGAAATCACTGCTAGAAAGTAAGAATCACAAATGTTATTTTCCTATTTTTATAGAACAACCATTTTGCATATGTGCCCTTCTACCGGGGAATGTTTCGATTTGGTCCTATTCCTAGTCTTTTTTATGTTTATCACGTCTTTCATTGTTCAAACATATGCTATATGGCATCGAACTCTATCTATTTCGAACAGGAGTGGGGGAACATACAATTAATATTTGCTCTTTTACAGTTGTCTTTTTGAGGTTGAACTGTAAGATCAATAATGTAACAAATTAAATTTTCAACCTTTTTGATTATATGCATATTTTTTAAGCCTAAATTGGGAGGGGAGACTCCAAAATTGTATTTTATTTAGTTTAACATTGAGAAATATAATACTTACAATAATGTGTTTGAGAATTGTATCTTCAAGCACTTATTTAACAGTTCATCATGCATTTTTTAAATTATAATTGGCCTATATGCACGGAACATCAGGCCAAAAAAAAAAAGGGGGGGGGGAGGAATTTAATATAATTGTTATTTATGAAAATTTAAGTAAATAACTAAATTATACGTTACAGATATTTAGACTGGGATACAGTAACAAGGCTCCAGTGTTGCGTCAACGTTTGGTTTTAGGAACCTTCACCCACTAACTTCGGGACAACAAGAGAAAATATTTAAAAAAATAATTAATATGCATTAGTATAAAATTTGGAGAAATATTGAAGTTTTACGTCATTTTTATTATATTTTTAAATTTATCTTAATTTTTAAAATTATTATTTTAGTTCTTTCATCTGGAGCAAACACACTGTTGCCAACCTTTCTCACCCAATTTACGGGATAATTGTGTGTTACTCGCGCATTTTATATAGTGTTTATACGGGGTAAATTGTTTCAGGATGTCCTTTTAATTTCTGTTGGCAAATTGTCTGATGTTAGAATTATTTCGCATTCATTTTTGCATATTTTGAACTCAGATCGCTCAAATCATTTTTACTTTCTCATACCTTTCGTATAAGAAGGTAATGTAATTGTGCGAAAAATCCGAGCCAATTTCACATTTCATGCCCCCCCAACACTTTTTGTCCATTTTCGCTATTTAACTTAACTGTTATTTTCTCTCAAATGTGCCAGACTGCTACTTAAGTACAAAATATGTAACATGATATCTTATCACAGTGCTTTAAGTAGTCTGTTTTTTTTCCTTACCTGTTTCTCACCGACCTGCTACCTGCTATACTGTTACCAAGGTCAACTCAACTGTTATTCTACTATTTGCTATATTTATTCTGTTTTGTGAATATTGATTAAATAAACAAACTGCTTCCAAAATCTAAACAAATTAGTTTGATAATATGACTATATTTTTTCCTTTCCCCATTTGCAATTCAATCTACTATTTATATCAGCATGGTTGATTGCTGTCTTACTTTTCATCCTACAAAACAGAACAAAAGATTGTAAATATATTATAATTACTCAGAAAAATCCCTTTTTTCAGCACATTAACTGATAAGGATGGGTTCAAATTAAAAAATAACTATTGATGTTTTCGTTTCCATGTTCTATAAATTAAATAAATGAATAATAACGACGTATGTGATCGTTTGAACCTGACAACAGATACTATAAGATAACAAATACTTTGGAAGTGTATATTGTATTAGTTGAACCGCCAGGACAAGTAGCTGTTCCATTCTTCAACTCACGTGTTTCATAAAATAGCATTTTAACAGTTGTAACAGTTATTTAAGGGAGCAGTAACATGTGGTAACAGGTACACGGAAATAGCTCTTTTGCCCACCACTAGATGTTAGTGCCGCAGTGGTGCTTGTTGCGACAGGAGCCGCGCGCAGCCGCTCCCCCCCGTCCCTCCCTTGTCGATATAGCTCTGCCGTCCTCTATGTACCACTTCCCCAGGCCTCTTCCAATACACAGCATGGCACACCCCACTTTCTACAGCTTGGAAAAAAAAATAAATAAATAAATAACCTCAAATTCATGGATTAACGCAAACCAGTTAGTTCACTCATACTGCTCAGACCCAAGAGGGGAGTATTTTCTCCAACGCCACCATATTGAATATAAATTTTCGAAAAAGGAACTCACACTGAACTTTCATATGGCATTCGTATTTGTTTTGTTTTTCGCCCCAACATAGAGAGGAATATTTCAGAAGATATCCTTCATAATTTTCCTGGGGTTCTGCCATTTTAGTAGACATTTCATAAAATCGGCCAGTTTCTCCAGTTGTTTGCTCTCTACAGAGACGGACAGACAGACCGAGGCCCGTTTTCCCCGCTTTCTTTCTACGATATCCTGAAGAACCAAGTAGTTAATGCCCGTTTCATTAATTACACTCCTATTCTTTTTTCTTGTTCCTTCTGTATCTTTGATAGTGTTTTCTTGTTTCATCCGGTAATAAATAAATAAAACAAACTTGTTTTTTTTTTAAATATTGTCTATCCCACAAAAAAAAAAGTTTACATAAACTAGCGGTTTCTGCATTACTCCATCTTTAGGTTTAGTTGTAAACTGAGATTTGAACAAGAAAATCCCCGTGGCTTTATAGTTAGAAATTTGTTAGTTCTGAATTATGTATCCTTTTTTTTTTCAATTAAAAACTAAAATAAAAAATACAATTATTAAATTCTAACAAGAGAAACTAATTTATGTGTGATCTGCGTAAAATAATGTTTGTACTTAAATAACAAAATGAATACAGATGACATGAGAATATAAATTAAAAATAAAAGTTTTTCCTTTCTTTTATAAGAATAAATAAATTAAGAACAATGAAGATATAAATTAAAATTATAACGAATTAAAATCAAATAGTGATAATTTATATAATGACTACGATTAATGATAAAAAAGAGTAAAAATAACGATGACACAAAATACATATATTTATAGGTGGAAACAGAACTGGTTCTAAAGTGCTAGAGAAGTTGCTAAAGGGGAGAAGTTGAAATTTTGTTCATTCGTACAAATGTTATTTTTGGTGACTTTATTTATTTCCAGTTGTTCTAAACTATCAAGCAACCTGCCTTTTGAGCATAAATGGAGGTACTTGATGCCTTCGGTCGGGTGGGAAGTGAGGTTGTTGTCGATATTGTGGGTCGCCAAGTGTCTCGGTTCCTATTTTCTTCAAATCGTCAGCCAGTCTGTCCAATATACACTACTTTGTTTCAATTTCAGTTTTGTCCCTACCTCTATGTAAGCCAGGGGTTCTCAACCTTTCAGGCTCTGAGCCCCCCTTCATACTTTGGTGTCACGCCTCCCTTTACGAATTAAGTTAAAAAAGAGTAAATTTATCATATATACATTTTATTGAGTTAATAGCTATAAAGAAATTTCAATGATTGTGTGTTTGTGTCCAGCATCAAATTCAATTTTTTGTTGTTGTAAATATACATGAAAAAACAACTGTTTCAAAAACTACAAACTTATTTAATTTTTTTTAAATTTCTTGACGCCTCCCCTGGAATTTTTCCACGCCCCCCAGGTTGAGAACCGCTGATGTAAGCACTGGCTCACAGGATTGATAGTTTTAAAAATCATCCATAATACATCTATTTTGTCTGAAAAATGTTCCTAATTTATCTGATATTTTCCCGTAATATTCAAGACTGGGTCATTTATTAAAAACTTTATTATTTCACCAAGTAATATTAAATTCACGTATATTTTTTATCCTAATAATGAACCACAGCTACTTAGATATACTGACGGGACGGTGTAGACAGCATTCATTATTCTTTTATATTGTAGGTTCATTTAAATTAAATTTTGTTAAATTTTTGTCAATTTAAACCTTAAGCACGCCGTCCGTCGGATGAGACGTTAAGTGATGGTCCCGAGCCTGTACGATGTCAAGTACTCGTTAAAGATTCTTACTCTAGGTGAATAAAAATTTAGGGTAGGCAAAATTTAGGACTCCCATAGTAGAGTCGGGCTCATGTTCAGCGGAGTGACAAATGAGAGCATTGGTAGTAGGCGATATGACTTAGTAAGTAATGCCCGGGCATGAGTCATAATATCTAACTTGATGTGATGTGATATGGACCACATGGTCCCTGTTCAACAGGTTTGCCTACCTACCTCCTCCATCTCACCACTTTCTTCCCAGCTGGGCTGATGGTTGACCAGAAACGTAGTTTTTTTTTTTTTTTTTTTTTCCCCATAGTTAATGTTCGAAGCTAAACAATAAGAGAACCCTCATTTATGTCACAAAATATCTTGAACAGGGTGTCCCCAATCGGGAATTTTAAGTGTCGGGAAAAAAATCGGGAAATAATATTATGCATATTATGCTTGAACAATTTCTGAAAGTTCATATTTTTTTACAATTTTATTCATTTCGAAATTTTCCAGTTTGTTAAATACTGAGTATCCGGTAAAAATCAGCTTTATAAAAAATAAGCCCATAACCGTTTCAGAGATACCTATTTGTATAAAACTATACTTTCGTCTGTATATGGTCAAAATGATTCTTTTGTTTGATCATAGAGATTAATTGTGTATAATTTTTGACTATAAGTTCGTTTATTTAAGCTCCACGAGAAAACGGCTATTCACGAAATTTCTTGATTCCTCCAAAGAACGTCCAACTTAAAATTTAGGCTGTGTCATATCTGAAATATTTAAAACAATTAGAAACTCGACGAGTTTGGTAATTTACGGACGGCCCCGAACAGTTTACAAACGATAATTAAAAAGATTAGCGGTCCTCCAGATGGCTGCAACATGTACATGTACGTTAAAGTTCACATACAAATTTTAATTCTGATAATGAATTTTCTTATTCGGGGAATAAAATTATTAAGTCATTCTTAAATTTATGAATAAAGGATTTCTTAGAATGAAAACGGTGCAAATAAACATAGGCGGAACGTAAATTTTTGCAAATTCTGCTAAGCTTTTTTTCGTAAATGTCTATTACTTGGTTCATGGCGCGTGCCCGGGGCAAGCACCCCCACTCCCCCCTCCCCTAGATCCGGTCCTCAATGATAGTAGGATGTTATGTGAGGAGATATAACATATGCAAGAGGTCGCTGTCTTTATTTATATAATATATATATGAGGGCACCGGTAGCTCAGTCGTATGCATGCTTGCCTTCTGAGCTCAAGGTCGTGGGTTCGAAACCCGACCGAGGCCCTTAGTTTATTTTATCTGGGAGGTAAAATAAACTTAAGCACGCCCTCCTTCGGATGGGACGTTAAGCGATGGTCCCGAGGTCGTACGATTTATTTCTATGTTTACTTATGTTATTTTATTTTTTCTCTATACTTCGTTAATTGTGACCTGAGGAAGAGACATTTAATCGTTCCAAAATATTGTTTGATGTAGTAATGTTGTTATCACGGTTAGTAATGTTGTTATCACGGTTAGTAATGATGTTATCACGGTTAGTAATGTTGTTATCACGATTAGTAATTGTAAGTTAGATGAGTGTAGAAGTAAACTTTCAATGAATTTGAGACTGCAGAAGTGACGTCACATACCCAGCAGCGGTATAAATTGAAATTTCGAGTGAACTTGGCTTAAGTAGCTTAATCTTTAAGTTTCGTGAATATGCGATCAACCCTGGGCTTATAAGAACGTAACATGTGAAATATGCGATCAACCTCGGGCTTATAAGAACGTAACATGTGAAAAATGCGATCAACCATGGGCTTATAAGAACGCAACATGTGAAAAATGCGATCAACCATGGGCTTATAAGGATGCAACATGTGAAATATGATTGTCCGATCACCTAGCTTCACCTGGGGAAGTAATTATTATTATATAAGTTTAGAATTGTTGACGTTAAGTTGACGATCGTCATGACATTCTAACCGACCACCAAACTCATCATTTACAGTTCGCTTCTGAAGCCATGCAGTTCATCATCTTACGGCACATCACTTATGCACCAAAGTACGTCCACCGTAAATAACTTTAAAAAACCCTCCCCACCGACTCATGCGAACATGGCAGCGTGTCTTGTTCGGGATGTAGTCCTGGCTGTACTTCAAACGCCATGCACCTCTGCAGTGGATCTCACAGACAATTCTCAGCAAGAATCATTAATGGTAGCACATATCATTATTTGTCATGTTGTTTTGTAAATAAATAAGTTAACAAAATTACGAGTGAGATTATAGAAACTTTTTGTGTTTGTGTTATGTAATGTTCTCCAAGACCCCCCCCCCCCCCCCCCCCCCCCCGGAACCAAGACGAACTAGGGATTTGGGGGGTCTAACTTCTATATTTACTGGGCCAGGACGTGTACTGAAGCACCTCAAGGGAGGTCTATAAGCCCCTCTTATCTAACAACCCCTCCCCCCATCCCCTATATCTGCACTGCCGAGACAGCTAAACAGTAGGTCAATATCTATGAGGGGGGGGGGGGGGGGGGGGGGGGGTTACCCCCCAAAAATTACAATATTGTACTTTTACTTCCACAGCTAGACGTAGTATAAAGGAAATTATGTAAACCAAAATTCAATATTGAATTTTCATTGGAATTCCCTATATAATATAGTTAGTTCTTGTGACTCATGCCCGGGCTATGAGACCATATCGCTCTCGTGGACATGAGCCCTTCTCAACAGTAGTGAGAGTAGTAAATTTTGCCTACCCGGGTTTATTCATCTAGAGCTCTTTAACGATAACCTGACAAGGCATAGGCTCGAGACTATGGCTTAACGTTCCAACCGTAGGACGGCGTGCTCAAGGTTTTTTCCTAAGGGCTCAAAAAAAAAACCTGTAATATATTATTACAGGATCACTTCTAATACCTGTCGACTTCTATAGTTTAGGCTTAATAACTCATGCCCGGGCTTTAACTACGAGGTCGTATCGCCTACTACCAGAGCGCTCTTTCGTTACTCAGGTGGACATGAGCCCGACTACTGTGGGAGTCCTAAATTTTGCCTACCCTAAATCTTTATTCACCTAGGGTAGGGGTCTCTAACGAGTACCTGACATCGTACAGGCTCGGGACCATCGCTTAACGTCCCATCCGAAGGACGGCGTGCTTAAGTTTATTTTACCTCCCAGATAAAATAGGCTAAGGTCGACTTATATTTAAATACTTAATCAAAACTTTTCAAAACTAAAAATGTCGTTTTGAAACACTTATTTTTAGACGTTTCCTTGATTTGCAAGAAAACTGTTAGACCTACCAAAAGATTGATTCTGATCAAAAATGTCCCTTATGAAATTTCCAATAGCCAATGTGTCCTCAGATTTGATATAGGACCAAGTTATTGCGTTTCAAAGAATGTAAAATAAATTTCCATAGCTAATCTTTTGAAGTAATGTTTAAATTATAAAAACTGTTTTTATTATTGGTAATTTTTGTTATTACAAATGACAAAAAATAAATAAATGTGTTGTGGCCATTACAGGACTCTCTTATACCAATCACATTTTTACCGAGCACTCTTCCCCTCCTCATCAAAATCATTCCATACTGGGTATAAGAAAGTCACTCTCAGAATCACCATGTACAATGAAACAAAGAAAACAGCTGACTCCACCCAGTAATGTCGGTATGAAATGATTTTGAGAAGCGTGATTTGTAAAAGTGTGGTTGGTATCAGAAAGTCTGTAATGGCCACATCATATATTTTGTATCTATACTTCTTAGTGGGGTTCTTATGACCTAAGACACCTATTGATTTTCAGCCAAATTGGTCCAAGCGGAAAGAGTTGATTTACTCGCTCTGGGGAAGTAGATTGCCGGTGATTCACCGAAATATTTTTTATAAATATTTCATATTTTTATTCATGTCTCACTTTTGAAAATCTCAGGCTGGGTTGAGCCCATCTAGGCACGTGACGTAGTAGGTCGGACCTGCGCTCGCTGCTCCTGCATCGTACAGCTGTAATGCGGCCCCCCCACTTACAGAATATTGGATAGTTGGTCGAGAGTTGCCTCCCCCTCTCTATCATACCACTAAGCTGTATACAGTAGAGCGTCGATTATCCGAACGTCAGTTATCTGAACGTTCAATTATCCGAACTGGCTTCATGGAAAAAAAAATCAAATTAGTTTTTCCATGAACTTACATGAGAGAAGCCTAATTAATGCTTAGAAAGAGCTTTGTTAGCTGTGTAAGGGATATCAGTTTTCCGATGAATTCACTTTGACGGGCAGACAGTCAATATTTGTTTACTAACAACTAACGTGTATGTCTATGTAATTTGTTCATTGGATTTTTCCACTGAATCCCTTTCCATTCGTATGGTTGGTTACCAGTCAATGCTCTCTGTTTAAAATAATTTATTGTGAGGTGTACATTGAATTAGTTAGTGGTCACATATTTTAAATAAAACTTACATCATGTCGACAAAAAGGAAACGAGTAGTTTAACTTTCATTAAAAGATAAAATGGAAATTATTATACGGCTGAAGAAAAGTGAAACTGGTCAGGCATTAGCTGTCAAGTTGGGTGTTGGTAAATCAACGATAACGGGAATAAAAAATAATCCTGATTCAATCACTAGGTATGCTCTTAATCTTGAGTAGTCTCTCTTAATCGTGGAATAAGCCCTCAATATTCCTACAATTAGAATCTACAGTCGCTAATCAACATCTATAAGTTATCAATATTATTTTGTTTTTTAGAAAGACGACCAAGCGTGGGACGCTATCTTTCAGTATTGTTTTGGTCGTTGAAGGAAAGTGTTGTTACGATGTTTGGAGTTTGTATGAGGGTGACACAATTAAACTGAGTTGTGAAAATTATAAGTTTTGTTTTATTTAATTTAAAATAAGTTTTGGCGCTCGAAAAGTACACTTTGAGAAGTGGTTCAATGCAACAGAGAGAACAAATACATTGTTTGTCTATATTTATATTGGAAAATTTAAGAAAAAATATTCAAGCTGGGGTCGTTGATGGCCATTGATCCACCGGTGAAATGTTTATTTGGTTGGTCTCTACAGTCGTTCTTGTATAAAGGTTGGGCTACTCCATTATCTTGTGACGGAGTGAAGGAGATAAGGGTTCCATATTTGTCCTCGTGTCCGGTTACAATACTGTAAGTTGATGGTAGAGTTGTTTGGAGAGAAGGTCGGACTGGAGCTATGTAGGGCACCGATAAGGGCTACCTTAGCATGCCTCATGCTACACTCGCTATCGGGTGCTAAGGGCCGACGATTAGGACCTACCGTGAAGAGGCAAGGTCTGAGAGGGAATCAAATCACTATTCCACTGGGAGACCGTTGATTCTAGGTTTACAAAACACCGTTCAGCCCTTCTGCGCTTCTGTTCCTCTCCCGGCTGTATGCCACAATATCAAGTGGCCTCGCATGACTGGTGAACATAGATTGTAACATTATGCCGTCGTTCCGATGAGACGTTAAGCGATGATCCCGAGCCTGTACCTACCTTGTTAAAGACCCCTCTCTACCTTAGGTGAATAAATCTGGGTAGTCAAAGTAGAGTCGGGCTCATGTCCACCAGAGAGACGAGAGAGCGCTCTGGTAGTAGGCGATATGATCTCGTAGTTAAAGCCCGGGCATGAGTCACAATAACTAAAACTATTTTCTTTATTTTATTATATTATTGACAACCCAGATATTTGTAAATGTTATGCTAAGGAATTCACACCCCAGTAGACTTCCTTAGACGGTCATAGTCATCAGAACAGAGAACAATACTTTACAGGATATTACTATGGAAGAGGGATAAATAATAAAGAAAAACGTACGTACTGTTGAAGAGTGGCCCAGACATATGAAAGGTAGTCAGCTACCCAGGTAATACTGCTAGTTAAAATAATAACATTTCTCAAGCGGTACCCTCTTCCAGTACAGACACTTGACCATTAGCTGCGGTCAGTGGGAATCGGGGCGAGATCTGGCGTCATGTTTACTTGGAAGAGGTCTGTAAAGCCTGTAGTTTTATTTTCAACCTCTTCTCTCTTCTTCTCAGCCTCATGAAGCTAACTTATGTACACTCTTCTTAGATCTGAAACATTTATTAAGGCTATTTACAGGGCAGCAGTGGGCGGGCTTCGGCCTTCCTCCCGATCACTAATCTCTCTAGTTTCCCCGCTCTGGGCCGTTTCGACCCGCTTTTTGGCATTTATAGCAAATAACCCGATCGTGATGGGTCCTACTTGAGCTGAGTAGGGCTCGCACCTGCCCTCCCATCACTGCCCTTCCTACAACTAACATTATAAGAATTAAATAAATAAAACAAACTTATTTTTGAAATATTGTCTATTCCACTAAAGATATATACATATATAACTACCGGTTTCGGCTTTATACCATCGTCAGGTCTAGTTATGAACTAAGTCAGTTTGCAGAGAGCGACCCTTCAAATACATCTCAGGTCAAAGGGTGCTATTAAAACTTGGGAGTCCCCCGGCTGTACCGTTAGCTAACTCATGAAATATTTCTTAACAAAACCTAGTTCTAAATTTACATAAAACAATGTCACTAGACTAATACGTGGAAAAATAACAAGTAAATAATAAAAAATAGAAATAAAATTAATAATAATGTTAAGATTTAGATAACTTGAAACATATATGTGGAACCAAATATTAATAACAGATAATACAAACATATATGTGGAAACAGAACTGGTTTAGGGTGTTAACAAAGGGGAATAGTTGAAATAAATTTGGTCATTCATACAAATGTTCCTTTTGTTAGCTTTATTTATTTCTAATTGTTCCAAGCTATTAAGTAGCCTGCTTTTTATTTATTACAAGTTTCCACAATATGTCCGCGTTTCTCAACTTAGAAGTTATTATAAGAATTTTTCCTATTTGACTCACAATTTCAAAGCTGTCAACGATATTCAGCTATTTCGCCCGCGAGTCGCCTCATCTACTCTCTGCTGTAGAAGGAAGTCTGCTGCTTCAATGCCAACTTGTCGAGGGAGCTGGTCTTCATGATAGCCACCTCTTTCCAGATATGGGAAGGAGCTCTCCACCTCCCGCCTGGTATAACAGGAACCTAGAAGGATAAAAGGACTTGGACACCGCTCGCTTGCTCCCCAATCCTAACAATTAACTGCACTGCCCAGATTTTGCCCTTTACCCGGCGCCTCTATTTTTGGAATGAACAAATTCAAGGATTGGGTAAATGGATGTAACACAGGTTCTACTGGATCACTGAGCTTTATTCATTGGTAACACTTTTGAAATTTCCTAGGCTAAGTACCTTGACTTTACTCGACTAGGAACTTTGAATTATGCTGGGCTGAGGGACTTTAGTCTGCGCTTGACTAGACTCCTCTCACCCTTCTTCTACTGTCAGGGCAAAAATGCAGCGGCCCTTATTTACAAATGGCTGGACCGCTCCGGAGCAAGCTAGCAGAACTTCGTGGAAGTTCCGGGTGAGGTTCGTATTCGTGATAAACCAGGAAGCTTTCACCGCTATTTGGAGGACCTCTTGAAATGTTTGTAGACTTGTCAAATTGGTGTGGCCAGTGCAGAACCATACGGGGCAAGCCTACAGTGCGCATGAGTGTCTGAGTGGGTAGATGACCTTAGTCGTGTTATGTGTAATGGTTGGAGACTTATGTTGATGTGTAGGCGTCATGTTAGTCATGTGTCAAGATGCACTCTAAGATAGCGCACACCGTTCTCTTTAGGATTCCCTAGAATTGGGAGTTGATCGATTGGCAGCCTTCTGAGGTGTTCTAGTGAGAAACGGCGTTAAGCATCTTCGCTTCCGTGCAGACTGAGCTTCCATTTCCGAATCCAGCGGTAGACTTCATTCACCTGGATCTGTCAAATAACGAGTAATAAATCAATGACAGCTTCAAGCACTTCATGGTGACAAAGGATGTGTCTTCAGCGTAGGATTTGTAGAGACGTGTTGGCATATCGTGACAGAACAGGTTAAATAAAAGTGGGCTGAGAATCCTACCTTGAGAAACTCCTCATGTGATCTTTTTTTTTTTTTAGAATGTTCTGTCAAGATTGGGCTATTGATGCAGAACCGAATATGACCCCGTTACGTTAACAATGCCACAATGAGTTAACCTTCTTTTCAACTTCGCCTGTTCACAACATTAATTGTTTCATAGCGTGATGTTACAGTTGGAAGGTGAAATTTCGTGATAAAACTGGATATCGCCAGAGTATGTGGCCTCTAGACCTCCTCCAGCATGTAACTGTTAAGTTTCAGAAGCAAAAAAAATAAATGATAACATGACTTTCTTATACTCACCACATTTTTACAGGTCACACCCCCTTTCTCTTTCTCACAATTCAACTGAATTACAATATGTAATATGTAGGTTCAGATAATGTGTAATATAGAGTAATATCTGATCTAATTATTTATCAAACTATATTATTTATTTATTTACTACTATATGGTAATCCTCTTTTCTTCGATAGGGGAAATTATTTACTTACTAAAATTTTAATTCTTTTGCTTTTGCAAATAATATTACTATACAAAAATCTGAGCTGAAACTACAATAATTATTTATAAGGGAGGCAGGTGGATTCTTTGATGATAAAATAACCTAGTGAAAAGTGGAAACATAAAAAGACGAAAAACACAGATAACCTTAACAATTCATATTTATTTTGTTACATAAATATTTTTTTTAAAATAACGATTATAAATAGCCAGAACACACAACTGTTATATTTTTACTTTAAATATATATAAAATTACCAGAGGGCGCCGGTAGCTCAGTGGTATGCGTGCTTGACTTCTGAGCTAAAGGTTGTGGGTTCGTAGCCCGACCGAGGCCCTTAGTTTATTTTATCTGGGAGGTAAAATAAACTTAAGCACGCCGTCTTTCGGATGGGACGTTAAGCGATGGTCCCGAGCCTGTACGATGTCAGGTACTCGTTAAAGACCCCTACCCTAGATGAATAAAAATTTAGTGTAGGCAAAATTTAGGACTCCCACAGTAGAGTCGGGCTCATGTCCACCAGAGTGACGAAAGAGCGCTCTGGTAGTAGGCGATATGACCTCGTAGTTAAAGCCCGGGCATGAGTCATAAAACCTAACCTAACCTATAAAATTACCAAAATTTGTATTATACTTTTATCTACCTCTTTTGATTATTTTTTGATATTTATTATTTAATTATTTGATTCATTTTATTTTTATTTAACAAAAACAACTCAATATTTCTAACTTTATTTAGTTATTTGAACTTGGAGACATTTTGTTATCATTTCTTTTCTTCTTTTTATTTATATATTTTATGATTATGTTTTCGGATCCATAGTTAGGTCCATAAAGTCGCGATTCGATCTTCTAGATTCTCGTCCACATGGTTCCCCTCATCGCACTTTTCTTTTTCCTCGCATTCTTCAAAAGGACATAAATAGAGATTTACGTTACGATGATATCCAGTTCATCTCCACACTCGCCAACAATCTACAGAGAGGTATTCTCATCATCTAAACCAGCGTTTCCCAACCTTTTTTTGCATCGCGTACCACTTGGTAGTACATCATGCTAACTTGTACCACTTCGTAAAAATGATGGTATTTCGTGAAATTTGTTATTGCGAGTGTGTTATTTTATTTTCATTATAAATGTTATAGGGTGACCCTGTATTCACATCATATAATGAGACAAATTACATTGAAACACGCTTCTTGTTAATCAAAATAAAATTAAAAATTAACTTGAGTTTAAAAATAAATTCTTATCAAAATATGTCAAAAAGATTGGGTAAATAATTATTATATATTATCGGAAATATCGGAGCTATAATAAAAACATAATAACAAATATAATGGACTATGGACTTGGTACAACGAAAGTAGTTCCGTAAGAAACAATGTTTGAATACCCCAATGTAATTAAAACTGAAAATATTAACGTGAGCTCACGATGAAAATAAAAATAAAATGATAAATATCTTTATGTTGACAACCACAGTGTGGTGAAAATAGTGAAATTGAAATAGAAACAAAAATGGTGATCTTCGAAGATGATGTAATCCGAAGAAGGAAGACAAAGCTGAACGGGGACACTGGCAGATTAGTCGAGTGCAATTAGGTTTATACCTCGGAACCCAGATATAATGAATGGATTTGAATTTTTCCGGTTTTTTTGAATTTCTTACACTAAAAAGTAAAAAGTTCACCTTTGAAACTTTCCGCTAATCATTTTTCTTTTTTTAAGGATACTCCCATGAAAATGACGTCACTTCTAGTATAGTGTATTCGTTTTACAGCTATTTTCATTTTTTCTCTTCAGAATTATTTCATTTCTATATAAAGTATACAAAGGGACAACAAACGTCCTTGAAAAGTAGGTATGGCAGGTACAGAAAAGGGAGTAGGGTGGGGAAGCAGGGACAGTGGAGAACACGAGTGGCTCTGCTCCGAAAACAGTTTAGTATCGTGCCTATGTCCACATGGAATGTTATTTTGAATATTTTTCGCAGTATTTGTTTAAATTCTCGATTATATTCTGTAATATTTTTGAGGTGCGCGTCGCGTTTTTAATATATATAATGTGGTATTTTGAATTTACTTTATTCGAAATTGCGGAGATTTTCTATAAAACTGCTTTGTCTTTACTAATTTAAAGTGTCCATAGGATGCCAGATCGCTTATGTACTAGACGATCATTTGAATTTACTGATTTTAATATATAAATTGAATTTCTATAACCAAAGGCGAAAGGATTCGTCAGCGAAAAGAGTTTTGAAAAACCAAATTCTTAAATCACTATTGACTTGCGATGGCATGGGAAACAAACTACTGAAAAATTAGAAACTCATATTTAAAAGAGTATAATTACAAATCAAATCAAAAAAATTAATAATTAAGAATAAAAAAAAATATAACATAAAATATGAACCTTATTACTACTGAAAACTGTAGAGAGACGGGGCTGGAGACGATAACTGATGATTGGAGGCCAGGGAGGTCTGCGATGGCCAGAGAGTAGAAAGAGGGATGTCGGCTGGCTGAGTTCCTCCTGAACTCCTGGGGTTGGATGATGGCTGGAGCTTCTCTCGAGGGCTCCTGGATCAGGACTCAGACATCAACTGGTGGATCAGAGACTGGCCACTTCCCTCTCTCAACTAGGACTCCAGGAAGTGAACCCTCTGACTCTTGGATCCAGACTGTAACTGACACTGGTGGATCTCGACTGTCTGAAAGAACTTGAGCCCTCACTTGGAACTCGGACTGCCATCTTCCCCCACTTTCTACCAGTTTCCCCTACTCTTCTCCTTTCTTCTCTGTCATTCAGGGGAACTTCGCGGTGTCTCCTTTAATTTGTCCTTGTGAGCTTTACTTTGGCAGTCCAGATAGCTTTATGGGCCACTAACAACGGGCTTGGAGCTCCAATCTGGTACCTGACTGTAGCCAGATTGTAAAATCCTGGTTGTAAAAGCTATATAAATATTCCTCCAGGTGACTGTTGGTGCCTTCTTTTATTGCATCCTGTCAGCTTCTTTCTTGACGGAGGCAAAATATGGATACCTGTCTGGTACCTCTCTCCGTTACCATTACCACCTGACCCTGATACGTCTAGCCAGCCTCCAAATTTATTGTTTATTTCTCAAATATACATATTTCATTTTACAAATTTTAAATAAAATACATTTTACCATATATTTGGCCTGTAGACGCAAATTGACTACATTACATTTACCCTCCCCTTATTTTACTAAAATTGTACATAGGACAATTTTACTCCTACATACAACAATTATACAAAAAAAAAACTAGTATTTAAACAACTTATCTCTAAAATCTCTAATTAACAAAAAAAAATCATCTCCTTTATTCTTAAACTGTCCACAAATTTCAAAAAAAAAACAACAGAACTTACTAACTAGGGTTTGAATAATACATATATTTACAAAACATCTATAATTAATATTAAAAAAAACAAATTATTAATTTTTACTATGGGTACAAAACTTCAATATTTATTTTACATAATTTTCATCCTTTCTCCATTTTTCACAGTAATCAACTTATTTTATGCAAAGGCAAAAAAAAAAACATAACATCAACTAATTTTCTCTAAAATATGGATAACCAATTCGAACAATTACACTTTAATACTTAAATTTCTCAAAAAAAATCTGGGTCGACTCGAAAAAAAAAATTTTTCGTTTCTTATTATCAATGACAAAAACAAATGGGTTGCCTTCTAAATTCAAAACTCTCATTCTATGGTCTCATTTTATAAATATTTCACCCTATCATCTACATTCGAGCAATCAAAAATCCATCTTATTTTCTTATTTATTCAATATATCCCCCCTTTTTAATTACATGTTTCTTATTATATATATATGTGACGCTACTCAGGTCTTCACCCATTCCCTACATATTCTTTCTTTCTCTTAACATCAAAAAATAATCTCATATACTCAAAAAAAAAATATCTCATATGTTTCTAACACATATTATTACTTTATATCGTCGTAGATTTCATGGATCCTCCCTTCCTTGGGTAGGCCATCTCATAATTATATCGTCGTAGTACAGATAGATTCCTCCTTTCTCTGGGTAGGCAATCTCATAATAAATAAAATTCTCATCTATATACTCTTATACAAATAACCCATTTTCGCATAATAACTTTTCTCCATATTAATTCTCCGCGAAGTTTTACTAACGTCACATACAAACAAAAAAAACATCCCTATATATCTTTTTAATTATTCTTTATTATTCTTTGCTCTTTTATGAATCAATCCTGGATAAAATTATTTATAAAACCTTTTATACCGCGCATGTTATTCCTTTCTTTCTTACCTTACCCTTTTTAAAACTGTCATTTTCCTATCCTAAATGACTTCACAAAAAAAAACGACCACAAACATCTTCCTATCAAAAAACAAAATTTATAGTTATCCATAAAAAATTCTAAATATAATTTCCCATCGTAAAATTTTCAAATTCCTTTCTTCCCATTATATTCCTAAAACAATATGGTGTCTCGACCAATAATACTTCTTAATTAATCTCTCCTTTTATCAATAAAAAAAAATTCTTATTTCAACCACTCTTCTCAATTACTTCTTATTAATTCAAAAAAATATGTACTTATATCAACCATTAAATTCTCTCAAATACTTCTTATCGATTCAAAAAAAATACCCATATAAAAAATCAAATATAGATTCCTTAAAATCCCTTACTAAAATCTTTTAATTCCTTTATCCCTATTACTTCTTTAAAATCTATATAAATAATTCAACTTGGTCAATAAACAAAATTAAACGAACTAACTTTATAAACTATTATATTCTTTTTAAAACTCTTAATACTACTAACTAAACAACCATCACCAATAATTAAAATAAAAAACGCATAAATACTATCTATCAAAATTCAATTAACTCTTCTCATCCGATCAAAATATTATCAATAAACCTCATTCATATAAATATATTCTCAAAACAAAAAAAAAACTTCCGAAATAAATCAATTCTATATCCAAAAATACTAAAAAAAATTAACTTGCTATTTAGTTCACTTCCAAAGTCTCAATCAATCTATAATTAAATTCAATATATAAAATTTCAAATAATTCCCATTGTTCAAAAATATTATCAATTAATCTAACGTATAAAAATTTATCTTCTCAAAAAAAATCAACCAAACAAAAGAAAACTTCCCAAATCTAAAATGAATCTTGTTTATACTTCTAAAATTATTTAAAAAAATTAACTCACTTTTAACTACACTTCCAAATCCTCACTCAACACATACTTATATCATCCACTAAACAAAAAAAATAATTATATCTCAAATTAAAATCACTCCAGTTTTTCAAAGAATAACATTAATAAATTTCACTCACACAAAAATTAATTCTCACTTTCATTCAACTGTTTACTCCACATATTCGAAGTCTTTTGTCTAAATTTTCTGTCTAAATCTTTGTCTCGTAATTCTCTTTTTTTAAATTTTGCTTCGTAAGTTTGTCTGTCGTGTCTTTAACTCATTCGAGTTTCATAAAAAGATTTTCACTATAAAATTTGGCCAAATACATATGTATTACCTATAAGGCCTAAAATCAAAATATTCGACTTTTTCCTAATCCCTCGCCGAATAATTTCCCTAAAATTGTTATCTCTTATCCTTTTATTTTCCCCTAGAATAGTAAGTTTGTATGTAATGTCATCTGAAACTCCTTCAACAAGTCTGTTTTTCTTTTCATTTGGTCTATAGTTTGTCATTGTAAAATCATTTTCACATTCATACTTCTCATTTATTCCAAAAAGTATAAACTTTCTCACTTCAACTCTTACAAATTTTCTGATTATCACAAAGTTTCTACCATTTTTAATGTCTCCTGATAATGACTCTAAAACTTCAAACTTCCCTTCCTCCTTATGAAGACAGTTTACTTCCCTGACGTTCTCAACTATACTAACCTTATCATAATTAACGATTTCAACCTCGGTGCTTTCACATTCTATGAAACTATTTCCTAATTCCTGTTCCTCTATTACCAAATCTTCAATACTCATATTGACATCCGGACTTTGGATAATTGAAATAGGAATCCTATCCTCTTTTTCCTGCTTATCACTAAATAAGTTTAACTTTAAACTTTGAATATGGGCAGCCTGTTTTTCCTCAGTTTTCTCTAACCGATTTATTATTTTTTCTATATTTGACCCTATTTCAGTTTCTAAATTAGTAATTTGTGACCCCACTTTACTTTCTAAATTACTCATTCCACTTCCTAAATTTCCTATTTCACTACTTAAACTAGCTATTTGTGTCTCCATTTTACTTTCTAAATTAGCACTTTGCGCCTCCATTTTACTTTCTAAATTTCCCATTACCTTCAATAATTCCTTAAACATATCTCCCGTAAAAACTTGGGTCTCCTCTTTCTCATTAATGACATTCGTTTTGCGTGACCTTGTCCCTGCCGAGACTGGAATATCTACATTTTCTATCTCACTATCAACACTCGCTTCCTCGAATTGCTCAATATTCTCGACAACTATCTGATTATCCATATTAAAAAGAATTAAAAAAAATTACTAAAATTAACCAACTAAAAAAATGTAAATAAAATTTCAAAATTTAATTAATATAAAATTATCAAAATCGAGTTTGTTCCCAGCTTTCCAAGTCAATTTTGGTTTAAAAATTTCGCCTTTCCTCTCTTGCTGAATAATGATTTTACCAAAATCTCCACAAGGGGTTGCCAATTTGTAATATTTTTGAGGTGCGCGTCGCGTTTTTAATATATATAATGTGGTATTTTGAATTTACTTTATTCGAAATTGCGGAGATTTTCTATAAAACTGCTTTGTCTTTACTAATTTAAAGTGTCCATAGGATGCCAGATCGCTTATGTACTAGACGATCATTTGAATTTACTGATTTTAATATATAAATTGAATTTCTATAACCAAAGGCGAAAGGATTCGTCAGCGAAAAGAGTTTTGAAAAACCAAATTCTTAAATCACTATTGACTTGCGATGGCATGGGAAACAAACTACTGAAAAATTAGAAACTCATATTTAAAAGAGTATAATTACAAATCAAATCAAAAAAATTAATAATTAAGAATAAAAAAAAATATAACATAAAATATGAACCTTATTACTACTGAAAACTGTAGAGAGACGGGGCTGGAGACGATAACTGATGATTGGAGGCCAGGGAGGTCTGCGATGGCCAGAGAGTAGAAAGAGGGATGTCGGCTGGCTGAGTTCCTCCTGAACTCCTGGGGTTGGATGATGGCTGGAGCTTCTCTCGAGGGCTCCTGGATCAGGACTCAGACATCAACTGGTGGATCAGAGACTGGCCACTTCCCTCTCTCAACTAGGACTCCAGGAAGTGAACCCTCTGACTCTTGGATCCAGACTGTAACTGACACTGGTGGATCTCGACTGTCTGAAAGAACTTGAGCCCTCACTTGGAACTCGGACTGCCATCTTCCCCCACTTTCTACCAGTTTCCCCTACTCTTCTCCTTCTTTCTTCTCCTTTCTTCTCTGTCATTCAGGGGAACTTCGCGGTGTCTCCTTTAATTTGTCCTTGTGAGCTTTACTTTGGCAGTCCAGATAGCTTTATGGGCCACTAACAACGGGCTTGGAGCTCCAATCTGGTACCTGACTGTAGCCAGATTGTAAAATCCTGGTTGTAAAAGCTATATAAATATTCCTCCAGGTGACTGTTGGTGCCTTCTTTTATTGCATCCTGTCAGCTTCTTTCTTGACGGAGGCAAAATATGGATACCTGTCTGGTACCTCTCTCCGTTACCATTACCACCTGACCCTGATACGTCTAGCCAGCCTCCAAATTTATTGTTTATTTCTCAAATATACATATTTCATTTTACAAATTTTAAATAAAATACATTTTACCATATATTTGGCCTGTAGACGCAAATTGACTACATTACAATTCGCCGACAGAAACGTATGTATCGGGTGTTGCTACTGTGATAATATTATATTGTAGTAAAAAAAATTTCATTTGTAGAAAAAATAATTATGGGAACAATGTTTTTGTCGTTTTTGACGGATACCGCAACATCAACTGCACTAAATCAGCTGAAAGATATCGTCGATCATTGAAAAATGCCTCAACAGTTTTAATTTTTGAAGAAAATATGCCTTTAAAAATTCGCCAAGAAAGGTTCCTTGCAAACAGCAATAACAAAAGCAGATTCATCGAAATGTTATGGAAGAAACTAGCTGATAACAATATTTTCTCGTGTCAAGCAGAAGGTGATGCTGATACATTAATCATACAAACGGCAAATAATATTGAATCAGAAAATGTTGTTGTTGTTGCTGAAGATATTGATGTGTTATTTTATCAACATATTTAACACCTCCTCATAGAAAAATATATTTTCTCAAACCAGCAGAAGGCACGGTATCGGCAAAAATGTGTCCTAACAAAAGCCTTGAACAAACATTACCATGTGTAAGAAGCATATTTTGTTTTTACATGCATTAACTGGATGTGATACAACTTCAGCGCTTTACAAAAAGGGTAAAAATAAATTTGCTAAATTATTCTAAAATGGTACAGATTTACAAGATGCTGCTATTATCTTTACTGATGAAAATGCTGACGTTATTTATATTTTGCAATCGGGTATTTTATGCATTTTAGCATTATATGGTGCTCCTAAAAATCAAGAAAATATAAATAATTTTCGATACCAATCGTTTCTTAAAGTTACAAGTAAAAATACCTGTGTCGACTTGGCTTCATTGGTACCTACACTAGATGCTAGTTGAGAACATATAAAAAGAGTGTATTTACAAGTAAAGTTGTGGATGGGACATGTTAAGTTGCCAAAAGAATGGGGATGGGAAAAAAAGATAATTCACAAGTACCAGTTACAATGAACCAACCGCCAGCTTCTGAAAATTTATTGAAAATGATTTTTTGTTCATGTAAAACTTGGTTCTCTGGAGGAGCTCTGGGAGGAGGTTTTAGTGGGTGCGATTCCCACACTGTTGGGAAGCTCGATACTTCCCTTCGTCCGTTAGGGATTTCCTCCTCCCAGAGAGAATAAAAAAAAAAAAAAAAAAAAAAAAAAAAAAAATGTAAAACTGGGTGTGGCTCTGCTTGAGGATGTAGAAAAAGTGGCTTAAATTGTTCTATAGCAAGGTTACTATGTAAAGGAGTTAGCTGCTTCAATGCTCCACCAATGATATATTAATGAATGACATCGCAAACGAAAACGTCGGAGACAATTAGTTTGCAAGACTTATCCTTTTAATTAAAATTTATAGTTATTTATTTAATTAAAATTTATAATAATTATTATTTAGCATAAGTTGTTAATAAATTATTTTCTATGAAAATTGATGTATTTGTATTATTTAACGTTTCTTTAAATTATTTCGCTTTTTGGAGCTTCTGCAACCTCCAAATTAATTTTAAAGTGTTTTATTTTTGCACAAACTTTTTATAAACAACCTCGAAAACTATAATAATCATTATTTTCCTAAAAGAAATAATTAAAAATTTCGATAATTGTATTTTTTGTTGAGATTTCTAAAAAAATATTTTTTTTTTTAATTCACGGATTTTCGAAATTGCGGTAATTTTCAATTGGTAAACTTTTTAGTTTATGGCATTAGAAATCAAAAAAAAAAAAATTCATTCAAATCCATTCATTATAACTGGGTTCCGTCATTTTTAATTTATAATGACTAATAGCACTGGCAGATAGCAAGTCCAAATAGAAGTTCAAGAAGACCAAAAAAGGAAGGAGGGCCGTAATAAAATAGGGCAATAAGTCGAAACTTAAAACAGGTCCACTCTCTGGCAACTATGGCAGGGGACTGAGTATCAGACTCAGAGAGGGGTTAGCCGTGTGTTTACATTACGAACATTGTTGACTAAAGACAATAACGAGAAGGTTGTCTGTTGGTTAAGCCATACCACTACTATATGTTACATTGCTAATGACAACATAGGCCAGGCAACATTTAGGAAAGGCAGAGCAGAGGTTTGGAGAGATGGAACATTGTTTTGGTGCTGATTCAAACCTGAGCACGTTTCTAAGGTTGGAAATGAATAAGAAACATTTCTCAAATCAATTTTTCAATTGGTTAGATAGCTAGTTATTCTAACTCATGCCCCGGCTTTAACTAATTGCTTGCCTTCTGAGCTCTAGATCGTGGGTTCGAACCCCAATCGAGGCCCTTAAGCACGCCGTCCTTCGGATGGGACGTTAAGCTATGGTCCCGAGCCTGTACGATGTCAGGTACTTGTTAAAGACCCCTGCCTCAGGTGACTCCCATAGTAGAGTCGGGCTCATGTCTACCAGAGTGACGAAAGAGCGCTCTGGTAGTAGGCGATAAGCCCGGGTTTGAGTCATAATAACTATTTAACTAATATCTAGTTTTAACCTTTCATTTCCCTTCCCTCGTATTTTCCCACTTGTAAACATCAATAATTCATTATAATTTTATAATATCTCTATTTATTTTTTATTTTTTCATTTTATTTATTTATTGTTCATTTTAATTTTTTTTTTGTTATTTTCATCTATTAGGTACCTATGGGAATTAAAAATGGAGATTTTCTACAAGGGGGTATTAGTCATACTGTTTACTTTTTTTCAGTTGCTAAGATGTTTATAAACAAGTATTATAGTTATCCTTTTATATTTAATATAACACAAATAACAAATAACCGTAAAATAAACAACTATTTTTAACCAAAAAAATCCCCATTTTTAATTCCAATACCTAATATATTATTTATATCAGTTTTTCTTAAATTCATTTCATTTCAAACTCGGTCTCCGCATCCTTCCTTCTCTTCTGTAGTCAACCTTTATTTTTTTCTGCTCTGTGTATTTTTAATTTATTTAGTTCTCTTCTCTATGTTTATATAGTGCTACTCGCTCATTTTTCCTCGCAACGTGCTACTTACAACTTCCTACTTGCACTTGCAACGTGGTATGTTAGTTTCTACTTTCTACTTGCAACTTGCAAGTTGGGTTCACTCAACTGGCAACTTGCCTGTAGACTTGCTCAATAAGCATCCTATAATCCTCTGAGGGTCTCCAGTTAATGCTTTAAATGAAAATTCCAGAGGGGGGGGGGGGGGGGGGGGGGGTTGTGGATTCCTGGAGGGAACAGTATTAATACTGGGAAAGGGATTCCTGGAATAGCAGCCAGTCTTCCCAACCATCCCGTATTTTGGGGGCCCTTCCGTTTTTCTGTTGTAAAATAGAGCGTTCTCGTATGGACGCGAAATAAACCTAATACATTGTCATAAAATCAATATTAATGAAGGACTACTGCTTTGGGCATTAAATATCTCGCTCGAGTGATAAAAGACCATTGGAAAAACGAAATATTTTATTAAGAAATAACTTTATTTTACCCAAAATAATTATTACAATTTAATTCCGTGTATACTCGCAATGTACACAGCGTGTTAATTCGTTGTCTTGTTTTCACGGGAATTTTACGTTTTCCAATTCTCCATTAGAATTAATATATCGACAAATTTTATATGTGTATTCAGAACCCTGTAAGAACGACACCTAAGATTGATGAATGAACTCAAAATACTTAAATAACTTACGTAATGACGTATCGACACGAGATTTTATGCCTGGTTCCTGGATCTGTCCATTTTGAGAACCGACATCACCTTTGAGGAGTGTAAGAAAAAGAAGATTTAATTTGTAAAAATACTTTGAAAAATGTACTTCCCCAGCACTTATAAATCAAGTAAGTTTTCGCTCTCCCTTCTAAACCAATCGACCATTTGAACTAATTATACATAGTTGACTAACATATAGAGAATTTTAATTATAAATATTCAATTTTTTAATTATATAATACATTATTACAGCATCGCTTCTCCCATTTATTTTTTGTCTTCAACAAATAGCAATTACAAACGTTTAAATGTGTTCTTTATGTTAACATTCCTTCTGTCAATAAGAATCTTCCTTTTATAGTTCATAGTGAGAGTAGAATATATCTCTGGGAATAGCGATTTGAAATCTCCAACTGATGCCCGGCCTCTCAGGTCGGAGTAGCCTAGCAACAGTCAGGGGGCCAAGTAACTATGGCAAATCACCCGGCCCGCAACTTTGTCGGGGAAGAGGTAGACAAATTTGGTTTTGACCCCCCGACTCTAGCCCCCAGCAGTTGCTTGGCCCCCCAGGCAGCTGCCCCCCGACTGTTGACTGTTGCTAGCCGCCCCTCAGGACACTGCCCCCCGGACTGTTGCTGTCCCCAGACTCTAGCCCCCAGCAGTTGCTTGGCCCCCCCAGGCAGCTGCCCCCCGACTGTTGACTGTTGCTAGCCGCCCCTCAGGACACTGCCCCCCGGCTCTAGCCCCCAGCAGTTGCTTGGCCCCCCAGGCAGCTGCCCCCCGACTGTTGCTCGCCCTTCTACTGTTGCTCTGCCCCCTCCATTCTATTGATCAGGGGGCTACAGGTGGTGTGCGACGGTTGCTGCAGAGCGGTGCGGCGCTGCGCAGACATCTCCCGCCCCCTCTGTTAGCAATGTCTCAAGGTCGCCCACCCCCTTTTTACAGTCACGCGGCCCCCCTCTCCCCTCTCACCTCTGATCCTTCTTTGACACTCGTCAGGGGCTCCATCCATCTGTCGCCCCAAGTATTTCCGTTTTATGTCTGCCCAATATGACTTGCCATGAGGGGAAAAAATGAAATAAAATAAATAAATGAAAATTGTGAAACCCTTTCGTGGAAATGCGCAGTCTGTTGTCTTGTGTTGTGTGACCCCACTGTATTTACATATCACAGGAGCTGTCACTTGAAAGCCACAAACCTCACAAATGGCGCTGTTCAACTTGTCTGAAAGCCGGACAACTAGAGACCTGGAGGGGAAACGACACAAACAACACCTCATTCAGCACGGAAGTGACTAGTTGGACATTTTGAAGTTTCAATGCTACCCAACAGAGTGCACCAATATACACAATCATGTCATCAGTCATTCCATTTCATGTAATTTCCCACATAACTGTTAAACCGTTGAACCGATCTGTTTCCTGTTTCTCATCTCAATGTTGATTCTCCGAAAGTGATTATTACTTGGAAATTTGGTCGCCTTATTGAATATGTTCCGATCGAAATGAAATTGAAAAAGTGGTCAGTAAATCATCGGCTATGTACTGCCCCAACACGAATTAATCAATTATGTTTTCGCTCTCCCTCCAAAGCCAATCCAACGTTTGGACTAAAACTCAATATTTGACTTACATAGTGGCTTCTGAATCCTCACACTAAATGTTGTATCGATACATTCATTGTGTCGATACATTCATTACATCACCAATTGTTACATTATTTTAATTGAGTCCCCCTTCTCTGTCCGCTAATTTCTTTCAACCGATTTAGCGGAAAACTGATGTACCATCGTTATGTTTTTTTTTTTTATTTTAATATAAAATTTCAGGTCGATGCATTCATTACAATAACAGTTATTAGAGTTTTCACATACCTATAAAATATATAATCAAGGTGAAAACAGATAATAATAATAACAAATAAGTAATAATAATAACAGTAACTAAATAAAAGATATAAATAATATTAATTAAATAAACAGATACAAATATTCTCTTTAACCGGAACAATCATTTTAAAGGAATTGTGCAATGAAATAGAAAACAAAAACAATTAAAAAAAATATAAAATAAAATAAGAGCTTTGAAAAGGGACTAATTGGTATCGATAAGCCTCACCCCCCCTCCCTTGGACCGATTTGGCTCAATATCAATGTATAGGGGTTGTGAATACATATATAAAATTTAGTCTATATCTGCATTCTATTGGTAGTTATCGTCTTCACTGACACACACACACATGTTTTCGTATTTGGAATGATTATGTTGGAAAACATGAAAACTCGGCATAGAATTTCTGACCGATTACATAACTTTTCTTATACATCGTATTAGTAAATGTACTAATACCTTCTACAGCAGAAAAAATAGCGATATTGTTAGTAATTGTTAACACTCAACACCAGAGGAGGTTTAAGATCATTTATTTATCTTTTAAAAAATAACATTAATTTGATAACATTTGACTAGGCACTATAAAAATTTCGCGGTCGAAGAGCTGTGAAACCTGTTTGTACTCCAGTATTGGACAAATTGTAAGAGATTAATGCAATCGATTATATTAATGACTCAATCAATAGGCAATAAATTAAACTCAAAGAGGAAACTGAAAGGGACATTTTAAATAGAATTAATTATTTCGACAATACCTCACCCGGTTTGAGAGATCTATGCCGCAAACCTTGGCGTAGATAAATGAATATGAAGTACATATAAATGAATATGGCCCCCACCCCGCAACTCCCCCTTCCCTCAACCGATATCGCTGAAATTTGACTGGTCATGTCCGCAGTGGGTTTTAATTTTAAATACGAAATTTGATGTTGATACATTCATTACATCGGCAGTTATTGGGATTTTTGAAAAGGGCCCCCACCCCGGAACTTCCCCCTTCCCTCAACCGATATCGCTGAAATTTGACTGGTCATGTCCGCAGTGGATTTTAATTTTAAATACGAAATTTGATGTTGATACATTCATTACATCGGCAGTTATTGGGATTTTTGAAAAGGGCCCCCACCCCGGAACTTCCCCCTTCCCTCAACCGATATCGCTGAAATTTGACTGGTCATGTCCGCAGTGGATTTTAATTTTAAATACGAAATTTGATGTTGATACATTCATTACATCGGCAGTTATTGGGATTTTTGAAAAGGGCCCCCACCACGGAACTCCCCCTTCCCTCAACCGATATCGCTGAAATTTGACTGGTCATGTCCGCAGTGGATTTTAATTTTAAATACAAAATTTGATGTTGATACATTCATTACATCGGCAGTTATTGGGATTTTTGAAAAGGGCCCCCACCACGGAACTCCCCCTTCCCTCAACCGATATCGCTGAAATTTGACTGGTCATGTCCGCAGTGGATTTTAATTTTAAATACGAAATTTGATGTTGATACATTCATTACATCGGCAGTTATTGGGATTTTTGAAAAGGGCCCCCACCACGGAACTCCCCCTTCCCTCAACCGATATCGCTGAAATTTGACTGGTCATGTCCGCAGTGGATTTTAATTTTAAATACGAAATTTGATGTTGATAAATTCATTACATCGGCAGTTATTGAGTTTTTTGAATTGGGGGGGCGTGGTGCCCAGTGGTCCTAAACACTTACTAGCTGGGGTGTCTGCCGATGAAGGACTATAATCCTTATTTCATTTGAATAATTAAAAATTATAACATCATGAATGTACAGTCGAAGAATTGAATAAGATTCGAATGAGAGATACTAGGAAAAAAATGAAAGTTCCCCGGGCAACGCCAGGTATTACTGCTAGTTACATAATAAAATAAACTTGTCTTGGGAGCTTAGTTTTTCATTATACATCAATATTCATCAGAAATCATATCATAAGTAATAAATTAAAGACATTTTTCTTGATTTCTATAACTTTAGTGAAAAATAATAATAAATCGTTGATCTTTTTAACATCTACTTTATCAAAAACTCTACAATCGATTCTAAGTCACTCAGTTTGCTTGATTTGTAAGATATTTGGTAGAAATGTTTGCCTCGGGATACTCAAAGATGGACAATAGAAGAAAAAGTGTAAAAGATGGTCCTTTTCTTCTAAAGTAACCTAGAGACACTTTGAGGGCAACACAACATCTCAATCATGCAAATATTATCAACGTTGTTGTGAAACATGAAATTACTGGATGTAAACTAATAAGAAAAAATAAACTAATTCAAATTATAATAATAATAAAAAAAAGTAATTGTTTGAAAGACGATACAATGGAGTGTGTTTGAAACAAAGTTAAATTAAATTTGTAGATACTTAAGAGGGCGCCGCACAGTGGGCCAGATCCCAAATCTAGCTGGACAAAAGTCCGAAAATGAAGTGAGCGATTTCGGGAAGAAAATAACCTGGTTCAACAAGTAGTATGTGAGGGAGAAATAAACAAAGGGAATTAGAGAGGACAAAGTCAATACAGCGCAGCGACGAAATAAACAAACCATGCAAACAGCTGTATTATCTAGGAGGCAGGTAGTTTGACTACATCACTTACCTGCGAGTGTCACTTCCGAACATTACTGATCTCTTCTTCATTATTCTTCCATGGAAGGCATTCAAAAAGTTAAGTCTTAGCAATTTTTGTTTTGTCTTAAGTCAATCACAAAGTGTTGGAAGGGCCACAAGAATAGTGCACGTTTGAAAAAAAAAAAGTTCGTTCTAGTTCATATGGGCGTAACTTTTTTCGTACCTCTCGGTACCTCGTAAACGTTCATTATTCTTGTTCGTTGACTAATAGATAATAGGATGGCACTAAATTTAACGACCCGTTTTTTTTTTTTAACTAATGTTATTTGTAACTGCAGGTGTGAAAATGTCTATATGCAGAAGGGAGTTGTACGATGTGTTCAGAGCCAGCAATCGTTCTATTGGAAATACCCTCGAACAAATTACATTACTTTTTGACTATACGAAGAAAAAATGTGGACTCGGCAGCTATTGATACGCCAAAGAAAGGAGGTGGCAATACAAATGATGGCAATGCAGCTCGAAGGTTTTTCCAAAATCCTTCCTTAACAGCTGAAATTACTGGCGTGGATGACGAATTAATGGAAAGGTTTAGCATACTCCTACAGGCTTCGTCATCAGGGTATGATATTTATTTGGAAGCCTTTGAAACTTTCCCTGCTGAAACTGCTCGTATGATGAACGTCTTGCTGCATGATTGGTACACCATGCCTATCAGTGCTCATAAAATACTTATATATGGGAGTGTTCTTATCAAACATTTTCTAATACCTTCGGACAGCTGGCCGAAGACGTTCAAGAAAGCCAACATAAGGAGATAAAAACGTTCAGGAAACATTTTTCTAGAAAAATGAAATGGATCGATTTTCTACTAACACAACCTGCTCATTTTGTCTGATCCTTTTATTGGCTCCCTCAGACCACTGCCTACCAAAAAAACTGATTAGTGAAAAAGTAAGTCAGTTACTCTTAATTTCAACAACGACTTCGGCAGAAATTAGCAGTGAAGACAACAATTCCGTTAGTGATTTTGGTTTGAGCGACTTGTCGCTCTAATTATAATAATTCAAAAAGTAATTGACCAACCATAGAGTTATTCGTTATTTTCCTGCCTTTTTATGCCCTTCTGAATGATTGAAAAGTAATAATTTATCTGTAACTTATTCACAGGACTTTTGACCCGCTAGATTCGGGATCTGGCCCACTGTGCGCCGGTAGCTCAGTGGTATACGTGCTTGTCTTCTGAGCTCAAGATCGTGGGTTCGAAACCCGACCGAGTTTATTATTAGTTTATTTTATCTGGAGGGTAAAATAAACTTAAGCACGTTGTCCTTCTGATGGGACGTTAAGCGATGGTCTCGAGCCTGTACGATGTCAGGTACTCGTTAAAGACCCCTACCCTAGGTGAATAAAAATTTAGGGTAGGCAAAATTGAGGACTCCCACAGTAGTGGTAGGGCTCATGTCCACCAGAGTGACGAAAGAGGGCTCTGGTAGTAGGCGATATGACCTCGAAGTTAAAGCCCGGGCATGAGTCATACTTAAATAAAAAAGAAATAAATATTAAAGGTATTTAAATTTCTATAAAAATAAAAGAAAACTTAAAGAAATCAAATCAAATCAAATCAAATCAAATCAAATCAAATCAAATCAAATCAAATCATGTGGATAACAACAAATGAAATGTAAGCCTAACCTAAGGGTGTTCAATGTGAGAAAGTGCTCACTCGGGTACCGGGCATTTGCCCTAAACGAAAACAACTATCTGGTTCTCATTGTTGAATTTCGCATTTCTTCCATATTTATTATAAATCTTTGCCACTATCAATGGATATTATCAACTATCGATATATCGTTGATGGAGCTTGCGGCTATCACAGACCCCCCCGGGCCCCGCGGCACGCTAACTCCCCCCCTCCCGCTTACAGATCTCTTATAATGATTAACTTCTCGCGTGAGCCAAGGTCACTCAGAGCTACCACCATCATACTAAACCTTTGTCAAAATTTAATCTAAACGACTACCTTCACAATATCAAAATCTGATGTGGCCAACGCATGACTTACAAAGAGGGGGGGGGGAGTGGTCGATTTTCTATTATCGTGTTCATGTTAAATTTAAAATTTTGTAGCAGTTAAAGAAAAAAAAATGTTGATTTGGAGAAGGTTAACAAAAATTACTAGAAAGAACACATTTATAGAACTGCCTCAGCACTTTCTATTTTTAACTTACTTTTTTTTTTCAAAAACAATTTTTTTTTAAACACAAATTACTCAAAAATAACGAATGGTAACATAATTATTGTAGATTAGTCAGTATTGTTTCGTCAATGGCGTTAAACGAGTTGTATAAATTAAATTTTAACAAATAAAATTAACATAAAAACAAAAATGATCTATTTTCAAACAATTCGAACTCAGAAATAATGTGACAATTGTTGAGTATTTTCAAGGCAAAACGATCTCCAAGGTGTGAATTAGATACCTCTCTTTGTCAAAGGAATCATCTTCCCAACTTCTCAAAACAAATTGATACAACAAAAAAGTCTTCACCGGCAAAGTACTTCCCCAGAACGAATTAATCAATTAACTTTTCAAAAAAATTCAACAGTTGACTTACATAGGGGCTCCTAAGTCCTCATACTAAATGTCATGTCGATACAGTCATTACACCGGCAATTATTGGGGTTTTTGAATTGACCCTCCGATTCCACCTTTCCCTTTGGCCGATTTAGCTCAAAATCGATAGGTGTTGTCCTTATGAAGTTTTGGTTACAAAATTTTTTGTCGATACATTCATTCCCCCCCCCCCCCCCCCCCCCCCTTCAGAAGTTCTGCGTACGGCCTAATGTAACTATAATGTGAAAAATAACTAACATATTTCAGATATATGTATTCAGCTAATTTGAAACCTTGTATCGATATATGAAAACATGAGAGAATTTCCGTTTGCTGTGGGAAGGAAAAACACTCCATTTACGGATGTTCTGAATACCGAATTCTTAATATCATGAAAAAATGGACCATGGTCAGTTATAGCATCAAAGGGATAATCACTGGTAATGTACTTCCCCACCAAGAATTAATCAATTATGTTTTCGCTCTCCCTCCAAAACTAATCGACAGTTTGACATATAAATCGATAGTTGACAGATAAGGGATTTCTGAATCCTCAATGTCGCTGCCTGTGAACACGATAATTCCCAATAGAATGAACATTGACTCGTAATTTTACATTTGTTTCCAGAACTCCCATAAAGATGACACATATCAGTTTTCAGCGGAATCGGAAGAAGGAAAGGGGATCAGAGGGAAGGCTCAACTCAAAAACCCCAATAAATACCAATGTAATGAATGTATCGACACAAAATGTATTATGAAGATTCAGAAGCTCATATGTAAGTCAACTATTCATTTTAAGCCCTAACGGTCGATTGTTTTTTTTTAGGGAGAGCTGAAACTTAATTGATTAATTCGAACTGGGAAAGTACATTGTCAGTGATTCACGGACGAATGTCGTCCTTTTAATGCTAAAATTGGTCATTTTTTTCTACATGGTTTCAGGGGAGTTATGTGATCGGTCAGAAGTGGATTAACTTGGAACTGATCGATTATATAATTATATATTTCATATAGTTGAGGAAGTAAAAGTATCGATACCAAACCTACCCCAATATGAAACTAAAGTATCGATATTATATGTATCGATGGAAGCCTAGCCGTGACTAGAGTACAACGATAGGGTGCCGGTCCGACCACCCACTAACCTACTTCGCCGACTATGCAGATCTAGTAGCAATGTTCCGACCTGTCTGTCCCACATACATATTCTACCCGAATATCTTTTTGCAAATTTAAATAGGAAATTTAGCACTTAATACTAATAGCACCTTGTTAATATTTATCTTCCTTGGCCTTCTTATCTTAGAGCTAAAAACGATAATGCTATTCTTCATCGTTAGTAACGCTAATAACCTTAAAACATTATTGAAGGCATTTAGTTGTTCGTTCCTACTGAAAAATTCGTTTTCTTTGAAGGGAAATTACCTATAATGAGTAGGCGTCGGGGCAAACATGCAGCGTCGGGGCAAACAGGCAGCGTTTACCTTTCTGTAAAATATTGAAATTATTATTTTTTAATTATAATTTATTATAAATTGTGTTATTGTGTTAATAATATTTTTTATTTATAATATGTAGTTTTGAATTTATGAGAAAAATATCAGCACACAGAACACATTTTTTTGACGTGAAAACGTCTATTCGCTCGTTAAGCACAGTGATAGCCGGTCAAACTTCCTTGTGTTAAAAAATACAGTCAGATTTCAATCGATAATAACTACGAGACTAATAATGCGATAACAATGATTGCGTTGCAAATTAGCGTTGTGTAAAATTGGAAATTAGTGTAGCGTGATAACGCGTTTAGATAGAACGTTGATTCGGGTGTCATTGTAAAGAGCTTGAGGAGTTTTTTTTTCAGTTTTGGATTTAGGAGGTTGAAAGCATTGAATTGATAGCAACAACTCAACATCGATTTCATAAATTCTCCTTCGAATATAGCTGGAGACGTAATAAGGAGCCTTTCCAACTCAGGAACAGATGGGAGCTGGATGAGTGGCTGGTCCTTGAACCAACTCCTTGCAGCCACTTGCCAACAAATACCCACCTTCCCTGTCTCTTTGTGTGTAGCTCATGAGTCAGGGACAGGAAGTTGAGACAAAAATGGTCACGTAACTATATCAAGAATGGACTAACTGCCTCTTGTATTATCATATATTTATTTTTAAAGTTCCGTAGTTGAAAACTGAAAACGGTACTTGAACAGGTAGGGCTTTAATATACGTTCAGACGTAACAGCTTCAATATACGTTCAGACGTGACAGCTTCAATATACGTTCAGACGTAACAGCTTCAATATACGTTCAGACGTGACAGCTTCAATATACGTTCAGACGTGACAGCTTTAATATACGTTCAGACGTAACAGCTTCAATATACGTTCAGACGTGACAGCTTCAATATACGTTCAGACGTAACAGCTTCAATATACGTTCAGACGTGACAGCTTCAATTACAATTTATATGTTTGATTTGATGAGCATATTCACCATCATCTTATGGTTTTTTTTTCTATTTTGTTGCAGAAACAAACTCGAAGGGTGTTCTCGGTGAAATTCTTCGGCTGAATTACACAAATACACAGGATGAAGAAGAGTATAAAGATTACAGAATTGACGTGATTTCGTTCCTTTATATTATAATTTCATAAATTACTGACAACTCAGGCTTAATTTCTATCATCAAATTTACTTATGTTTTTTTATAGTCTATTGTAATTATTTAAAAAAAATGTAATATTCTTGAGTCACTTAGATATTTCATTTAGAACATTTTGTTTTTATTATACTGTGAAACCTCCCTTGGAAGGATATTTGGTCCGCACAAGAGCCTCATGCTCGGGCTTTAACTGCAAGATCATATCGCCTACTACCAGAGCGCTCTGGTGGACTTGAGCCCGACTCTACTCTACTTGGAGTCTAAAATTTTGCCTACTCTAAATTTTTATTCTTTTATTTTAGGGTAGGGGTCTTTAACGAGTACCTGACATCGTTCAGGCTCGGGAACATCACTTAACGTCCCATCCGAAGGACGGCGTACTTAAGTTTATTTTACCTCCCAGATAATACCGCCCTCTCATTAAAATGATATATTTCCTAGGTATTTTTTTTATTTTTTTTTTCCTTCTTTTCTTGGCCTTAGCTTTTCACCATAGCCATTCTATGTAATATTAAATTTAGACTTACTAGGTATTTTTACTGAACATTATTAAACTTATAAAAAAATACAAAATAACAAAAAATGATGTTTTATATTAACAATTCTTTTAACAAAAAAACTACCTGAGCTTTATTTTATGATAATAACTTTCAAATACTTAATTAGAACAGGAATAAATATCAAATAAATATCAAATAAATATCAAATAAATATCAAATAAATATCAAATAAATATCAAATAAATATCAAATAAATATCAAATAAATAAACTTTATTAAATCATACAAATGTTTTTCTATGAATTTCTCTATATATAAAATTTCGTATAGATATATTCATTCTATCGGGAGTTATCGTGTTCAAAAAAACCATAAACAGGGGGTCTTTAACGAGTACCTGACATCAGTACAGGCTCGGGAACATCACTTAACGTCCCAACCGAAGGACGGCGTACTTAAGTTTATTTTACCTCCCAGATAAAATAAACTAAAAGCCTGGGGCCGGGTTTCGAACCCGCGAACTTCAGCTCAGTAAGCAAGCTATGTTTAATATTTTAGTTATTAATTAACTTTTCTGATATATTATTTTGAGTTGGGGAATTACATTGTGATTCACCGACTAATTTTTGTTGTTGGGAGAGAATGAGATCGTAAACTGAGATAAGAACAGTTTGTATTATATGATCCAGATAGGGTTAGTGGAGCCGAGATGACGAAGAGGCTCCATTACTGGAGAGGAGGATGATGAATGAACTCCAGCCTGGCCTCCAGCTTCAACGAGTTTACCCCCCTCTGTAAGTAAGTAGTCGAAATGGGCAAACCACTATTTGTATGTAGCTGCTACCAGCTTTTACTGCGACTTCTAAATAACTGTTATAAATATGTGAAACAACCGTTATTTTATGAAACTGTGAGTGGAACAACGGAAGTACATATTTGTTATGGACAGACTTGTCTTTCCTTCTTTACATTTAACTCAGCAGACTATAGCTAGACTCAGATTTACACCAATTTTTGTATACATTACATAATAATAAGGACAGGACAGACTCCTTTTGTCTCTGGTTATGATCCAGCAACCAGCTTAATAATATATTAATAACCGAGTGTATTTTATTCACTTAAAATTAATGAAGGAAAAACAACTTGTTTACAAAAAGCATTACCCCAGAAAGTAGAAAATTTGGACTGGACCGATACAGTAAAATACTTTGGTGTTCTTCTCGACAGACGACTGACCTTGAGGCAACACATCAGGCAGAAAGGAAATACTGTAAGTGGACTTGTGTTCTCCTTATTGCCGTTACTCCACAGAAAGGCAGCCCTTAATCTGACCAATAGACACCTCATATACAAGCTTCTGTTGCGGCCAGTGATAACGTATGCATGCCCAGTGTGGGTCGGTCTTGCAAGCAATACCAACTTGAGAACTCTTCAAGTGAACCAAAACAAATGCCTTCGATTGGTCGGTAGCTACTCGAGGGACACCTCCATCCTCCAGATCCATGAACACCTAAATGTTGAGCTCCTACTGGACTACACAATAAATTTCAGTAATAACTTTTCACTAAGTGTGACACAAATCAAAACGTTTTGGTAAGGAAATTGGGAAAACTCAGGGAGGGAAACACAAAAATATCCGTTCACGATTTTAAATTATAATCTCTGTTTTTGAATGTTTATTAATTTATTTTCTATTCATTTCTGTTACTTTGTATTTTTCTTTTATTTTGTCTTCAAGAGTTTTTTTAAATTTAAAACTCAACTCAACTGAATAAAATATAAAATAAGACTACAGACTTCTTGTCAATACTGAATTTTTTTTTTATCTTACTTTTCAACTAAGATGAGGAATATTCTTTTATTAATTTTTTAAGAAGGAAGAGAGATGAGGCTTGTGGTTGATAAAAACAATCTTGTACAATTCCTGCCAAGCTTTCTGCACTAAGTGTGCCTTCTTCAGGGCCTTATTGACACATATACATTATCAGTGAGGTTATATGAGCTACAATTAAGTAACGATATAACACTAAAAATAAATGTGACTAAATAACAACCTACATCATGAGCGAATATAACTTTAAAATTATTTCCACTATAATAAAACTGTTGTTTGGTTATAATTCTGTTTATTTCGTTATGTTGTAAATTATTTTTTTTATTTTTATTTATTTATTATTTTTTTTTGGCTTTATGTACGATGCATATTAGCCATGTCAATGTGTTATATATAATTATTATTTAAGACATCCATGGCCCCGGGAGGGAATTCTATCTACGAAATAAAACTCACTCCCGGACGGGATTCGAACCCACAAACCATGGTGAGACCATGCGACCAAAGCCCTACGCTCTAGCCCGCACGGCCACCATGGCCCCCACAAACAAACAAACAAATGTAAAGTCGTCTAAGGGTTCTTCTTGTCATTTCTTCATTTACTTCAGCACAGTTGGATTCATCGCCGCGTTGGATAACGCCTATTTTAAAGTTATATTCGCTCATGATGTAGGTTGTTATTTAGTCACATTTATTTTTAGTGTTATATCGTTACTTAATTGTAGCTCATATAACCTTACTGATAATGTGTATATGTATATACAGTGGCTCAAAAAAGTATAGGCAATTTAATTTTTGTAGGTTTTAATCTTGTAACAAAATAAAAAACAAAACAAAAAGCTTTTTAAAAGAAAACATTTATTATGATAAAGACTTAAACATTTTTTTTTATTTTTTAAAATTTTTTATTGACAACAGCTCAATTACGAACTATACTGTCATGTGAAAACAACAAGATATCAGGAATAAAAATTATAAGTAAAGTAATGAATTATAAAGAAAGAAAAAAAAGAAGGAAAAAAAAAAAAAAAAGTTTACAGATTGTAAATAAATTAAATTACTATTTCAATGTCTTTAAGAAAGTCTGTTAGTTTGTTATATTTATCTTTGACGGGGTTCTTCAGGCAAACCTGCAGGGTGTCGTCCGGTTGAGGTCTGCATACTTTCGTCTGGTCTCCTCGTACTTCAGACACTTCAGTATCACGTGGTCCATATCCTCTGTGCTGCCGCACCGGTCGCACTGAGAACTATTACTCACCTTGATGATATGGAGGTTTCTGTTGACAAGCCCGTGGTTCGTCCGAAGCCTGCTCAACTGAACTACCTCCCGACGACGCAAGCCCATGTCCTGGAACCATGGTTTTAGATCTACCGTCTTTTGTACAGCATAGTGCACTCTTCCTTTTGATGTAGATTCTTCAACGTATGCTTGTTGCCAGTTCTGCATAACAATCTTCCTTAAACAACGTCTTGCATCTCGTGGAGGTAGCTGTATTTGAGCATGCTCACCGACATCTGTTGCAGCTTCTTTGGCAGCGGAGTAGTTTGGTAGTAGTAGAACATTAGTAGTCTGGAAAAAAAAAAAAACATTGCAACAAATCAATATTGATGTATATTGTTATTTAGTGACATTTATTTTTAGTGTTATATCGTTACTTAATTGTAGCTCATACAACCTTTCTGATAATGTATATGTGTCAATAAGGCCCTGAAGAAGGCATGAAAAGTTGGCAGAAATTCTCCAAGATTGTTTTATCGACCACATGCCTCATCTCTCTTCCTTCCTTGGCCAACCCTTCAAATAATTTTGTAGTTATTTTTTTCTACTAGGTTCATTTTGAATTTATCAACGCCTTAATGTAGTCAATCTGTTTTAGCAAATATTTAAAAATGTTTCTGTTGTCTGTCACTAGCTATCAGGTTTATATTTATATCCTATTCCATTTTTTGCGAAGATGTTTCTGTTTAAATGTAATAAAGTTTCATTTTATATACATTAACCTAATTTTATATACTCAACATTTTTATTTTTTCAACTTTATTTTGCATCGCATCAGCGTTTAAATATAGTTATATTGTTTTCATCTTGATTGTAAGTAACTTTCTAATATTACTCTGGTGTTTTGTGAATTGTACGAACAAAATGTGATAGGATTCACATTGTTCAGTGACTTCTTTTTTGGAAAATATTTACAAACTTTCTTTATTTGTCTTACAAAAGTTACAAACCAGAATCAGAATGTCAAAGTTATTGTTTTTTTTATAGCGAAATCTTTTAGGTCACAAATTTTAGAATTTCAGTTTAAATAGAAAAATTTAAACTTAATAAGAAATTTTGTTAGTAACATTGTGACAACTAGAATAAATGAAATTCTTGGATCGATCCATTTCTTAATTTTGTATGATTGATTGTCTATTGAATAAGTATATATCTACTTTCAATTGTTGAAATTAACCTTATTGGTGCTATAAGATGTGCCGATTGGAGGATATTAACCTTATTGGTGCTATAAGATGTGCCGATTGGAGGATATTAACCTTATTGGTGCTATAAGATGTGCCGATTGGAGGATATTAACCTTATTGGTGCGGTAAAATGTACCGATTGGAGAATATTAACATTATTGGTGCTATAAGATGTGCCGATTGGAGGATATTTACCTTATTGGTGCGGTAAAATGTACCGATTGGAGGATATTAACATTATTGGTGCTATAAGATGTGCCGATTGGAGGATATTAACCTTATTGGTGCTATAAGATGTGTCGATTGGAGGATATTAACCTTATTGGTGCGGTAAAATGTACCGATTGGAGAATATTAACATTATTGGTGCTATAAGATGTGCCGATTGGAGGATATTTACCTTATTGGTGCGGTAAAATGTACCGATTGGAGGATATTAACATTATTGGTGCTATAAGATGTGCCGATTGGAGGATATTAACCTTATTGGTGCTATAAGATGTGCCGATTGGAGGATATTAACCTTATTGGTGCGGTAAAATGTACCGATTGGAGAATATTAACATTATTGGTGCTATAAGATGTGCCGATTGGAGGATATTTACCTTATTGGTCCGGTAAAATGTACCGATTGGAGGATATTAACATTATTGGTGCTATAAGATGTGCCGATTGGAGGATATTAACCTTATTGGTGCTATAAGATGTGCCGATTGGAGGATATTAACCTTATTGGTGCGGTAAAATGTACCGATTGGAGAATATTAACATTATTGGTGCTATAAGATGTGCCGATTGGAGGATATTTACCTTATTGGTGCGGTAAAATGTACCGATTGGAGGATATTAACATTATTGGTGCTATAAGATGTGCCGATTGGAGGATATTTACCTTATTGGTGCGGTAAAATGTACCGATTAGAGAATATTAACCTTATTGGTGCGGTATAATGTACCGATTGGGAGATATTAACCTTATTGGTGCGGTAAGATGTGCCAATTCCGCTTGAAAACGCAACATAAAATTTCTGACCAGTTACATAACTTGCACTATACCTTGTAAAGTTATGGAAGTAACCACTCATAAAACAAGTCTATTAAATATGCAATCAGGTAACAATAACTAACAGTTGTAACATTAACAGAAAATTTCACAGTTAATTAGTGAAATGAGGGGGGGTGGTATTATAATGAGAGAGTGTTGTGTTATCTGTACGATAGATAGCACCCCAGTCTGTGACGAGATGGCACTTTAACACGAAACTCAACATTACGAAAATTACAGAACCTTGTTCGGACAGCGCTATCTCTTCGCCTCACCCATAATTAGTTACATTTAGTGAAAAATAATTAAACAATGGCTTTAGTCTCTCCCCACTCCGTCCTCGGGAAGACAAAGGATAAATCACACCTGTAATGTACTTCACCAGAACGAATTAATCAATTAACTTTTCGCTGCTTCTCCAAAACCAGTCAACCGTTTGCGTTAACATTCAGCAGTTGACTTACATAGGAGCTCCTAAATCCTCATACTAAATTTTGTGTGTGTTTTCATTACATCGGCAGTTATTGGAGTTTTTAAGTTGAGCCTCCCCACTAATTCCCCCTTCTCTTTGATCTTGATCGATTTGGCTGAAAAACAGTAAGTGTCGTCGTTAGAGGGTTTCACAATTCACATTTATATTTCATGATGATACATTCATTCTATCGGAAGTTATCGTGTTCACAGACACACAGACAGACATTTTTTTTTTTTCCAAATTAGGAGTCTAGAGGTCAGAAGACATGAAATTCCGTTTAAATCTCAGCATTGAATTGTTGACCGATTACATAACTTCCCCCATACCGTCATATAGCTGGGAGGAAAACCTATGGTCGATTTGGCTGAAAAGAAAAGTCATATGGAACCCCCCGTGAAAATCTCTCATCGTCGGCCCGGCAGCTACCTCCCTGCTTAGTCATCAGTCCCAGGAGGACCCGAGATTTGTAGTTAGACCACTGGCTACTTACTGTGGATAGAGAGCGCCAGTAGCATGCTGACCTCAAGATCGCGGGTTCGAAACCTGGTCGAGGCTTTATTATCTGCCAGGTTAAAAAACCTTGAGGGCGCCGTGCTTCGAATGGGATGTTAAGTGGTGGTCCCGATGTCAGGTACTCGTTGAAGACCCCTATTCTTTGTGAATAAAAATGTATGACTCCCATAATAGAGCGCACTGGTAGTAGGTGAAATGACCTTGTATTTAAAGCCCGGGCATGAGTCACAATAACTAACTACAAGAACGATAGGAGGGGATTCTACCCCAGGGGACAACGGAGGCAACGCGCAGAGCTGCAGAATAGCCTTCTTAGTAAAATATATTTTAGTACAATTTAAATAACATAATTAAAGTGACTGGATTCGAACCGGGTATCTTGAGAATGGCAGTCTAGCGTTCATCCACTGAGCTAGGATGCCTGTCCTTACTCCCGACGTTACACACAAGGGGGGGCAGCTTGTCTTTATTTTTAGGCTACGCCTCACGACTGGGGAGGCTAACTTTCTGTTCAAGACACTTATGATGTCACTTGAGCTGCAACAAGACTGCAGACCGCAGTGCGACAGCAACACCCCGCTAACTGCAGTAGTACGTTCCAATACCGCACTAACCCTTTCAATAAATATTATATATAATAATTGTATTATTAGTATGTATTATTACATAGTATTTGATATAATTATTCAAAATTAATTAATGGCCACAAACTATCATTACTATATTTTTTATTTTATTTCACTTTTGTAGCTATCATTAGTGAGAAGGAAGTTGTGTATCTTAGTTGGTCGTTTTCACCGTAATATCATGTTTACTGTACTACCCGAATACAAAAATGAGAAAAAACCCAAAACCATTATGTCTGTTTTTGTTTGTGTATGTCTGAATAGAAGATATCAATAAGAAGTATTTATCCAGAACCACTTTAGGTCGACATCTATTAATTTTCAGCAGAGTTAGCCAAAGAGAAGGAGCCCCCCCCTCCTCCGTTCAACTTAAAAACTCTAATTAATAATAATATGTGTTAAGGTGGACGTTTTTTCTAGTTACCTTATTGTCTATAATAAAACTAGGTGTGCAATACATTCTGCTGTTTGCAAAAACTGAGCTGAGTCAGGTATATCTGTATAAAAAACTCAGTTAATGTTTTAATAATTATCAGTAACTTCTCACCTTGTATGTTCTTTATGAATATATTAATACATTAAATAGATTTCAATTGAATTCAATGGATTTTTTCTAGCCTTTTTGTAGACAACAACTGCTGTGAATATTTTTATCGAAAAAAAGTCGAAGTTTGTACGTTTATTTTATTTTATTTTTATTTTGAATGGCCTCATGGACGAGCATATCAGCCATGACTCCAATTGTGAGGTGATGGGGGTATCAAATGGGATCTGAGAGGAACCGAGAGGCCGAGAGGTGGGCTGGAAAATGTAAAACTATATTAAAATATTGTTACTATTAATAAATTTGTATAATACTTCTAATATGAGAGGGAATTTAGAATATCTTAAAATTTGTTGCAAACCAATGGGCAAGGGTAAATTATTGGCAACGATAATTTCGAAAAGGGGGTTACGGAAACTGTTGGTGAGAGGGCAAGCGAGGATGACATGATTGGAATCAGCTGTATATTGGGGATCACAGGTACAATTATTTAATTCATTACGAATTAATGAGGTTAAACAAAGTTAATATTTACCTAATAAATAATTTCTTAAAAATAAATTATATTTCAAAAACTACTTATTATGGAATAATAAAATTAGACATACATACTTAGATAATAAATAAAAATTTAAAGTAGTCAGGGATAAGTTATCTTATAAATCTAAGCTTACGACTCCAGTAGTCAGGGATAAGTTATCTTATAAATCTAAGCTTACGACTCCAGTAGTCAGGGATAAGTTATCTTATAAATCTAAGCTTACGACTCCAGTAGTCAGGGATAAGTTATCTTATAAATCTAAGCTTACGACTCCAGTAGTCAGGGATAAGTTATCTTATAAATCTAAGCTTACGACTCCAGTAGTCAAAAATTAAACAGGGCATTAAGAAAATTATAGAAAAAAAGAATAATTTGGTCTGAATCTCATTACTACAAGAATTCTCTCGGGTAGACATTAGTTTTTTCATTTTTGTCATAATTACATCGTAATTTTTGATGAAATAAAATAAATAAATAAAATAACGTCATATTAGTTTGTACATTAGAACACTGAAAAAAACGGCTTAAAAAAAAGTGGTATTCGATGGTAAACCGAAAAGGGCTTCGCCCGTATTTTTACATTTGAAATCGAAAAATTCTATTTTGCGCGAGAATTTTTTCTCTCAATTGATTTCAATGGAGATTTCGTTTTTCGGTGATTATTCCTCCGTGGTATGTTCGGTTTCAGATTTTTTTTAAAATAGTAAACCATCGTCACCGTGTCCACTACCATCGTGGCAAATTTCAATGTGATCGGTAAAGGGGTTTAGGAGAAGTACGAGTACAACGAAATACATGAGTCGCCTAAGAAAGAGCTTCGTAAACTCAGCTCAAAAACCAAATAATTTGTCTGTTATATTTTGTTAAACCCTGAAGAAATTTTCTTGTAGAAGGAATTGGAGGTTCAAACTGTACAACTGTTTCATTAAATAAACATAGATCAATAGTAACAATAATCCTGATAACATCTCAGTATAATATTTGTTTGAACAACACATTGCAACTGTTGTGTGTTACGTGTTGGTGGAGCTAACTTCTTTTTTTGTTTATTATGTTACAATAACTATTGTTTAGGGGCTGTGTGTCTGTATGTATTTATAAAAAAAAAATTGTTTTCATCTCTTTTTCAAATTATTATAAAGTCTCTGTTTATATCATTGTCCATAATGTCTAATTTGTTTATATTCTGTAGGCCCTGAAGAAGAAAATAAATAGTTTCCGAAACCAAATATTGAGTTTTCTATTTACACAACAGAACCCTGATTTCCTTCAATATTGATAAGATCCTGTCATCCTAATATAGGATGGCTAGCTTCCGATGTAATGAATGAATCATCGACAGGAAGTTTTATATTAGGATTGAGAAGTCTCTGATAAGACATCAAATGATTTTCAGTTGAATAAGAAGAGAGTTTAGAAGGAGAGTGAAAACTTAATTATAAATAATTTCGAGTTGAGGAAGTTTATTGCCAGTGATTCACCAACGGACTACTTTTTTTGCTGTTTTTTTCTTTTATTTTTTTTTAAGTTTCTCTCTGAAAAGGGACATTAAAGATTTAAACGAGTCTGTCTTTAAATAGTTGTTACGGCATATTTATTTTAAAGAGGGCGCAAAATGGGAATGAAAAAAACGTGAAGTGGAGAGGGGGGATGAATCGAATTGAGCGACCTTCCGACCTATTTGCATTGTTTAATAGACTTGTAAATAACCGAAAAGACGAAAATAACAGGGACTACATTGACATTTTTTGTAGGACTTTGGGATAAACAAAAAAAAAAAGGAGGGGATGGAGTGGGTGGGATTTAGACATTATCCTAGTCGAGATCCCATAATCCTGGCCAGACTTCAGGGGAGGGGGGGGCTCAATCCCAACGCTAGCGTAGCCATCCCTTCAAGCCTCAAACCTCTCAACTCCTGACATGCGTTACTAGTGCAAGAATATAATACTTTGGTGTATATCCTGGATTTAAAGGACAGTACTTTGTGTGTAACACTTCCCCAGTTCTATCAAGTACGTATAGCAGATTATGAAGTCATGTTTTCCGACCATGTCATAAATACAACATCGCGAAAAAGACACGTTCAGAAGACCTTGGAATGTGAAAATCCGCTAAAAATTCGCACGATTACAATAATTCCTTATACTAAAGCATATGTGGGCAACAACCGGCCCGCTGAAAGATTTGGTCCGACCCGCGAGACATTTTGAAAAACCCAATGGAGTTGATCGAGATTCAAGAAAACTCACTCCTAAAATCTAAATTTGAAGACATGGAGTTGTGAGATTTCTACAAAAAATACCTCGAAGAAGACCATTTTCCGCAGCTTAGAAAATTCGCAAGAAGATTGATTTGTGCGTTTGGCAGTACTTATAAATGCGAACAGTTCTTTTCAATGATGAAAGTTAAGAAATCAAAACATCGTACAAGGCTCACTGAAGATAATTTGGAAAATTCTTTACGTCATTGTGTCAGTGGAATTAATCCAAACATCAATGGATTAGTTTCTCAAATTCAAGCTCAAGTGTCCCATTGATTTCGGTGTCGCTACTTAACTTTCGTAGTTTGTAATAATTCCAAATTTCACGATTTAATTATAATATTGAACCTATTTTTTTTCATTTCATTTTGTTATTTTAATAAATTGTATTATAATAACATTGTCTTATTATTTCATGTCTGACATCTATCGCTAAAAATTATGAACACTACTTTAAAGTCCGACGTTATTTTATTTTGAACCATCTACGCGGCCCGCGAACGTATTTGCACACTAAAGTTTGGCCCGCGACATGTCAAACCATACATGTACTAAAGGATTGAAAAAATAAAAGGGAGAACAAGTTTTGCTTTTGGTTTTATCCTGTACGGGATCCACAGTTCGACACCCGTCCAAGAAGAAATGTAGAATATCTGAAAAACACTTTAATACTGCAATGTCGGTAGTAGGCTTCAACCAGATTCCAATATGGGCTACCAGAAGTTAAGATGAACAATATATTCTGGTTGGTCCCAGTAGGCTTCAACCAGATTCCAATATGGGCTACCAGAAGTTAAGATGAACCAGAAGTTAATAGTCCCCCCATTTTGTCTGAAAAAAAAAAAAAAAAAAAATCATTAATACAAAACATGCATGACCCTGGGAGGGAGTTCTATTTATGAAATAAAACTCTCTCCTATACCGGGGATTGGAACTCGCAACCACTTTAATACCATCCGGAATCGGTTTCACGGTTCTAGACCCGAAATCAGTTATACAGTTCTAGACGGGTTCACGGTTCGAGATTGTAATCGTGCAAAAATCCGAGTTCGAGGTTTCAACGGATTTTCACGATCAAGGTCTCCTGAATACGTTTTAACCATTTTCGCCATGATGTCTGTGTATGTTATTGGAATGTGGAGCGCTCTAACGAAGAAGCAATTGTAGCTGTCAACTTGAAGTTTGGGATGAAGAAGTGACATGTGCTAACTTAGAGCTGGTCCGATTTTTGCCAAAATGGTATGTAAATTGAGGCTACTTTACTTCGGGGCCTAGTTACATTTTCCATGATTCCGCTCATTTTTATGACCAAATCAAAACACTTTCCAAGTAGAAAAACTGAATGACTCATTTTACATGTGATTCGACTTTTCGCAGGTCGCCAGTTTGTGGAAAATGTCCTTTTTAGGCTCAAGTCCACCAGAGCGGCGGAAGAGCATTCTGGTAGTAGGCGATATGACCTGGTAGTTAAAGCCCAGACACGAGTGTGCAATAACTAACTAATGCCTTTATTTAATCGGATGAGCCATTTATACAGCTGAGTTATTCAAGGAAAAGAAGTCGGAAAACGTGATTTTACAGAGGTTTAACATGGTTGAAATCAAGACTAGACCCTGGGACATCCCCGTCAACAGAAGAGCTCCCCATGTTGAGAAGTTTGAGTCCCTCTCAAATTGGGATTAATATATATTTAGAGAGTGTTAGATAAGATAAGGGTTTACCTATTGTGTACGTAGTGGCCTTATCTGCTAGCTCAGCAATGAGCAATAACCACAACCGTTATAGCACCTCAGTCTACAGACAAGGTTCGTAGTTAGATCGTCTCTTCAGGAACCCCCGGATCATCCTGTTGATACAAAGTGCAACCCAAATGGAAGAAAATACTTACTGAAGGGTTCCATAGACGAATGTTGCTTTGATGTATCAATTAAGATACACAATGTACCGTGTTGTTCATAGGTTCGGAAATAGGGCGTCGAGACCAGGAAATACCTGGCTCCGGATCTCGAATCGTGAATCCGGTTTTTCGCACGATTACAATGTCTCCTTTTACTATCGTAAAAGGAGAAGAAAATATTTCAAACAATTAACATGAAAATAGGATTGATTAATTCGTGTTTGGGAAGTAAATATCACATGATTCACCGACAGCTTTTTTCATTTTTGTATTCGTGGGGTCGGAAAATACGAAATTCCAATGAGATGATGGCCGATTACATAATTTTCTGTGTACTTGGTATGGCTGTGGAAGTATCGTAGGTTCCAGTTGCTTTCTTGAATGAAGTCTGGACCTCCTCTGACTCATCTCAAGTAACTCCACTATTTTCCACCGTGTTTCGCAAGCTTCCAATTTGAAAGCGAGCGAATCACAGATGCGAATTACAGACAAAAAATACATACGTTAATACTAATATATGAACGTATGTATTTTTATCCAGATGACGACTCGTTTGATTCCAGTCTCAGAATGATTCATACAACTCACTCATTTTTACAACTCATAAATAATTTTCAGAATTGAGTATTCTTTTTTTTTTTTTTTTGTTCAATTCAGTAAATACAAAGAAAAATGTAATAAATTTTCGTAAAAAAAATACAAAGTGTCAAATCGGAACATGAGTCTGGGCGGGCTATTTTCGTATTTCATATCTCATCTATCGTATTTTTATCGATTTATAAACTACTTTCAAAATTAGCTGCCTATAATTATAACAATGGGATTATAATTCCGATAGTATTCCAATAAATAAAGGTCTTCGGTGTATTAGCGGTATTGTACTTCCCCAGCGCGAATTAACTAATTAAGTTTTCGCTCTCCCTCCAAAACCAACCTTGATGACTTACAGTTCTGAATCCTCGTATTAAACTTCCAGTTGATACATTCGTCGATCGTTATTAGGGTGTTTGTGTCGTGTCCCCTGATCTGATTTGACAGATTTCATTGAAAATTGGGTGATTTTCTTAATGAGTCGCGGATCCATGTATAACAATTCGGGTGAACACGTCATTATATATGCAGTTATTAGGGTTTTTGAGTTCAACCGAGCTCAAGCCCTTGAGCATCCGTCCTTCAGATGGGACGTTAAGGGACGGTCCCGAGCCTGTACTATGTCAGGTACTCTTTGAAGACCCTATGGGAATAAACCTGGGATGGCAAAATTCAGGTCTCCCATGGTAGAGTCGGGCTCTCGTCCACCAGAGCGACGAATGAGCGCTCTGTTAGAAGGCAATATAACCACAATGTTAAAGCCCGGGCATGAGTAACAATGAGTTTTTATGATAAAAATGAAAAAACAATTTAAAACTTAAACAGCTGATGATTGGTTGGTATGACAGCTATTACACCTCTATATATTCTAGGCATTCTTCTAGCCAACTTAAGCACGCCGTCCTTCGGATGGGACGTTAAGCGATGGTCCCGAGCCTGTACGATGTCAGGTACTCGTTAAAGACCCCTACCCTAGATGAATAAAAATTTAGGGTAGGCAAAATTTAGGACTCCCACAGTAGAGTCGGGCTCATGTCCAACAGAATGACGAAAGAGCGCTCTGGTAGTAGGCGATATGACCTCGTAGTTAAAGCCCGGGCATGGGTCATAAAACCTAACCTTCTAGGCATTCTAAAGACTGGGCATGAGTTACACTAAGGGGACTTCTCAATCTTTACTAAATTTCATATCGATGCATTTATTATTTCCGCAGTTATTGGGGTTTTTGCGTTGCCCCACCCGCCCTCCCTCCCACCCCCTAATTCTTCCTTCTCGACTCTGCTGAAAATTGATAGGTGTCCTCATAGGGTACTTCGTATAGCTGGGGAAGTTGAAGTTTGTGTCTGTTTGTATACATACTCGGGATGGAAACTTTTTGTTATGATGTTAATTTCAAAGAAAGAATAAAGGATACACTTAACGTTTAGAATTGAACAGTGACCAATCTTTTTTTTTTTTTTCTCAGTTATGGCTTTATGCTGAGGCATATCGGCCAGCTACCACGATGATCATTTTGGAAAATTTTTCATAGGCACCTTGGTTTAAGGACAAAGCAATTAAAGAAGAACAATTGAAAAAAAAATAAATAAAAAAATAAAAATTGAAAAAGCTGTAAGCAATAATTTTGTAAAGAAGCAAGATACGGACGCGCAATGCCCCCGAAGAGGAATGGGGCCACCACACAACACAGTCATGAAGGCGAGCAGGAAGCCGACTCGGCCGCTGAAAAGCCGGACGCCAGAAGACCACACAGCAGAGGAGCGGAGGCACCATAGCTAGGTATGTTCGAGGAGCTGCAACTGTACTCTCTAGGTTCTCCATAAGGAGATATCTTTCTGCACTGTAATGTGGACACTGCATCACTATATGCTCCAGATCCTCGAAGCCCCCGCAGTGGCGGCAGCTAGAACTCTCACTCAGACCAATCCTATTCAGGTAGGCATTGCACAGTCCATAGTTGCTTCTTAAACGGCATATGGTCTTACACTCAAATTTCGATGTTGCTTTGTCCCTAAACCACGGTCTGGTTCCTACATGGGGTTGAATCGACTTAAAGAAATTGCCTTTGCAAGAGGCCTGGTACCTGTCCTGCCACATTGTCAGAACGGAGGTCAGGATACCCTCCTTCAGATCGCTAGCCGGGATGTTGCCTACTATAGGCTCCCCCCTCTCCACCTCCAGTTTTGCCAATCCGTCCACCCTCTCGTTCCCTTTAATTCCCGCTTGTTCACAACTGCCCTAATTACGTTTCTATAAAATAGTAATGCAATACTAGGATCTGCCCCCCAATTTATGTTTGTTATTAGTCTAAGGATATTAATATATTTTTCTACTTTCTGGATTATGGAGGAGATATGGCTGTTCCAGTTTAACTTCCGGTCTAGAACCAAGCCTAAGAATTTAACCTTGGCCATGCAAGGGAAGACCAATCCCCCCAAAGCTAAATTCTCCCCGAGTGGGAACCTATGTTGTCGCGAGAAAGGACAAACGGCAGACTCTGACTGAGAGATGCTGAGACCATTGTCGACCAGCCACGGGAGCAGCGATGTTACGGCCTGGTCCAAGCCTGTCTTGCAAGAATCCACGGTCTTGTGTTGGGTATACAGGCAGATATCATCAGCGTACTGCAATATACTTATGTTGCGAGGAATACATTGACACAAATCCAAGGAGTAGATAACGAATAGAAGGGGAGAGAGAATTCCCCCCTGCGCCAAACCCAAATTTGTAACCCTGGAACTATGCAGTGAGCTGTTTATCCATAGATGAAGGCGTCTATTCGAGAGTAAGTTAATGATCCTGTGAGTAAAACTGGCTGGCAAGTCCAAACTTAGCATCTTGTTCGCTAGAACAGGAAGTTGAACAGAGTCATAGGCCCCTGTGAGATCCAGGAACAGTGCCAATGTCTGATGACGATTAGTAAACCCAGTGTGGATATCTAAGGTGAGGGAGGCTAAACTGTCATAAGTGGACCTGCCCTTCCGAAACCCGAACTGGTAAGATGGGATCTTGTCCTGCGACTCCAGCCACCACTCAAGCCTGTTCTTCACCATTCTTTCGAAGGTCTTCAACATGCAAGATAACAGGGCTATCGGTCTGTATGAATCTCAATCACTGTGCGATCTACCCGGTTTTAGCAATGGGATAACCAAATAATCCTTCCAATCTTCCGGGAAGACTCCAGAAAGCCAGATCTCATTAAATGCCTTCAACAGGTGGAGTTTGGTTGTGACCGGCAAATTCCTGATCATGTCATAATGGATCCCGTCCATCCCTGGAGCCGTATTCTTACTGTTGGATTTGATCGCCATGTTCAGTTCGGCCAGCTCGAACCTGTCTGTTAGGAAGTGTCTCTCTGATATCCTGTCCATTGCTCTCAGCCACGCCGGAACGAAGGGAGGGGCTAAACGTTCCATGAAGTCCACACACCACTCTCCCGTCTCTAAAGGGGGCTTATTACTTTTCTTCCTGTTTGATAGTTTTTTTATTTTGTCCCAAATTTCTTTTACAGGCGTACATCTGTTCAAACTACCACAAAATTCGCGCCAACTATTAATTTTACTTTCTTTTACCGCCTTCTTAAATTCCGCATCCGCTCGTTTATATTTCATGAGATTCTCCAAATCCGAATTCTTTTTATAATTATTGAAGTTGGCTTTTCTTTTGTTTAACAAATCGCTGAGGTTTTCATTCCACCAGGGACGATTAAATTTGGAATTTATATATTTTCTAAATTTCGGGATTGCTTCTGCAGCTGCTTCATTTATAACGTTAATGCAATGGTCATACCCTTCATTTAGACTACTGTCTGAACTCCTGAATTTATCATTCATGGAATAACTAAATTTTTCCCAATCAGCTTTTCTAATGTTCCACCTTCGAAAGGGTGTGACGAGGAGTTTGTTAATAGAAATATCTTTTAAAGACATTACAATGGGCAAATGGTTAGAGCACATTCCTTACCTTGTAAAAATTGGTGATCTGGGTGTAGGGGATGCTACTCCTAATGAGGAGCGCTACCCCGGACCTGGCGTCTGCCCTGTCCTCTCTCAGCACATTGTACCCCGGGAACCCGACATACACTCCTGGCCTGAACCACGTCTCAGACACAAGGGCCACGTCGATACCGTGCTTGTGCAACATCCACTCCAAACTGGCTTTGTTGGCTACAGCAGAACGAGCGTTCCATTGAAGGATCTTACGAGTTCTGTCCATAATAAATATTTAATTTTTTATTAAATCGCCCAACTGGACTGAGAAGAGAACAGACTAAATATGGATGTATGGAAAGAGTGGGAATTCTATTAAATAGTATGTAAATGGATTTGTATGTAAGTACACCCAAAAAGGCGCACGTAAACACGAGAACCAGAGGGAATTCACAACTAAAACCATAAACGCAGGAAATTGAATTATTATTTACAAATAAGAAAAGAGGCTTCAGTGAATTGAGCATTCCTTGAAATGATTTTGGAAATAAACTCATTACATTAATTGGATACGGACCTATCATCATTTACTTTAAATTTTTCCACATTTTCTGAACCGTCGCTTACCAAATTGTGCAGGGTCATTGCCAGCAACTCAACGATCTGGTCCTTGGACAGTGAGGAGTTGTGGATCTTACTAATTAGGTTAGACAGAGATTCCACGAACCTCTCCATGAAGGAGGCCGCCTGAGGGTTGGACTCGATCGGCTGGAGAGGTAAGGAAGGGGTCGAAAGGACAGGCCACTGCGAGCCTTTAGGTGCAGCGTAAGGGGAAAACCGTCTCACTTTAATTTTAGTTTTTTTGCTAATCATATTAACAGTATTATTTTTGTTTTTGGGGGAACTATTTGAATTACTGTCCAAGACAGGAAATTCCAGCATATTTTCTAATAGGTTAAATTTATTTTTAGTAACGGTCGAATAGAGGGTTGTGGAAATAACAGACTGTTTTTTCTTTTCGAGGTTTGCGACATAGACGGGACACTCCCGATAGGTGGCCTTATGGGGACCTTAAGGGGCACTGCGCCTTGACATGACCAAAGTTGAGACATGAGTAACACTGAAGAAGGGGGGGCACATAGGGGGCCACCGGACACCTAGCTCCGTAGATATAAACGTATTCTGGCAGTCTTTGGCTGTCGAATGTAAGAACGCATGTACCTAGTTTAATGCGCTGAGACGGATCCTCTTTCTTGCCTCTTGTCATTCGTTTAATTTCCACTATTTTCGATGGGGATTTCACAACCTGCAAAATTTCATCATCATCCAAGGAAGTGTCCACCCCGCGAATGACACCCCTCTTATCAATTAAATGGCGCGGAATGAACGCATATGCATGTTTTTCCTTCAAAAATTCCCACGTTATAAAACTATTAGCGGCCACAGATGAACTGAAGGTTACACGCAACCTATTTTTCCCTGCCACCGCTATATTTGAGATGTCTTTCACATATTTAAAGTTATTGGAGAACATCCACTTTCCAAAACCCATCGGGTGAATGGAACCTAGCGTTCCCTGCAAACCTTCCACATAAACACAGAAAGGACCAACATCAGTGTCCTTAAACTTACCTGATTGTAATTTAGATATTTTATTGGCAACCTGTAATTGGTCCGCTGCGCTGCTGCAAGACTCAACCACTTGCTGGCTCACGAGAACCTTGGCCGAGCCCCTGTGGATCTCCTCTGCGGCCTGTCTCTTGCCCCCCGCCTTGGCAGCTACCGGGCCCGGGCTCAAGTCCATCCCTGCTCCTCCTGCTGCCTCCTGCTCCATTAATGGACTATCGCCCACTTCACCACTACTTCCCGGGGGCTCCTCACCCCAGCTTGAAGCGTTCATCCCTAACTCACTAAATAATACTTACGAAAAAGTTGAAGATTTAAATTAATTTAATGATAAGAATAAATTATTTTAAAGGAATGAAGAGGTTAGTTTAGGTTTTATGACTCATGCCCGGGCTTTAACTACGAGGTCATATCGCCTACTACCAGAGCGCTCTTTCGTCACTCTGGTGGACATGAGCCCGACTCTACTGTGGGAGTCCTAAATTTTGCCTACCCCAAATCTTTATTCACCTAGGGTAGGGGTCTTTAACGAGTACCTGACATCGTACAGGCTCGGGACCATCGCTTAACGTCCCATCCGATGAAGATATAAGAACACAAACTAACGAAAGAACCAACTGAACTCAAATTTAAATTGAACTAGTAAATATTTGAAAATTATTTAGAACTAAAAAAAAAAAAAATATGTTTTTTGTAAAATTCAAATGAATAAAACCAAAGAACTAGTTAAAGTCAGTCTGAACTTTGTGCTGACGTTGGCATAATCCGAAACCAGCACACTCTATGTGTGTCCAATCTGAACTGTAAACAAACTAATCTATATTAATAAAGCTGAAACGGGGTTTGTATGAGCGTTTGTTCCAGCATCACGCCCAAACCGCTGGACGGATTTTTATGAAACTGCCCATGTAGCATTCTTTTGAGCCCGATTGAATAATAGGCTATGTGGCGTCCCAAAATTTTGATCGGGAGGGGGGGTTGTAAGGGGGGCCTAAGTATATAAATAGTGCTAACTCATTAACTAATGGGCGAATTGTCATGAAATTTTACAGGTAGTCTTTTTAGAAGCCAAGCAAGAAGAAAAGGTGTGTGGCGTCCCAAAGTTTTGATCGGGAGGGGGGGTTGTAAGGGGGGCCTAAGTATAAATATAGAGCTAACTCATTAACTAATGGGCGAATTGTCATGAAATTTCACACGTAGTCTTTTTAAAAGCCAAGTAGGAAAAAAAGGTGTGTGGCGTCCCAAAGTTTTGAACGGGAGGGGGGGTTGTGGGGGGGCCTAAGTATAAATATAGAGCTAACTCATTAACTAATGGGCGAATCGTCATGAAATTTCACGTAGTATTTTTAAAAGCCAAATACGAAAAAAAGGTGTGTGGCGTCCCAAAGTTTTGAACGGGAGGGGGGGTTGTGGGGGGCCTAAGTATAAATATAGAGCTAACTCTTTAACAGTTGGTCGCATTGTCACGAAGTTTCACATGGAGTATTCCTGAAGGCCAAATAGAAAAATAAGGTGTGTGGCGTCCCAAAGTTTTGAACGGGAGGGGGGGTTGTGGGGGGCCTAAGTATAAATATAGAGCTAACTCTTTAACAGTTGGTCGCATTGTCACGAAGTTTCACATGTAGTATTCCTGAAGACCAAATAAAAAAATAGGCGCTGTGACGGCTCAAAATTTTTTACGGGAGGGGGGGTAGTGGGGGGGCCTAAGTATAAATATAGAGCTAACTCATTAACTAATGGGCGAATCGTCATGAAATTTCACATGTAGTATTTTCAAAAGCCAAATAGGAAAAAAAGGTGTGTGGCGTTCCAAAATTTTGAACGGGAGGGGGGGTTGTCGGGGGGCCTAAGTATAAATATAGAGCTAACTCTTTAACGGTTGGTCGGATTGTCACGAAATTTCACATGGAGTATTCCTGAAGACCAAATAGAAAAATAGGCGGTGTGACGGCTCAAAATTTTTTACGGGAGGGGGGGTGTGGTTGGGGGGCCTAAGTATAAATATATTTTTTTTTTTTTTTTTTTTAGGTCCGTTTAAAATTTAGGTCCGTCGTTGCAAAAGCATACTAGCTGTGATGCCCAGGGTTCCTAATATCGTACTAGCTGTGGGGTCCGTTGTTGCAAGGCATTTACTAGCTGTAGTGCCCAGCGTTCCTAACTTCGTACTAGCTGTGGGGTCCGTTGTTGCAAGGCATTTACTATAGAGTATAAATATAGAGCTAACTCATTAACTAATGGGCGAATCGTCATGAAATTTCACATGTAGTATTTTTAAAAGCCAAATAGGAAAAAAAGGTGTGTGGCGTCCCAAAGTTTTGAACGGGAGGGGGGGTTGTGGGGGGCCTAAGTATAAATATAGAGCTAACTCATTAACTAATGGGCGAATCGTCATGAAATTTCACATGTAATATTCCTAAAGGTCAAATAGAAATATTAGGTGTGTGACGGCCCAAAATTTTGAACAGGAAGGAGGGTTGTGGGGGGGGCTAAATATACATATAGAGTTAGCTCATTAACGGTTGGTCGTATTGTCATGAATCGGATTGTCATGAATTTCACATGTAGTAGTAGTAACTATGTATTCGCTGTGGGGTTCACTGTTGCAAGACATTTACTAGCTGTGATGTCCAGCGTTCCTAATATCGTACTAGCTGTGGGGTTCGCTGTTGCAAGGTACTTACTAGCTGTAGTGCTCAGCCCCAGCGTTCCTAACTATGTACTGGCTGTGGGGTTCGCTGTTGCAAGGCACCTATAAGACATTTACTAGCTGTAATGCCCAGCGTTTCTAATTACGTACTAGCTGTGGGGTCTGCTGTTGCAAGGCGCTAGCAGTGTGGCCCAGCGTATTTCACTCGTAGGTACTAGCTGTGGGGTCCGCCGTTGCAAAACTCATACTAGCTGTGATGCCCTGTGGTTCTAACTACATACTATCTGTGGGGTTCGCAGTTGCAAGGCACCTACTACCTGTAGGGCCCAGCGTTCCTAAAAACGTACTAGCTGTGGGGTCCGTCGTTGCAAAAGCATACTAGCTGTGATGCCCAGGGTTCCTAATATCGTACTAGCTGTGGGGTCCGTTGTTGCAAGGCATTTACTAGCTGTAGTGCCCAGCGTTCCTAACTTCGTACTAGCTGTGGGGTCCGTTGTTGCAAGGCATTTACTAGCTGTAGTGCCCAGCGTTCCTAACTATGTACTAGCTGTGAAGTTCGCTGTTGCAAAGCACTTACTAACTGTAATGCCCAGCGTATTTAACTACATACTAGCTGTGGGGTCCGCTGTTGCAAGGCACTTAATAGCTGTGATGCCCAGCGTTCCTAACTTCGTACTAGCTGTGGGGTCCGCTGTTGCGAGGCACATACTAGCTGTGGTGACCAGCGTTCCTAACTACGTACTAGCTGTGGTGCTCAGCGTTGCAAGCCACATACTAGCTGTGGTCACAAACGTTCTTAAGTACGCACTGACTAGGACGTCCAGCGATGCTAAGTATTCACTAGGTGTGGCTTCCGCCGTTGAAAGGCACATACTAGCTGTGGTGCTCAGCGTTGCAAGCCACATACTAGCTGTGGTCACAAACGTTCTTAAGTACGCACTGACTAGGACGTCCAGCGATGCTAAGTATTCACTTGGTGTGGCTTCCGCCGTTGAAAGGCGCATACTAGCTGTGGTGCCCAGGGGTCCTAAAAACTTCCTAGCGTTACAACAGCTGAAGGACTATAAGCCTTATTCCGTATGAATAATTGAAAATTATAACATCATGAATGTACTGTCGAGGAACTGAATAGCGTTATAGAAGATATTGGGAGAAAAATCAAAGTTCCCCGGGCAACGCCGGGTATAACTGCTATAGATTTAATATTTGTTAAAACTGATAGAGAACGACCGGATTATCTGAATCCTACACAAAAATCAAAATAAAAATGTTTTTCAAAAAATTCACGCTATTTAACGGTTTATAGGCTTAATAATTGTTAAAACTGATACGACAGAATCAGATATATCCGAAAAGTCCCATCCGACGGACGACGTGCTCAAGGCTATTTTCAACCTAAGTGAAATTTCACCTAACCAGGTTTATTTACATAACATACGTCTCATTATCGAGTACCTCACATTCGAAAAAGCCCTGGATCATCGCTTAAAGTCCCATCCGAAGGACGACGTGCTCAAAGTGTTTTTTAACTTCCCGATTGAAACATCTGACCTAAGTGCCTCAGCTAGATTTCTAAGTGGCGATCCTGAGCTCGGTAGACTCCATTCTTGAAATTTCTCGCTTTTTAACGGTTTATAGATTTAATATTTGTTAAAACTGATAGAGAACGACCGGATCATCTGAATCCTACACAAAAATCAAAATAAAAATGTTTTTCAAAAAATTTGCGTTATTTAACGGTTTATAGGCTTAATAATTGTTAAAACTGATACGAGAGATTCAAATTTATCCGGAAAGTCCCATCCGAAGGACGACGTGCTCAAGGCTATTTTCAACCTAAGTGATATTTCACCTACCCAGGTTTATTTACATAACATACGTCTCATTATCGAGTACCTCACATTCGAAAAAGCCCTGGATCATCGCTTAAAGTCCCATCCGAAGGACGACGTGCTCAAAGTGTTTTTTAACTTCCCGATTTAAACATCTGACCTAAGTGCCTCAACTAGATTTCTAAGTGGCGATCCTGAGCTCGGTAGACTCCATTCTTGAAATTTCTCGCTTTTTAACGGTTTATAGATTTAATATTTGTTAAAACTGATAGAGAACGACCGGATTATCTGAATCCTACACAAAAATCAAAATAAAAATGTTTTTCAAAAAATTTGCGCTATTTAACGGTTTATAGGCTTAATAATTGTTAAAACTGATACGACAGATTCAGATTTATCCGGAAAGTGCCATCCGAAGGACGACGTGCTCAAGGCTATTTTCAACCAAGTGAAATTTCACCTACCCAGGTTTATTTACATAACATACGTCTCATTATCGAGTACCTCACATTCGAAAAAGTCCTGGAACATCGCTTAAAGTCCCATCCGAAGGACGACGTGCTCATAGTTATTTTTCACTTCCCGATTAAAACATCTGACCTAAGTGCCTCAGCTAGATTTCTAAGTGGCGATCCTGAGCTCGGTAGACTCCATTCTTCAAATTTCTTGCTTTTTAACGGTTTATAGATTAAATATTTGTTAAAACTGATAGAGAACGACCGAATTATCTGAATCCTACACAAAAATCAAAATAAAAATGTTTTTCAAAAAATTTGCGCTATTTAACGGTTTATAGATTTAATATTTGTTAAAACTGATAGAGAACGACCGAATTATCTGAATCCTACACAAAAATCAAAATAAAAATGTTTTTCAAAAAATTTGCGCTATTTAACGGTTTATAGATTTAATATTTGTTAAAACTGATAGAGAACGACCGGATTATCTGAATCCTACACAAAAATCAAAATAAAAATGTTTTTCAAAAAATTCACGCTATTTAACGGTTTATAGGCTTAATAACTGTTAAAACTGATACGACAGAATCAGATATATCCGAACAGTCCCATCCGACGGACGACGTGCTCAAGGCTATTTTCAACCTAAGTGAAATTTCACCTAACCAGGTTTATTTACATAACATACGTCTCATTATCGAGTACCTCACATTCGAAAAAGCCCTGGATCATCGCTTAAAGTCCCATCCGAAGGACGACGTGCTCAAGGCTATTTTCAACCTAAGTGAAATTTCACCTAACCAGGTCTATTTACATAACATACGTCTCATTATCGAGTACCTCACATTCGAAAAAGCCCTGGATCATCGCTTAATGTCCCATCCGAAGGACGAAGTGCTCAAAGTTATTTTTAACTTCCCGATTAAAACATCTGACCTAAGTGCCTCAGCTAGATTTCTAAGTGGCGATCCTGAGCTCGGTAGACTCCATTCTCCAAATTTCTTGCTTTTTAACGGTTTATAGATTTAATATTTGTTAACTGACAGAGCCATAGAGTGTGCTGGTTTCGGATTATGCCAACGTCAGCACAACGTTCAGACTGACTTTAAATATGGTGACACCGATCCACTATGGAAGAAAAATGCCAAAAAAAAATAAGATGTATGTATAGATATGAACACAAATTAAAACTTGTGTACATTGTGATATAATCTATATTAATAAAGCTGAAACGGGGTTTGTTTGTTTGTTTGTATGTTTGTTTGTATGTATGTATGTATGTATGTATGTATGTTTGTTCCAGCATCACGCCCAAACCGCTGGACGGATTTTTATGAAACTTCCCATGTAGCATTCTTTTGAGCCCGATTGAATAATAGGCTATGTGGCGTCCCAAAATTTTGATCGGGAGGGGGGGTTGTAAGGGGGGCCTAAGTATATAAATAGTGCTAACTCATTAACTAATGGTCAAATTGTCAAGAAATTTCACACGTAGTCTTTTTAAAAGCCAAACAGGAAAAAAAGGTGTGTGGCGTCCCAAAGTTTTGAACGGGAGGGGGGGTTGTGGGGGGGCCTAAGTATAAATATAGAGCTAACTCATGAACTAATGGGCGAATCGTCATGAAATTTCACATGTAGTATTTTTAAAAGCCAAATAGGAAAAAAAGGTGTGTGGCGTCCCAAAGTTTTGAACGGGAGGGGGGGTTGTGGGGGGGCCTAAGTATAAATATAGAGCTAACTCTTTAACAGTTGGTCGGATTGTCACGAAGTTTCACATGTAGTATTCCTGAAGACCAAATAAAAAAAATAGGCGGTGTGACGGCTCAAAATTTTTTACGGGAGGGGGGTAGTGGGGGGGCCTAAGTATAAATATAGAGCTAACTCATTAACTAATGGGCGAATCGTCATGAAATTTCACATGTAATATTCCTAAAGGTCAAATAGAAATATTAGGTGTGTGACGGCCCAAAATTTTGAACAGGAAGGAGGGTTGTGGGGGGGGCTAAATATACATATAGAGTTAGCTCATTAACGGTTGGTCGTATTGTCACGAAATTTCGCATATATTATTCCTGAAGGCCAAATAGAAAAATAAGGTGTGTGGCGTCCCGAAGTTTTGAACGGGTGGCGGGGTTGAGGGGGGGGGGACTAAGTATAAATATAGAGCTAGCTCATTAACGGTTGATCGTATTGTCATGAATCGGATTGTCATGAATTTCACATGTAGTAGTAGTAGTAACTATGTATTCGCTGTGGGGTTCACTGTTGCAAGACATTTACTAGCTGTGATGTCCAGCGTTCCTAATATCGTACTAGCTGTGGGGTCCGCTTTTGCAAGGCACTTACTAGCTGTAGTGCTCAGCCCCAGCGTTCCTAACTATGTACTGGCAGTGGGGTTCGCTGTTGCAAGGCACCTACAAGACATTTACTAGCTGTGATGCCCAGCGTTCCTAATTACGTACTAGCTGTGGGGTCTGCTGTTGCAAGGCGCTAGCAGTGTGGCCCAGCGTATTTAACTACGTAGGTACTAGCTGTGGGGTCCACCGTTGCAAAACTCATACTAGCTGTGATGCCCTGTGGTTCTAACTACATACTATCTGTGGGGTCCGCAGTTGCAAGGCACCTACTACCTGTAGGGCCCAGCGTTCCTAAAAACGTACTAACTGTGGGGTCCGTCGTTACAAAAGCATACTAGCTGTGATGCCCAGGGTTCCTAATATCGTACTAGCTGTGGGGTCCGTTGTTGCAAGGCATTTACTAGCTGTAGTGCCCAGCGTTCCTAACTATGTACTAGCTGTGAAGTTCGCTGTTGCAAAGCACTTACTAACTGTAATGCCCAGCGTATTTAACTACGTACTAGCTGTGGGGTCCGCTGTTGCAAGGCACATAATAGCTGTGATGCCCAGCGTTCCTAACTTCGTACTAGCTGTGGGGTCCGCTGTTGCGAGGCACATACTAGCTGTGGTGACCAGCGTTCCTAACTACGTACTAGCTGTGGGGTCCGTTGTTGCAAGGCTTTTACCAGCTGTAGTGCCCAGCGTTCCTAACTATGTACTAGCTGTGAAGTTCGCTGTTGCAAGGCACTTAATAGCTGTGATGCCCAGCGTTCCTAATATCGTACTAGCTGTGGGGTCCGCTGTTGCAAGGCACTTAATAGCTGTGATGCCCAGCGTTCCTAACTTCGTACTAGCTGTGGGGTCCGCTGTTGCGAGGCACATACTAGCTGTGGTGACCAGCGTTCCTAACTACGTACTAGCTGTGGGGTCCGTTGTTGCAAGGCTTTTACCAGCTGTAGTGCCCAGCGTTCCTAACTATGTACTAGCTGTGAAGTTCGCTGTTGCAAGGCACTTAATAGCTGTGATGCCCAGCGTTCCTAACTTCGTACTAGCTGTGGGGTCCGCTGTTGCGAGGCACATACTAGCTGTGGTGACCAGCGTTCCTAACTACATACTAGCTGTTGGGTCCGCCGTCGCAAGGCACATACTAGCTATGATGCCCATCATTCCCAACTACGTACTAGCTGTGGTGCTCAGCGTTGCAAGCCACATACTAGCTGTGGTCACAAACGTTCTTAAGTACGCACTGACTATGACGTCCAGCGATGCTAAGTATTAACTAGGTGTGGCTTCCGCCGTTGAAACGCGCATACTAGCTGTGGTGCCCAGGAGTCCTAAAAACTTACTAGCGTTACAACAGCTGAAGGACTATAAGCCTTATTCCGTATGAATAATTGAAAATTATAACATCATGAATGTACTGTCGAGGAACTGAATAGCGTTATAGAAGATATTGGGACAAAAATCAAAGTTCCCCGGGCAACGCCGGGTATTACTGCTAGTTTGGAAATATATATATTTTTTCAAATATTTGCTCTTTTCACCCTAAAACCATAATAAATAATAATTCTAGGCATTCTATTCTTACTTATTACTATTAGTTCGAAAACCGGCCGAGGCCCTTAGTTCATTTTATTTGGGAGGAAAATGAACTTAAGTTCTTCGGATGGGACGTTAAGCGATGGTCCCGAGCCTGTTCGATGTCAGGTACTTGTTAAAGACCCCTGCCCTAGGTGAATAAAAATTTAGGTTAGGCAAAATTTAGGACTCTCACAGTAGAGTCGGGCACATGTCCACCAGAGTGACGAAAGAGCGCTCTGGTAGTAGGCGATATGACCTCGTAGTTAAAGCCAGGGTATGAGTCATAAAACCTAACCTATTTTAGGCATTCTTTTAATAAGTTTCTCCAATTTTTCTGCAGAAGTTTTCTTCCATTCATCCTGTAAAATTCTCCTGTGAGATTCTGTTTGTTAGTTGCGGCTAACCTTCTCACATTCCTATCCAACCTATCCCATAAAAGCTCGGGTTAAGGACAGGAGACATTATGTTTATTTTTTCCTGTTGAACCGGATGCTCGAGAAAGCTCTTACATAGTCTAGAAGAATGTTTTGGATCATTGTCCTCCATGAACAGGAATATTGGAGTCGAGCTGACTGGGAAAAAGTCTTATGAATCCAAATTTTGGATTTTTGGTTCTGAATGGCTGACATTTTTGTTCGGATGACGTCAGGTGAGCGACACAAAAATTATTGGATCACAGGCAATTTACTTCCCCATAACGAATGTATCGATACATTTATTGTATGGGGAGTTACGATAACACGATGTTCATAGTCACACACACAGACACGTTTTTTTCCCCATATTTGAAATCTATAGGTCGGAAAACATGATATTTCGTTGAAAACTTCTCATCGAATTTTTGACCGATTACATAACTGAAGAAGTTAAAGTTAATTCAGAACAAATTCTACAAAACTGGCTCCGATAAACACTGAAAGGAACTAAATACACGACAACTTGCTAACTGGTCACTGTCTAATTCAATCCACACAACAGCTGACTGTTAATCTAATCTCTCTCATCTAGTATTTATAGAATTCCTAAAGGCTACAAAATTTATGAATTAGGTTAGGTTTTATAACTCATGCCCGGGCTTAACTACGAGCTCATATCGCCTACTACCAGAGCGCTCTTTCGTCACTCTGGTGGACATGTGCCCGACTCTACTGTGGGAGTCCTAAATTTTGCCTACCTTACATTTTTATTCACCTAGGGTAGGGGACTTTAACGAGTACCTGACATCGTACAGGCTCGGGACCATCGCTTAACGTCCCATACGAAGGACTGCGTGCTTAAGTTTATTTTACCTCCCAGATAAAATAAACTAAGAGCCTCGGTCAGGTTTCGAACCCACGATCTCGAGCTCAGAACACAAGCACGCATACCACTGAGTTACCGGCGCCCTCTTTTATGAATATCATTGGGTAGAATTTAACTAAACTGGAAGGTGATAACTTGATCTAAAACAATCTCTCAGATAAATAACATTAAAATAACCTAAAGACATTTAGAAAACTACATTTAAATACGAAACAACCGCAACATGTTATTGGAATGAATAGATTGTGAAATGAACAATGGTAAGTTCGAATATTAAGGTTATAAGTTGGAGCAGTATGACTCCGATACATTTCGAATTTCCAAAGCCTAAAAGATTTATGAATTATCATTAATCAGATTTAAACTGGAACCTCCCCTCTGTTTTGAGATTTTTGAATTCACATATGCAATTTTGTGTCGATACATTCATTACAACTGTATAAATCAACCAAGTCAATGAATAGGGCGCCTCCATCGTCGAAAAGCGGAACTTGTGGCGTCCGGCTCGGGTGTTGTAGAGTGCTTGAATAGGGCGCCTCCATCGTTGAATAGCTGGACTTGTGGCGTCCTGCTAGGGTGTGGTAGAGTGCTTGAAGATAGTGACAACCTGTGGGCATTACCGAGAACACATCCTTACTCCGACATTCGCTTTCTCGAATGTTCAAAATAACATTCGTTACGTTGCTATCCTGTTTTTGTTGCTATTAATAAAACGTAAGTCAATTGAAATTGATCTGGTTACACGACCTAGGATAATATAAGTTTGTTTTCCCTGTTCCCTGACGTATGTACTTGGTTGAGAACGTGGCTGAGGTGGGGTATTCCCTCCAGTCATTCCGAGGAGGAAGTTCCGGGCATGCGGAGTTAGATATAGAGGAAGCAGTGACCTCATGAGGAGGAAATGTAAACTGCCAATCTCTGGAGGGGCCATAGCTCCATCTCAAGCACTTCCCTCACTTGAGGCAAGTGTGCTACTTAAATTGTATGCATTAGGAGCTTCACCCAGCTTGCATGGAGGATGGTCGGACTAGTACCTCAGGGCAAATCATACCCCCAGATGTCTGTACAACAAATTACGGAGGGAAGGCTGAATACAAAAGGTCGATGAAACACTGGCTATGTACTTCCCCTGAACGAATTAATATATTAACTTTTCGCTCCCTCTCCAAAACCAGTCTACCGTTTGCACTAATATTCAACAGTTGACTTACGTAGGGGCTCCTAAATCATCATCACCTTTAAGGGATGGTCTCGAGCCTATGCGATGTCAGGTACTCGTTAAAGACCCCTAGGTGAATAAAAAATTCGGATAGACGAAACTTAGGACTCCCAGAGTAAAGACAGGCTCATGTCCACCAGAATGCCTGGGCATCAGTCATAATAATTAACTAAGAAAAAAATTACGTTTTGATTTAGAATATTGAAAATCGTTAGATTTACAGCCAAGCTTTAGGCGGGTATTACACTATAAAAGTTCTTTGACAAAGATCTTTTATAAAAGAACTTTTACGATAAATGTGATAGTGTAATAGCTCAAGTCTTATAAAAGTTCTTTTATCATAGTTTGCATTCTCATCCAATATTTGATAAATGTTGTCTCTCCCACTCCTGCTGTTTCCTTCCTTCACGTTGTAAGCGTGCCTGTGGCAAGAAATAGCAGAGTAACCTTAAGTCGTTCCTCGGGGGGTATTGGGTTACGCAAATGTGTAATTTCCCGAGATATTATTGGTGCCACCTTCAGAAGCAAGTAATCGAAGGTTTTTTTATTCATCCTCAAATAGTTCAAGTAACTTTTTGTATCTTCCATGGACAGTTCTTTCAGTAAATTCTGATGGATGCTCATAATCTCGCGCCGCACAACCCAAGGTCTTACCCATAAACGTTTCTTTACATTCTTATGTTTATTTTTTTCCGCCACAGCTATTGCTATTGCAGCAGCCGCAAAACCTGCTGCAATTGGTATTAAAACGTCGACATAACAGTCACTTGCCCACAACTTACTAGTAGTGTCTTGAAACAAAAAAACTAAGATTTATAAAATATTTTACATAGTGTAATATTAAATTTTGTAGTCATAAATGAAATTTTATAAAAGAAATTTAAAAAAAAATTCGATCCAACATTTATAAAAGATCTTTGTCAAAGAACTTTTATAGTGTAATACCCTCCTTAGACAGATGAATTTTGTTTTCCGTAAGCGAAATGTGAAGCCGTGAGGGGACCCCAAACGCCCTGTTTGCCATCTAACCGACCCTGGAAATATAACTTAGTTACAGTTAGTTATCAGAGGTTGGGGAAACTCACTTAACCGGAACAGAATGTCAAGCAGGTTGGGGCAACTCACTTATCCGGAAGAGAATGCCCCCTCCCCTCTTTGAATAAGAAATTCATGGATGACATGGCCTACATGCTGATGTGTACTTCCCCAGCACGCATTAATAACTAAGTTTACGCTCTCCCTCTGTAACCAATTTTGTTGAAAATTAATAGCTGTCAGGTGTCAGGTACTTTTGAATCATTTAATACCAATATACTCAATATAACAGTAGTTATTGTGGTTACTGTGTCAAGCCTCTCTCCCCAACCGTGGAAAAGAGGATGGATGGCAACCCTAACTGTGCACCAGATAACCAGTTCGAACCCCGCCGAGGTCCTTAGGTTCAGCGATAATCCCGAACCTGTACGATGTCAGGTACTCGTCAAAGACTCCCTTGGTAACTAAACTTGAGTAGGCAACATTTAGGACTCCCACAGACAAGTCGATGAAAAAACGCTCTGGTAGCAGGCGTTATGATTTTATAGTTTATGCCCGGGCGTAAGTCACAAAAACTATTAATAACATTTATTGAAGTATCGTTAATGTTTGGTAAAAGCCACATGATGACATGAAGGCTAGTGACTTGTGCGGACAATGCCAGTATATAATGTCAGGAAGTGACATTACTACAATCTTACCAAAAAAACGAGACTCCATCCGAAAAATCGTACATCTTTAACAGCTTTGTGTCGGTGTCAAGAATTTCTCATCAAATTCGGTAGAGCCAATAAAATAAACATTACATAGAAGAATAATACTTTGTAGTACATCATCTACAGTACGATCCGTTATCCGTTATCCGTTATCCGTGCATTAACAATGATAACTCCATTATAACTTCTAAGTTGAGGAACGCGGACATATTGTGGAAACTTGTAATAAATGAATAAAACAAACTTATTTTTGAAATATTGTCTATTCCACTAAAGGTATATATATATATATATATATATATATATATATATATATATATATTCTTAGTTCATAACTAGACCTGACGATGGTATAAAGCCGAAACCGGTAGTTATATATATATATATATATATATATATATATATATATATATATATATATCTTTAGTGGAATAGACAATATTTCAAAAATAAGTTTGTTTTATTCATTTAACTCCATTATAATAAAATATTAAATACAAAAAATAAATCTATAAAAAGGGGGGGGGCTGAAGAGCTTAAAGGGGGGGGGGGCTGAAGAGCTTAAAGGGGGGGGGGGGGGCTGAAGAGCTTAAAGGGGGGGGGGGGGCTGAAGAGCTTAAAGGGGGGGGGGGGCGTGGCCTTATTAACATGAGTTCAAACTGCAAGTCTCTAGCTGTAACAAAACCCGAGATCCCTACACAGGCTCTCATGAAACCTGAATACCTTGGAGACGGAGATTTCCACCATCTCACAAATAATGGCTTTTGAAACGAAAAAACCTCTTTGAAATCGGTTCAGCAGTCTTGGAGCTATGATGCCACAGACAGACAAAGGCTTCAAACTTATAACACCCCTCAATTTACGTCGGGGGTTAATAATAATGAACAAATTAACAGTCCATCAGTAGGTATAATCGATAAACGGTTTTTCAACCAATTTAATGATATTTAATAATATAAATGATACAATAATTAGCCAACGATTCAGGAAGTCCACATAGAAAACCTTGTTATTGGGGTTTTTTGAGGTAACGGGGAGGTTATAGCAGTTTATAACTTAGGCACTTAAATTTTTAAAGACTTCTGACTGCTCCTGTGAGCTGCAATATGGACGATAACCTACATAAAAATGTAGATTTATAGGCCACGTAGAATAGCCTCAGAAGTAGATCAATCATGGTGTAGATAACTTTTTCTTTTTATATATAAAAATATTACACATATAATATGAATCGGGTTTATCTTACTTGTTGTGGAGTATAGTAGTGTTCCAGTTCAGATGTTGTGGAGTATAGTAGTGTTCCAGTTCAGATGTTGTGGAGTATAGTAGTGTTCCAGTTCAGATGTTGTGGAGTATAGTAGTGTTCCAGTTCAGATGTTGTTTATTTAAGTCCATCTCTTTGTTGTCTGTTGACTTGTGTTGAGGGCGGTAGAGTCGGCAGCTCCCTTGTCGGTGGATGTTGGACCAGCGATGGAGGTAATTAACACGGCTTAGTGGCCGTGGCGAACCCAGAGTCATATAGCAGCTGAGCCGTGACCCTATCCCAGTGTAATTAGCACTCTGTGTGGCCAGATCAGAAACCACTTCGTACCAGAATGAATTATATAATATATTTTACGAGTTAGTTAATTATTGTGACTCATGCCCGGGCTTGGTCATATCGCCTACTACCAGAGCGCTCTTTCTTCCCTTTGGTGGACATAAGACCGACTTCTGTGGGAGTCCTAAATTTTGCCAAAGCAGGTTTGTTCACTTAGAGGAGGGGTCTTTCATAAATGCTCGGGACCTTCTCTTAACGTCCCATCCAAAGGACGCGTCCTGACGGCATGCTCAAGGTTTTTTCGCCTACCAGATAAAAAACCTAAGGGTCTTGGGCCCTGAGATACCATTGAAGGAGCTGTTTCGAACTTGGTGACAGTTCGTGACAACGGAGGAGGGGTTTGGAAAATAAATGGGAGGGTTGCTTCCCCAAGCGGCATCCCCGGGTGGTAGTTCCGTCAGTGTCCAGGGACCTTGATAATCTTCTGAAGGCAACCTACTGCTACCACCGCCATCTTGGCAAAATTCTCAGTTTACAAGTTTTCAACGGAAATTTCTGTCTTCCAAACTCCTGATTCAAAAGTAAAAAATATAAAAAATGGTCTGTCTTTGAACACGATAACACCCGATAGAATGAATGTATCGATACCTATTGATTTTCAGCCAAATCGTCCAAAGAGAATGGGGATTAGGGGGAGGATTAACACAAAAATCCCAATAGGATGTAATAAATGTATAGGATGAAATGTTATATATAAATTCGAAAACCCATAAAGATGATTTCACAGGTTGTCAAATAAAATATATCTGACCTCTCACAGATTTTTATTAGTAGTAGCTAGCCAGCTTTCGATGTTTCCCTCATCACCAGGCAGTCTGATAAAAAATTAAAAATGTTTTGAATGATAACTAAATAATTTTATAATAAAAATAAATAAATAAAACAATCTAAAGAGTTGTGGCTCAGATGGTGGACAGGAATATCTCGTCTGTCCTCATCCATGATATTTTAAATTGTTAAAGTTATAGATTGTTTTATTTATTTATTTTTATTATAAAACTATTTAGTTATCATTCAAAACATTTTAAATTTTTTATCAGACTGACTGATGATGAGGGAAACCTCGAAAGCCGGCTAGCTACTACTAATAAAAATATGTGAGAGGTCAGACTATATTTTATTTAAATAAATAAAACAAACTTATTTTTGAAATATTGTCTATTCCACTAAAGTATCCCACCACCCAGTACATAGACGGTGATTCAGTGACAAGGTATTTGTCAACAAAGCGGCTCACCCCTAGCTGCATGTTTGAGGACCGTTGGAGTTATGAAAGAGCGGAACATTGGTTGGCCTAGAGATGACCGCATCAGAAGAGATGCGCTGCAGCTCTCTCATGGCCGAGTGCACTAATTATCTCATGAGGCACTGCCAACCGCTAATTAATTGTAGCTGATGTGTCTGTGTTGAGAACATGTTTCAGTCTTCAGTCTCGTTACAGCTACATCCCTCCCTCCCCCAGTCTGTTTATATTACAGGCCGGGGGCAACTCTCTTGCCCCCCCCCCCCCCCCCCCCCCCCCCCCCCCCCCTTGACACACTTTTGCGGCCTCAATGTCCCTTTTATTTATTGTTTACTATGAGGTCATATCGCCTACTACCAGAGCGTCTTTCATCGTTGTTGTGGACATGAGCCCAACTCTACTATGGGTGCAATAAATGTTGCCTATCCTAAATTGTTATTCACTTGGGGTAGAGGTACTCGTTAATATCCAAAACATTCTTCTAAACTATGCAAGAGCTTTCTCGAGCATCAGAGGTTCAACAGGAAAAAATAAACATAATGTCTCCTGTCCTTAACCCGAGCTTTTATGGAATAAGTTGGATAGGAATGTGAGTAGGTTAGACACAACTAGCAAACAGAATCTCTGGAGAACTTTACAGGATGAATGGAAGACAATTTCTGTAGAAAAATTGGAGAAAATTACTAAAAGAATGCCTAAAATAGCTTAGGTTTTATGACTCATGCCCGGGGCTTTAACTACGAGGTCATATCGCCTACTACCAGAGCTCTCTTTCGTCACTCTGGTGGACATGAGCCCGACTCTACTGTGGGAATCCTAAATGTTGCCTACCCTAAATTTTTATTCACCTAGGGCAGGGGTCTTTAACGAGTACCTGACATTGTTCAGGCTCGGGACCATCGCTTAACGACCCATCCGAAGGACGGCGTGCTCAAGGTTTTTTTCACCTTCCAGATAAAAAACCTAAGGGCTTCGTCCGGGTTTCGAACCCACGATCTTGTGCTTAGTAGGCTAGCACGCTTCCTCTGTGATCTACCGGCGCCCTCTAATACATTTTTTTCATTGTGGATTCAGAAAACATGGATTCCTGGATAAAACTCAACATTATATTTTTGACCAATTTCGTAACTACTTCCATACTCCTAGTAGCCAGGAAAGTAATGCATTATTTATGCCATATTCTTGATAAAGAACCATTTCTAGAGTTTGAAGTACCGTATGAGGTACGTAAAGACTCGACACACTGTGAGACACTCTTCTATTACTAGTTCTTATACCGACCTAAAATGGCTCTTCCCATCCTCTCGTCGACAATATTTCCTAGGTTCCTTCCTCTATCAAACCATATCTTGCCAAAAACCCTCCTACATCTTCCAAACGCTCCAATTTAAATCCCATATCCACCAGAAAGTCACCAGATCCCGTACTTCTGATCTTTACCTCCCTTCCCACAGGATAACAACCTACCACAACTCCTTCCTTATCCAGGCTAACTCCCTCTGCAACTCTCTTCCTCTCCAGATTCGCCATGCTCCTACTCTTCTTTCATTTAAGTCCCTACTTTTCCATTATCTCCTAACTCAGCAAACCTCTGATTCCTTGGGCTGGCTCCTATGAGATAGTTCTCGTCTTCCTATAACTCTCTCTCTCCACTGGACAGATTGTTACTCTTCTGTTTCCAGTCTTCTACAATTCATATACAACTCATTATTGTTATCTTGCTTCACATTATTATTCATGCTTGTTTTTCTAAAATATTTTTTTTCTCTTCATTATTTTTTCACTACTTTATTTTATTGTTCTACTCATTGCCTGTTTTTAACATTTAATATTTATTCCTAGAGAACTCTTTTCTTTTATTTTTATTCTTCTCAACTGGTTGATACTTGTATACTCTTGTTTATTTCTTATGTTATTATTCTCAGAGGACGTTTGTCCTAGAATAAAGATTATTTTTCATTTCATTATTCGAATCTAACGGGACGGGAAGGGATGGGTGGGGGGGGGGGGGGGGGGTCAGAGCAGTGGTGGCGAGTGGAGTCTAAAATTGGGGGGGGGGGGGGGGGGGGGGGGGGCAAAGCCACCGGGGGGCCCTCCCCCGGAAAATTTATTTAAAAATTGGTGCAATTTAGTGGGTTTTTAAAGCGATCTAGATACACAATTTTGTATCAGCACACTTAGTTTTATTTAGTAAAACACCTAGTTTACCTGAAGTTACTAAAGAACTTACTCTATACAATTTTTTGTACCATATCACACAACAATATGGTTGTGTGGAAAAAGTTCAGACTTTTTGTTTTAAAACAATGTTAAGCGTCTGTTCTTCCGCCTACCGTACACTTCAACACATTTGTCTAAGTTGAGGTCCATCTTCTCATTGGCTAACATCGCACAGTGCGTCAGCCGGTCTTGAAGCATGGTGTTCCGTAAATAAGTTTTTACTCTTTTCAACACACTAAAGGGCTATTTTGTTCTTTGTAACTTGTTTATTACATCATGCACCATTATGATTCATGATGATCATTATCAATAAATAAATATTTTATTTACATTTTTGAGGCAATCAAATGTTAAATTTGAAAAACGATTTAAGTGCTTCCTCAAAAAGCGGGGGGGCCACCGCCCCCCCGAGACGCCGCCACTGGGTCAGAGAGGGTGAACTCAGTTCAAATACCCTAATAACTGCTGATTCAATATATGTGTCGACACACAATTTAGCATGAACATTCAGAAGAGGAATAAGAAAAAGTTGCTTTAGATAAAAACAAAATATTTTTGTTCATAGTCGAATAGGATATCAAATTGTAGGATTCTAAGAGAGTATATGACTAGGATATTACCCCTAGGTGAACTGAAAAATGCCATATTTAAAATGGCGAATCTTATGAAAGAGGATTATACTAAGCTATAAAAATACTTTTGCCAACTGACATTCAGAGAATACTATAATTTTCATTTGATGTTTTAATTTGTCTTTAAATTCTATGTATTTGTTTTTATTCACTTTAATATTTTACATTTATATAATTCATGAGTCATACCTATATAAATACCAACACTTTACTGTTAGATTCGCTTTATTAGATTTTATATATATATATTTTCTTTCTTTTTTATTTTATATTTATTATTATCTTGTAAATATCTGTTTATTGGAATGTATAGAGTAACAAAAACAAGGGATTCCCCGTCATTACCTAAAAACCCCCTCCTTAACTGTACCCTCTACCCTGTCAACCAATTCTGTCAGTTTGTAAGTGAATCTTGATAATGCCTTAACACGGCGAAACTAGTTGAGTATTTGAGAATATATAGTGAAGTTTGACAAAGAAATTGTGTATTTTAATTATCTATTCCTAGAATGGAGCTTCACAAAGTAAATCTGGAAACCATAAATTAATTAAAAATTAATAAAAATACTTTTTTTATAATTTTGGAGCGTTGCTATGGTCCCCCCCCCTCTCCAACTATGATTCAAAAGAATTTGAAAAAATCATGAATGCCTATAAAATAAAGTAAACTGAGTTTTTTTTTGTTTTGTTTTTCTCATTAAATCCCTAAAATAAGAAGCAAAAACTTTTTTCTTTGCAAACTTTCAAAAAATTGTAGCGCATGTATAAAAATAAATGGGGCAATTGAGTTGGATCACTTAAACGTTTTTGCCAATTTTTTTGGAAACGATACAACAAGCACCACACAGCAAGCCACGAATCGCAGGTCTCAGAAGTAAACACTAAATGTTAAAAACAGGCAATGAGTAAAACAATAGAATAAACTAGTGAAAATAATAAAGAGAAATAACAAAATAAAATAGAAAAATTAGAGAAACAAATATGAATAATAATGTGAAACATGATAACAATAATGACTTGTCTGTGTGTATATGAATTGTAAAAACTGAAAGAAGACTGTGAGCTTAACAGAATATAGTTTTCATAATAACAGCTCTTAACAGAATTTAGTTATTTAAAGAGGTTTAGCGGCATCTGACACTTGACGTTCACGAACATATGCACAAGACAGCTGACCGGCGCACAGTGTCAAATTTATGAGTTTTGATTTTCAAAAAACGAGCCTCCGCTATTTTTGCCACTGGCATATAACATCTTAATTGTGAAACTCGCAGTTATCTGATAAAAAGCCAGCTTTCACAAATATTTTGCACCTAGTTTCATCCAAATTGATCAAAAATTGATCGGGGACTCGAATTTTGAAAATTAAAACTCATAAATTTCACACTGTGCGGCTGTGGAGTAGAAAGCTCTTCTGTCTACCAACTGATAGTTCAAGCGTCGTGAGTCACTTCACCATCATTATAAGTTTATATTGAATATTTCTTCAGACTACTGACGATAGTTTGCAACAGGATGGCAACCTGTAGATAACCCGTTGCTATTAACCAAAGTTGATGAGACAAAAAATTAAAATTAAATTAGATAAATCCGAAATTGTCCAACACAATTCTTTAAAGTGTGTATATTGAACACATTTGACTGTAATTTATTTATTTATTTATCCTTCCTTAATAAGTGTTATACCAAAATTTCTTTGGACCCCCCGGGGTGATAAAACGGACTAAAACTGTCGCAAGTAACGGTGTTCTATAAAAAAAGTGGTTGTTGCTAGTTTAGTGTGGGACACCTGTAGACTGTAGAACCTGTTAAGTGGGCTTGCTCACAGAGAGTGCCTCTAAATTATTTAGTGAGGGGGCACTAGTGGCTTTCAAAGCACCCCCCCTCCCCTTCTAGGTCCCATCAAAACATCACTACTTTATCCCCTTGTTACAGCCAGCCTCAACTAAATTAAAAGGAGCCTCTCTCTAATTATGTGTCAACTGCGCTCCTTTATGGCGTTTATCTTATCATGAGAATGCAAATAATACAGAGCGTATTAAAGCGGCCATACACTAAGTCCACAGGTTAGCAAATATTTGCTAGTCCTCTGCAATGTTTCTCGTATACCAGCAATACTAATGAAAGAAATTTGATGGCATTTTGAAATCAATGAATGAATGATTGAAATGAAAAGAAATATTATTATTCTGGGACCATCATAAGAATAAATACATCTAGAATAAAGAACAGGAAACAATGAGATATAGTATCAGTACCTACAAAGAAATAAAGATAGGTAAATAAAATTAGTGCTACATTCGAGAAAAACTGTACAATTAAAAAAATAGATACAACAAAAGATTAACAGGAAAAAACATAAAATTAACAACTTCATTATGATGAAAAAAATAAATAAAAGTATCTATATAAATAAAAGAGAATAAGTAAAAAGAAAAAAGAAAATCTATATAACTAAGAAAGAAAAAAATTGATAATATAAATCGACCGAGCTCAGTACTATGATGGTTGATTGTAAAAGAGAAGGGAAGATGCTGACAAGGGTTGAAATAACATTAATTTTAGACAGTAGGGGCTAGATAGAGAAGTGTGAGGAGAAAGAAGAAAAATAAAAATAGTCAAAATAGAATAAGATAAAATAAATAAATGCGTATAAAAATGTGTAAAATGAACAAAAAAGGAATAATATTGATTATGATCGAATAATTTAGGAAATATGGGGAAATAAATATAATATAAATAGAGAATGACAAAGACAAAAAAGAGAGAGAAAAAAAAAGGGAAAAGTAATTCGAATGATTAGACAATTGAGGCATTTTGGAAATGGATGTAAAAAAAACCAAAAGGCACTTTTCAGAAGAAATATTTTTTTTTTTAAAATCCTAAATTGACTTGAAACCAAAGAACAGCGTAATGAAACATTTGGAAATCAAATTATCGCCTAAAAAAGTAGGTTTCAAGTAATTTTAGGATAGTTTTCCGCATGAATTTCGTAATCGTGGTGACTTTCGATAAAATTTGCTATTTATGAATTGTGCTTTCAGTTTTCTTTACAACATTTATTTGAACCGATTTTTGATTAGGTCAGATGTATGTAAATATTCTCTAAAATGTGCGGCCCCAAAGTAAAGTAGCCTCCATTATATTTACATTATTGTAATAAAGATACCTCACAATTACCATTATTATTTATTATTATTGATATTTTATATTTATTATTATTATATCATTTCCTTTGAGAGCGCTGGTAGCGTGATTGTCAACTGAGCAAGGATCGCTGGTTCGCATCCCCGCAGGTACTCCAAGTTAAAAATCCCGTATCCTAAGTAAATAAAAATTTAGGATAGACAATAATTAGAACATTCAAAATAGAGTCGGGCTCATGTCCACCGCGCTCTGGTAGTAGGCGATATGACCTTGAAGTTAAAACAATAACTAATATTACATTTTACTTTCTAAAATTCAAAATGGCGTCCTGAGGGAGCCGGCAAATTGGTCAATTCTGGTACCACATCATTTTGGTCCCCCGGTCCAATTTGACCTAGAAAAGGAACAGCTGGTATATACGATATATAATGGAGATACCTAAATGGGTATTGTTTGAACACCGAACTCATTTCAAATTCTCGCCTCTCTAAACTTCATCCATTAGGTTAATAAAGAGGTTCTATTAGTGTTATACGTTTATTATTCATTCCTTTTTTATATATTTTTCATTCGGTACATGATTTTTTTATTTTGATTATACTTTTTTCATATATATTTATTTATTTTTTTAAATTTTCCACTGGTTTTCTCTATTATTACTACAATATTATTTCACATTGCCATCTGTAGGTACTTTATTATGTACCTATGCCATTTTATTAGTTCATTTTTTTAGTTCATTTTTATTTTTGTCATTTGTACATAACTATATGCTTTCGATGTATTTTTATTTTTTTTATTATTTTATTTTTTTTATTTATTATTTATTTTTTTTAAATTTGTTTTATGTATCATTCATCAAATTTACTTATGGTTATACCGAATGTAAATATTCAAAATAAAGAGTTATTTAAAAAAATATATATATATTTCTTCTTTTTACCAGTAGTTAGTATTATTAAGATTTTGTTTCACATTAGTATTATTTTTTGAAGTTTATTTTTTAAGTCCATATATTTTCACAATTATATTTTTATGGACGGGGGGAGGGCTTAACTCAAAAACTCTAATAACTGTCGTTGTAATGAATATATTGACATGAAATTTTATATTTAAAATCAAAACCCAATGTGGACCTGTGAAATTTCAGCGATATCAATAGAAGAGAAGGGGGGGGGGGGGGGGGGGGGGGGGGGCTCAATTCAAAAACCCTAATAACTGCCGATTTATTGAATTTATCGACACAAAGTTTAATATGAGGATTAAGAAGCCCCTATGTAAGTCAACTGTTGAATATTAGCGCAAACGGAGGGAGAGCGAAAACTTGATTGATTTGAAATAATTGATTAATTCGATTTGGAGAAGTACATTGCCGGTGATTCACTTTTTGTTTGTGGAATCTAACAATAAAAATGTTTAAAGAGTTCTTTATTTTTTAACCCACGACGCAAAAGGAGGCTGTTATAAGTTTGAAGCCTTTGTCTGTTGTGTGTGTCTGTCTGTGGCATCGTAGCTCCAACATGGCTGAACCGATTTCAAAGCGGTATTTTCGTTTCTAAAGCTATTATTTGAGAGATGGTTCTTAGCCATGTTTGATGGAAATCGGGTATGCCGTCTTCAAGATATTCAGGTTTCATTAGAGCCTGTGTAGGGATCTCGGGTTCTATTACAGCTAGAGACTTGGAGTTTGAACTCAAATGTTTATAAGGCCAAGACTCCCCCCTAACCCTTCAACCCCCCCCCCCCCCCCCTCCCCAAAAAAAAGAGCTCTCTCCACCAAGGTTTCAGTAAAAAAAAAATAAAAAAAATTTTTTTTTTAATTGTGACGGTGGTTTTTAAAATTTTTAATTTTATGTTTTTTAAAGTGAGTACTTTTGTAAAATGAGTGATGTTAATAATATTTATTAATGTTTTAATGTTATCTTAAATTGAATAGAAGAATAAAGATACTAGATTGAGGCGGATGGAGGATTTTCTTCATAAACATTCCAAAAAATGCCGACAACGAGTCCCTTCTTGTTCAGCGCTTAGTGCCCTTAGTGAATTCTTTTCAATGCATCTCATATTGCATTTCTACTTTTACGATTTTAATCAATTGAAGGGCTCTGGCAGTAAACAAGGGTTGTCACTTTTTTTTTGTTTTCTTCAAATGTAGTTTATAGTGCCATCTATTGGTTTTATTAGTCACTAAATGGTGGTTTGAACAGTTTCCAAGACAACCAGGGTTGTCAAGAGTAAATCAACATTGAAGTATAGTTCTGGGAGAAAACAAGAACTGTTATCAAGAAATCCGGATTGTGAGTCGAGCCGTTAACAGCTGTTTTGTAGTGTAGCTTTCAGTCTAACAAGGATATATTGTTGTTTTTGTGTCTTATGCCTGGTCATATCGCCTACTACCAGAGTGCTCTTTCATCGCTCCGGTGGACATACTTGTGTTTTTGTTTATGTAACACAGTGGAGAAGAAAACTGAACATTTTCAAACGTTTTGACCAACTAATTGAAATTGACAATCCCTGTTTTCCCCGGATATCCTTCAACTAGACTCAATTTGAAAAGTTTCCGAAAATTGTAAAACAATCTTCATTTCTTCATTCCATTTTTTCCGAAGTTTTAAAAGTAATCTATACTTTTTATCTCAAAAAAAGAGGCGATTATAAATTTGGCATAATGACAATCAAAAACTTAATAAATTGTAAGAAATAATCGTGTATGAATTGTGGCGTGCACGTTCACTATACGGGACATGCACGTTTTCTACCCCTTTGATGTGTATCAGTTTACCGACCCGAATCCGAAGAGTGTTCGTTATTCGTCTTGGATCCAATATAATCTACACCAACACGAAGTCAATCTCCACTTTCCATATTTTAATGGGAATGACGAATATATTTCCGCTTACAGAAGGCGTTAGGTATGGACAGATGAGTCTGTGCCGACCTTGCTTGGACAGACAAACCTGAATATGTTTGAGAAAGTCAAAGAACGACCAGACCAGAAAATCAAAATTGGATTTATTGAAAAAACGCTAGAAATTACACAAAAATAATATTGTTGAGGTAAGTATTCCGGAGATATGGAAGATATATAAATTCTCCAAGATCTTTGTCTTACAGACAGGATGTCGGTAGCGAGCTGGCCTTCTGAGCTCAAGCTTCGAAATAGGTTTTTTATTTGGGAGGTGAAAAAACCATGAGCATGCCGTCCTTCGGACTGGACGTTAAGAGATGGTCCCGAGCTTCTCGTTAAATACCCCCTACCCTATATGAATAAACCTTGTTAGGTAAAATTTAGGTCTTCCCCATATTCGGGCTCATGTCTACCAGAGTGGCAAAAGAGTGTTCTGGTAGTAGGCGATAAAAACTTTTTGGGGTTAATATTTATTCATAAATATAAAAATCAAAAATTAATTTTAAAATCATAAAAATTGTTCAAAATAGCCACCATCCAGACTTAAACAGCACCTACAGCGGTCGGTAACTGATTGAACTACTGTTTTCATATCTTCCTGTAGTCGCAACTGCTCGAAGCCCAGTGTAATGCGGTCGCATAATTCTTCCCTGCTACTAACGGTTCTTGCGTAAACAATTTCTTTGATCCTACCCCATAAATAAAAATCTAATGGAGTAAGATCAGGAGATCTTGCTGGCCAATGTATTTGTCCACCCCGGCCTATCCACCTTTCTGCGAAATTTACATTAAGCCCGACCTTAACGTTATTAGAGTAATGGACAGGACAGCCATCTAACTGCATCCACATGTTTTGCCTGGTACATATAGCCTGACACAAGATGTATGAGTTCTTTGAGGAAACCCAGGAGGGACAGAGATCCGGGGCGGAAACAGAGGGCCCAAAACTTTTGAAAATATAAATTGTGTAAGTACTTTCTTATAAAACGTTTTGAAAATAGATTAACAATTAAACTACATTTCTTTCTCAATCTTTTGTTTGAAAGTAAAACGGCAATAAACCAAACTGAAAAGAAATAATAGATTTAGTAGCAAAAGAGGGAAGAAACAAAAAAAAGTCATATTTACAGACTAATTCATTAATTTTTTGGAAGCAATTAATATTCGAAAAGGTTAGGTTTTATGACTCATGCCCGGGCTTTAACGAGGTCATATCGCCTGCTACCAGAGCGCTCTTTCGTCACTCTGGTGGACATGAGCCCGACTCTACTGTGGGAGTCCTAAATTTTGCCTACCCTAAATTTTTATTCATCTAGGTTAGGGGTCTTTAACGAGTACCTGACATCGTACAGGCTCGGGACCATCGGTTAACGTCCCATCCGAAGGACGGCGTGCTTAAGTTTATTTGACCTTCCAGATAATATTCGAGAAGCAGAATAACATTTTAGTTGTCTTGGCAACCAAACATTTTTATAATTTATAAGCTCCAGTTTTTATTTTGTTTTTTTCACCTGCCAGATAAAAAATGTGAATGCCTCGGCCTTGTTGGTATAGGTGAGGAGGTCTGTGAACGAGATCTGACAATATATCAACAAGAAGGTTCAAAGGACGCCATTATGAAACTGTTGCTAATATGAGTATCAGTGTGACGCATCCAGATATCACGATAACCTGTGTCTTCATCATTATTCCCGGCAACTTGTCATTCACTCTAACTCTGTACAATCACATATATATGTATGACATATATTAGAAAAATGCATATTTATGTTCCTATATAAAATGTTATTGAGCGCGCTTTCAACCGATGCACTGCCTCTCAACTTAGCAAAAGGTAGGGGTCTTTAACGAGTACCTGACAAACGTACAGGCTCCTATCCAAAGGACGACGTGCTCAAGTTATTATATGTGAAATGTAGATATAAAGAACTTTCTTTGTAAGAAAAATGGAATTTTTTGCCAAATATGTTGACTCAAATAACGAGTAAATTAATTTCAACTATTTATATTGAATAAATGAGTAAAATCCAAATAAGGAGCCTACTCAAGGTGGCATTGTTTGGACTGCCACAGCAGAGTCGGGCTCATGTCCACCAGAGTGACGAAAGAGCGCTCTGGTAGTAGGTAATATGACATCGTAGTTGGGGCCCGGGCATGAGTCATAAAACCTAACCTAAACCTAACCTCCAAATAAGTTAACACTAAAATAATACCAATATCCAGATCTTTATTAACAATGAAGCTACACTATGAAGGAAATATCCAGTGAAACAGAGTTTCGTTGTTAGACTTCTCGAGCTCAAGATCGCAGATTCGAAACCCGCCTGAGAACCTTAGATCTCTTATCTGGGAGGTGGAAAAAACTTGAGCTCGCCGGCTTTCGGAGGTTATTGCGATGGTCCCGAGCCTGTACAATGTCAGGTAATAGTTAAAGACCCCTCTCTCCCATACTCCAGGTCAATAACCCTAGGTAGGTAAAATTTAGGACTTCTATTGTAGAGTCGGGCTCATGTTCACCAGAGAGATGAAAGAGCGCTCTGGTAGTAGGCGTTATGACCTCATGGTTAAAGACCGGGCATGATAACTAAGTGGGGGCAGAATTTGTTATTAGATGTAAATGATCAATAACAATAACAATTTGGTGTACCATTGTGAATATATATATATATGTGTATCCCCTATATATGAAGTACCATCCGAAGGATGGCGTGCTCAAGGTTTTTCTTCTTCACTTCCCAGATAAAAAAACTTAATGGCCTCGGCCGGGTATTGAACCCGCGATCTTGAGCTCAGTAAGTAAGCACACTACCTCTGGGCTGCCGACGCCCTCATAACTGCCGTTGTAATGAATTTATCGCTACAAAAATTTCTATTAGTGAGAAATTTATACAGTTAAATTAGCAGAGAAGTATAAGAGTTCAGAGGGAGAGTGGAAACTTAATTGATTACTAATCGATATCATTGGAGCGAGGAGCTGCATTGCTGATATCCCCAACACTTCTTTACTATTATTTTAAATGTTTTCAATCATATCAACATTTTTAGAGATGGACGATAATGGAGATTTATATATTTATATAAGAGAGCGCCGGTAGCTCAGTGGTATGCGTGCTTGCCTTCTGAGCTCAAGATCGTGGGTTCGTAGCCCGACCGAGGCCCTTAGTTTATTTTATCTGGGAGGTAAAATAAACTTAAGCATGCTGTCTTTCGAATGGGACGTTAAACGATGGTCCCGAGCCTGTACGATGTCAGGTACTCGTTAAAGACCCCTGTCCTAGGTGAATAAAACTTTAGGATAGGCAAAATTTAGGGCTCCCACAGTAGAGTCGGGCTCTTGTCCATCAGAGAGACGAAAGAGCGCTCTGGTAGTAGGCGATATGACCTCATAGTTAAAGCCCGGGCATGAGTCATAATAACTAACTATATTTATATAACCTACCTATATTTATAATCCAAAGTCCTAACAATATAATTGTATTGTTTTGAGAATTTGTGATGATAATATCTCGTAATATATTATATTACATTTTAAATTTGAATTAATGTAAACACATTTTTTAAATAAAATTTCTCAATGCATATCTGAAAATATCCTAGAGTATAACACTGCTTAATGTAAGGGAATTTTCGAACTAAATCAAAAACATTCCAATATAATGTAATACAATTCAAGAGAGCCTCATTAAATTATAATGGCTCATATTTTCAACTTAAAAAAATAATAATAATTAATGAAGATAATGGTTATAATATAATTCAAAACTTTCCATTGATGAAAGAATTCAAAATGTAACAATTACATGAAATATGCAAAATAAATAAGAAAACTTAGAGCTGATTTTGAGAGTCGTTTCACTAATTTAGAGAAATACAACAAAATATTTGATATATATTCATCTCCCTTTCATGTTGGTGTAGAGTCGCCCCAGAATATCTACAAATGGAACTCATTCACTTACAATGCAATAATGAAATAAAACACATTTTTGAAACATCAGATTCAAAAATAGATTTTTATAACACTTATGTCACAAAAGAAAATTTTTCTAATTTGAGAAATCTGGCACAAAAAGTTGTGAGCGCTTTTGGATCAACTTACACCTGCGAATCGTTTATTTTTTCAAAATTAAATTCACCAAACATAAATCGCGCTCGAACTTAACGGACGAAAACCTGTAACATCAATTACGATGTGCAAATAGATGCATTGAGATCGACTTGCAAAAGGTTAGTCAAAGAGTTGAGAAACAAATATCTGCCTAATTAAATAAATTGAATATTATTAGATCATTTCATTATTATCATTGTCTATAAACAGATAATGATAGTAATAAAATGATCGAATACTATTTAATTTATTTAATTAGTGAGATATTTGTTTCTCAACTTTTTCACTTGGCTTTTGCAATCTCAATGAATAATAATAAAAACAATAGTAATAATTCATTCTGTTATAAATTTTCACTCCAAAATATTTTTGTAGTGGGTCCAAATCTAATATGCGGATATATAATTTTATATGCGGCCCGCGGGATTATAATGCATTTCCAAAGTGTAACGAAGGGCAGAGTTTTATTAACATGATACAGAACAGACAGGCAGACGGAAATTAATATATTTTTTGGATTTGGAACTCTCATCTAAATATTAATAAGGTCAATAATTAGTTGGGAAGAAGCGGGCCGGCAGCTCGATACGGCTTGGCTCTGCATTCCCCCCACCGCTCCTACACTCCATCGATTTCTTGCTAAGAATTACTTTCAAAAACCAAATATCTTGCCAATAAATACTACAAAAAACATAGTTTAACAATTAACAACCGTTCTATATATATATATAATCAAAATTCACAAGATTCACTCCTTCAATACTTGATTTGAATATAAATTGCAATACTCAAATGAACAGGGCCATTCATCTCGCGCCGGCGCACAACCATCCTCCAACAAAACCGCCTTTTTCAAAAACACTGTTGAAAAATAAATGTATTGTTTTTTAAATATTTTTATATGATTACGATGATATAATACGGTTTTACACTCAGTACGTAAGAATTTTAGTCTGATTAACATTTTCAAATAGGTATACATCGTGTCCAAAATGAAGGTTTTCTTTTAAATTTAACATGCTTTCTTTCAAATTTTCTTTTTATGACATTCATTTTGAATATTGTAGGCTACTTCTATTATTAATGAGTTAAGTAACTATTTTTATTAAAATAAATAATGGGTAAATGGTGTTTTGTGTTGTGGAGGGGAGGTAGGTGATGGTGGGAGGGGGGTCGGAGGGGGCCCCCACCCCGTGGCTATGATTGAGGTACGGCAGGGTGACGCATTGCAGGTGCGTGCCGGCCAATGAGAGACTTGTAAACACCACACCCACCCCCTCTTATAAAACTGTTCCTTCACTTCCAACTAAACCTTCTTCTCCAACCTTCCACATCTCAACATAGCCCGTATAATTATTTTAATATATTTTTAATTAAAGTAAAAGTGAGTGTAGTTTTTTGTTGTTTAGATTTTCATATAAAATAGTCCCTGAGAAGATTTTGACTGGCGGAGGAATACATTGGTGTAGTGTGTGACGTCATCACCAACATCGACAATTTCAAGTATTCCAGAGTGTTCCCCGGTGCAGTGTGTCTTTTGTACTTCCACCGAGCTACCGGCTCTGTTTACTAGTCTTTTCGTTGGATCCACATTAATAAAATGGCAAGTACATCTATATTTACTTTTACAAAATACTTCAAAATATATTGCTTTAAAATGTTCCATCAATTTAAACAATATGTCTAGTCAGGCATTTTTTTTTTTGTTTGCGCCATCATGCTTGTTCTACCAACATTTTAATTTCACAACTCTTACACCTGCCATTATTGTCTCCTTTTATGTACATACTCAATTCCATTGGAAATAAAAAATAATTATTTAAATACATTTTTAAATTTTATTTAGAAATTCGATAGCCTCATGGACACATTCCGTTAAGCCTAAAGATAGACAATGCAAAATTAAAAAACCGTTAAATGCGATGTTTCCTGTTAATATTTACTTATTAATTTTATTGTTAATTGTTTTTCTTCAAGCAGATTATTATTAATTAAATACTATATATTTTAAATTAAGTAATTGTTGGGAAATATTTTTTCATTGATTGTTGTGAATTAATTTTAGTGCTTAGCTAGTTCGCGAATATTCAATTTATACTTTTTATTTAGTTATATATTAATTATCTTTATTGGTATTTATTGTAAACATTTCTTTGAATAATGACGGAAACGGAGAAAGGATCAGAGAGTGTTGCTATGTCTGTGACAGCGACTGTTGACGATGAGATGATAGTTGATCCTAGGATAAAACAGATTCCTCAAGAAGTGGTATGCTAACTAATTTGCAGAGGACAGACATTTTAAAAAATACCATTTAAATTGTCCATATATACGATTTTTGTTATTTTATCATTTTTCCTTTGTATAGTTGAGGGCTGTGGTAATAAGCACTTAAATACTTAATATTTGTGATTTATCTTAAATATTATTTGAAATTTAAATTTAAAGCTTATTTTTATCTAAGCCTTAGTTTTTTTTATTATTATCCCCCCACCATTACCCTTGTGAGGAGGTCGTGTATTTCTTCAACATGTTTTTTTATAATACTAATGTTTATATTCTCTTAAATAGGATACTACAATATTTATAAATGTTACCTTGATATCACTATAGTGTAAGGTTAGGAATAGCTAGGATATTTATTAAGACATATTTCTTTACTCTACTTTTTTTTTTTGTGTGTTCTCCACGTACATTCGTGTTTTAGTTTTCATAATTTAAACACATCTAGGTAACCAAAATGTTTATTTGTTTATGTCAGTATTGAATTTTTCCTATTTATACACAGTTTATAAATAACATTCTTTGCTGTTATTTATTTTAATGTTTATTTCGAGAAAAAAAGAAAATTGATCTTTATAATTAAAATATTATTATATTCATAATATTGTGACAAATGTGTTGGTAATTTCTGTAGGAGGTAATGTACGACACTCGGTTATCCGGGAGCGGATCGACTGCAGTTACTCACGATCAAAGAAATATGCTATGTTAGATTTCGATCAGAATTATACTTGATCGTGTTTTTATGTTTATAATATTATTCTATAATTCGTACAATTTAATCTGGGAAAAATATTTTGTAAATGGCTCAAACAATATGGGTTTTTATTTTAATCCTCCGGCAGACGTTCTGTAGCTTAGAGTTCAACATTTCTAGTATTTCGTGAAAATACTCAATTATTGTTAAAGTTTAAATATTGTTTTCATATACTGAATCTGAACTGTATGAATAAATGATTTGTTAATAATTGCATTTTAGCGAAAATATTAAGAAAATGAAAGTTAGGTTTCGCTTGTAAGGCGCCTGCTCCTATAGAAGGTTAAGGTGCGCCTGTCGGAGGGTTAAGCCTTATTTGCCGTATACATTTATGCAATACAAAGATATATCTGTGGATTAAAATATATATTTTTTGATATAGAAGTAGTTCTTTGATATAGATATAGAAGTAGGTTACTCGGAGTCCACCGATATTATTCTCAAGGGGGTAGCCAGAGGGAGTGCGTGGGGGTGGGGTGTCCCAAACATTCTTGTTCAATGTTGGGGTTTCACCGGAATTTCTTATTTTCCGACCCTCTGGTCCAAAAATTAAAAACATTTTGTAAGCTGCCTTGCAATTATTGGGCGAAATTAATTTGATAGCAAATGACATATCTGGTAGCGCCCAAGGATGCCCAATATGGACCACAGGTGGTAGGTGCTAAGGGCGGAGGTAGGGATGGAGAAAGGAATCCTACAGCTGATCTTTTGTCAACATCATCCTTATATACTTCCTCGAACTCTTACTGATCGTTATCAAAGTCTGTTGTTTTCTGATCCATTTTCTGAACTTTCTACTTACATTTTATGAGTTCGTCACACAAAGTTTTTATAACATAACTCAAAATACTGTTAATATGAAAAACGTAAACGACATGAAAAAAACGTTAAGCACGAGGGACGATGGTTCCCGAGCTTGGGCGGTGCCAGGTACTTGTTAAAAAAATTCTAGGGTAGAGTTGGACTCAAGTTTTCTAGAAACATGAAAGAGCGCTCGGTAGTAGGCGATGTGACCTAGTAGTTCCAGACACAAACTATCAACCCTATATAGTATCTATTTACCTAACTCAGATATTTTGAACCGCTTCCGAGAAAACGTTCTATAGTTGAGGCCTGAAGTTAAACGTCCTGAGGGCTCCCTTCCCCAGGCCTCGCCTTCACACCCCCCACCCTAGTGCAATAATGTAATCTAACAATATTTAGGTAGACAAATATGTGAATAAAAAAAATTTTTATTCTGTCATTTATATTTATTAACGAATGACTAATATATTATTAATTTTTTTTATATGCTAAAACTTGTAAGGCCCATTTCATGATGTCGTTATATGATTAGTCTTTCTAGAATGTTTGGAAAAGTAAATATAATATGAAGAAAATATTCAAAAACGAAGTTCATCTTCTTTAATAACCTGTCATTTATAAAAATAGATTTTTGGATAAAGTTTTGTGAAGTAAAATTAAATAGTCTAATCTGAAATCGTTGTTATTAATAGGAATAAAATATTATTTGTACATATATCCCGACCACGTATCATGCTCCCTCTTCTAAGACAACACTACCTCATCATTCTCCCCCGTCCACGACCACTCTACCTCATCATTCTCCCCCATCCACGACCACTCTACCTCATCATTCTCCCTCGTCCACTACTGCCACTCTCCCCCTCAGCTTGTGGTCCCTATTGAACCCATATAGCTATTACCTTGACCATTACTGAGATGTTGCGATTCTTCTTTTTGATCTAGGCTGATCAACTAACCGAAGAGCAGATCGCCGAGTTCAAGGAGGCCTTCTCCCTCTTCGACAAGGACGGGGATGGAACCATCACAACCAAGGAGCTTGGGACGGTCATGCGATCCCTGGGACAGAACCCCACCGAAGCAGAACTTCAGGACATGATCAATGAAGTCGATGCCGACGGTAAAATATTGTTTAATTCATTTCACATAATTTTCGTCCATAAATATTACCATTGTTCGAGAAAAATTAACAATTATTCACTGATTGACCAATTTAATATTAAAAGCAATTGATTGTATGTAAACATTCATTTTTCGTTCAGGATTAATATGGTTAATATTGGGGTTTTCTAAGATTGAAATTTCTTGTGCCACAAAATCATTTTTGTTTTACATTATATTTCTAATAATAACTTGTTATAGTTAAGAATGGCAGTTAGATAAGTTTGTTTACAGTTTGATTAGTATCCTGCAAATGGTGCAGCCCGAAAAATGCAGAGGTGTAGCAACGGAATGCCTTCGACCTCTCGCTTTGTGCAACGTAGTAAATAAAGTTGCGTTATCGAACGATATGTCTCTACACTTAGTTCAAGTTACTATAGAGTAGTTGAAGCTTTTTGCCAACAGTCGTGCTTGTCTTCTTTTTGGCTCAAGTATTCTTTATCTTTATTCTACAAATGACATTGTCTGTCCTCAGTTTTTCTACAAAAATGTACATTTTTGCCTCGTTTCTTTCTCTACGGTAGATTCGAACCTCTACTTCTTGGGCTTGTAAATCAGAGCTTTCTTCTTTATCCTTGAATCCCACTTCTAATATTTACAATATAGAGTCTAAAATTAAGTAAAGCTGTTGAAAACTTTATTTATTTCGTGGGGGGGGGGGGGGGGGGGGCTTGAGGTTCTATTAATTAATAACATTTTTGCTATTACAGTTTTATTATTATAATACAAAGTGTAGAAGTAATATGTGTATTTATGGAGCAGGTTCTAGAGGCCGTTCACTTTCAAGAGAAAATGTATTATCCGATCCTATTATTTGTGTCAATCTATCGATATATTATATCTTAAGTCGATTTAATAAATTATAACAGTTCATCTGTCTAATTCCCATATCTGTAAGAAGTACGTAGTAAGCAGTTTTACTGAACATTTTTATTTTCCGAGAGCTCATCTCGTTCATTGCTTAAAAAGAATTCGATCAGTCTAAAAGATATTTTTGCCGTCTCAGGCTATTTAAAATCAGGAGAAACCTTTTTTTTTAATTTATTTTTTATATTCAGTGCGGAAACCTATTTTAATGTTAGCAGATTCCAGGGCATTAGAATTGGACGGTAGAGTGGAGAATTATTTTGTAAGCGCCCATTATTCGGGGATTTAATTTATGCTGAAATAATTCTGGTATCTAATTGAGTGATAGTTAATTATTCTCAATTCAAAACTATTACACTCTTAAATGTGAAGACTTTTATTCATTTTAAACTTTTACCTTTTTTTAAGTGTAATAAATACTTATTCAACCAATACGGTTTAAATTTCAGACTAGACGGTTTGTCTGTGGTTTTCGATTATCCGGGGTAATCCCCCCCAGGATAATCGGTGGTCTACTATAATACAAAATAGGATGGTTCATTTGAGTGGAATGCTAAGTCTGAATGAGCGACTTTTGAAGTGGCCACGGTATCGACCAGGAGAGGAAGGGAGGGGAGCGGGAGGTTTAGAAAGCTAGGCACGGTCGGGGGTGGCAATAAATTAATTTTTTATTACCATTGAAGGGTAGGTAATAGGGGAGGAGGACGGAATAAGGGTATTTTTTTTATTTTATTCTTTTTTTTGCACTTGTTGAGTTCATTTAAAAAAGGGAGTTGACTGTTCTATGGAACTGTACTGTAATGTTACTTTTGCAAAGTGCCGCAAGGTAGCAGCACGATTCAACACATTCTCCTTGAAGCTGATGTTGAGCTCTTCTAACGACTACATTCATATCTTCCAAACATTGTCTCTCAATTAGTCTCTCCTTTATCAAATTTGTATCTATTTTATTTGATTAGATACTTTTTTTTATTGTTGCAAGTTTTATTTTGGTATCTCGAAAGTCAATAACGCCCTTTTATCTAGTCACTAGTTTATACTAAATTATTAGTTAATTGTGAAATGGTGATAGATAATATTTTGGTTGATAGTATCAGATCATTTGACTAATGTAATGAGAGCGGTTTGAGTGGATTAAGTTATGTGATATGATAGATGTTTGATAATGTAGATCTGGCGCGGCTCCAAACTGCTCTTGTACGAAGGTTGCTCTCTCTCTCTCTCTGTCCTATATTGAGTTACTAACTAACTAATCTAATATTTCCAACTATCTTTATATCTAAAGATGTCCTCCAACTCACTTACGGATTTTGTAGAGGCAATGTCCTGCATGGTGGTCATTGAGATGCAACACACGTTGTATGAATCTTAACTGAAGGCAATCAGGCTGTTGGGCGTATCCGGAGAGAGCCTCTTGGTTTAGATCCGTAGCATAAGACTTCTGTTCAGTGGGGCACTCTCTTTGGGGGGATATCTTCATTGGTCATTTTGTGTTCAGTTCGTCTTTTTGCTAACTAAAAATGGTTTTACACTATCACTTTTTCCCTTCCATTTTGACCATTTTTAAATAGATTGTTATAGTCAAAAAGTGTGACAGAGACATTTGCAGAAACCTATCAAGCATTGAGGGGATACATCCCATTCTATTTTTATATATATATTGTTTTAGTGGCAGAGGGCATGCGTAAAAGATTCATAGATTTCCATATTTTTCTGAATATATAGGCACTTTTTATAAACGACAAAAAAATATGCCATAAGTATTTATTTCAAATTATTTATATTTGGCAATAAAATGTCAAAATTAGCTTTATTTGACAACAAAAAATCCATATAGTTAGTTTTTTTTCTAATAAATCTGTGTTTCAACTGGCCCTAATGGAATAATAAAATGAATAATGTTTATGTGTTATGATTTAAAATGTAAAAAAAAAATTGCAAAGATGAAGTTTGGATTGAAGATGAAAGTATAAGTAGTTGAATATCGGAACTATTAATTAAGCTTCACTTTTAGATTAGAACCTTTTTGCTCTTTTTATTTTCCTATAGGGCTTTTGTGGTTTAGTTAAATTGGTATTGATAAAACAATGAATAATAAATATACTTGAAGAAATTATTTCACTCAGCAGAGAATAAGTACAATCTATATCAAAACGAAACTCTAGTACTACTAGAGCCATGATGGAATACGCCACACATTTTCCTAAACTGTTGTGGTATTTCAATGATGATAAAATTGATAGCGAGAATTTTTAAATATGATAACAGTGATATATAAAACCAGCTTAATGGTTGGCCATCTTAGTCTAAGTAACTGGATAATAACCGATTAGGGTTTATTGTAAGTATTTAGGAAGATTGTGAAGTTTTACTTAACTTCTGTCAGTATTTCATAGAGCAGTCATGTTTCATAGGCTTGGTTGGCACATTCAGTACATGTAAAAATATAGTTTTTCTTGTGTACACTCTATTGCAACGAAACGTATTTTCTTTAGAAATTTCTTCATAGTAAGGCAATGTTTTGCAGTGAAAAAAATGAGCCGCTCGATGCTTCACGGGACTTTCCCAAACGGCTTTCACTGGGCTTTGGAAAGTCTTCGAAATGCTCTTGATTTCATTAAATGAGCTTTACTACAGTAAAATATTTAATGCACTATAGCACTTTTTTTTTGTTATTATTATTTTATTTAACCACTCAACCGTTTTCAGTAAAAATTTGTAAGTATATATAATTATTTTGATTTTATTTAACGTCTCATCCGTTTCAGTAAAAGTTTGTAAATATATATAATTATTTTGATTTTATTTAACCGCTCAACCGTTTTCAGTAAAAAATTGTAAATATGTACAGGTGATCCTCCTCTTCATTGTATTGAAAATTAGGAAATTTGTTTCAGCCGTCTCTGAGAATGATCTCTAGTCTAGATGTCATGCTGACTATAAACTTTCTCTCATTGATATACCAACATTCTTTTTAGCTCCTCGCGGTCACTGGTGATTGTATAGATAAAATTAGCTACATGTCTATTTTTAGAGTTCCTACCGGCCTTTCTGCCTTCGAGTAAACGGATTAGTGTGAAAAAATAGCGTTAATTAAACTAAATAGCGGCTAAAAATAATTATTTTGAGGATAGCTGTCTGGAGGCCATCATCGCAGTTTAGTGGGGGCGCTTAGATGTACTTAGCAAGGGAGCAACTTGTTATGCAATAGGGACAAACATCGATGTTAGAAAAACATCGAGAGGAATTCTGAACATTTTTTTCCCTTCCAAATAGAAGTACTTGCTGTAAATTTTTTGTTAACTAAGCAACTACAGATGAACGCCTGACGTATGTGAGCATCTCATAAGTTCATTATATTTGTTTTTGTCCCTTTTCAGACTTTGTCATTTTCTAATAGAGTTTTACCTGTCAAGCGATAAAATGGTGTGATTGATTTGGAATGGAGGTTAAATATTTAAAAATAACGGGTTTGAGAAATTGTACAAAGCCATCCACCAAATCTCTTGAATACCAACGATGCTTCACTAAGAATAATTTCAGAAGAATATCTATAATTTGATTTTTTCCCCCCAAGTTTTTTGATTGTTCTATGAAATTAGCATAAATAGGTAGATGTGTCTTTTCATGTGAGGCCTCTCATATTATTATATAATTTGTTGAACTGTTCAACTTTACTCTTTTTTTTTGTGTGGACCAGGTAATGGGACAATCGACTTTCCGGAGTTTCTGACGATGATGGCGCGAAAGATGAAGGATACAGACTCAGAGGAAGAGATCCGAGAAGCATTCCGGGTGTTCGACAAGGACGGTAATGGGTTCATCTCTGCGGCGGAACTGCGACATGTGATGACCAACCTGGGAGAGAAGCTGACTGACGAGGAGGTGGACGAGATGATCAGAGAGGCGGACATAGACGGGGATGGACAAGTCAACTACGAAGGTAACAGAAGAGATGCTCACAGAGCTATTATTTAAACATGCCTAATACTACTGATAAATACAACTTTGGAATGAGCACAATATACAATATTATAGTATTTCAAAGTATACTCATATCAATATTATAAATGAGAGTTTGTACCTCAGTTAATATTTTGTGAGAGAGCATCACGAAGTGGAATAATCTCCCTCTGCATTTTCTCACCCCCCGCTGCTTGTAGTTTAGGGGAAGTTATGTAACGGTAGCATCCATATTAAAAAAAAAAATAGGTGAGTCACAGACTATATACTTCCCCAGCACAAAGGTTTTAAGAGTTAAGCCTCCCCCTCCCTTTTCCCATCTGGCCTATCTCACTGAAACTCCGCAGGTTTTTTTTCCGCGTCCGATTATTTTTGCGATCTGTGTTAATATTGTGGAAAACTAATAAAAAACAGTGAACTAGTTTAACACACTTATGTTGTTTATTCCACAAATAATATACACGTAATATTCTGGTTTCGGCTTAAGCTATCGTCACCACAAAATGCAACAATCTGCTATAAGCCGAAACTATTTTAATGTATGTATGTATTTTGTGAAATTGAACAATATAGGTCTCGGAAAAGGTTTTTGTTTAATTTTTTTATTATGTATATTTTTTTCAATAATTTCCTTACTATACCGACACAAATTGTAAAATGTTTTGGGTCCTTTCGATATTGACTTCCCACCAAAACTTCGTATTTTCCTACTCCTAGACTTCAAAAATGTTGGAAAAAACAAACAAATATTTTGTAGAATATTGTATCCAATATTTTGATCTAGCATATTGAATCAAATATTTTGGTCTAGCATATTTAATCAAATATTTTGGTCTAGAATATTAAATGATCTGCTGGTATTCAGGGTAAAACAGGAGGGCGAATGTTGAAAAGCTTCCAGGCCTCTCGCCCACTACTAATTGTCGCATACTGTCGCAAATTAACCAATGAATAATTACTATTTTTTTAAATGGGAGAAGTACATTGGCCGTGACTCAAATTTTTTTTTAGCTGTTTTTTTTATAAAGAGTACTAATAATCACAAGGTAATTAGTGCCTTTATTTTGAAAACTATTAATTTACTGGAAGTGACTAATTTAGCTACTGTATTCCACTTCCGGATAAAAAACGGAACTGCTAACATGCAGTTTTATCTTGTTTGATATTCTTCCGGAGATTTTCAAGGACCGCAAAACACAAATATTACATTCAACAAACTATAAACTCGACTCAAAGAACTACTCTGACATTATGTTGGTGTTTTTTAGAATTTTTATAGTGTATTAATTTTATCTTGTCCACAGACAGAGCATTTTTGAATGAGGGGGCTGGGAAACATGAAATTGTAAAAGGGGGAAAATTCAACTTCTAATTTCATAACTGATTACATAACTTCCCCTATACTTTTTATAGCTGTGGAAGTAAAACTGGTATATTTATTAATGTTTTGAAGTTGGAACACTCAAGCCCTAGGCACCGGTCGGCGATATGGCACCGTCATACACAGTGCGATTTCTTTGTAAGTGATCCAGTATCGTGATTTCCGGCGAGCAGTTTCAGTACTTTTTGTTCAAGTTTTTTACAGATTTTGAGTAAAAATGAGTAGTTCTGACGAAGGAGCAACTCCTTCTAGCAGTACAACGTAACAGAAGAAAAATACGATGTTGGGTGCATGAAATCAATAGAAAAAGGGAAACACTTGGGCAATACCATCGCAACTGTCGTGGAACTGCAATCACATGTTTTCAGTATTTCCGTAAGTCTCGAAAAAGTTTCGAGGAACTGCATGACCTTCTGCAACCCAGCATTGAGAAGTGCACAACGAATAGGAGAAAACCAACAGGTAGGAGGGAAAGTCTAGTGGGAAGTATCGTACACATACGCCTATTTTCTCACTTTTTCTATGAGTGCCTCCGTTTCTTCTCCCATTGCACCGAACGGATCGCTCCAACTGCGCGATATTTTGTACAAACGGGTCGCTGCCCGCCTCGGTCAAGACTGGTTATAGATGGCTGCGATGGATCACGTTCTGTTTTACAACTCATACGCCGCGGGCAGAGATCGCTGATGGCTGCGACAGATCGCGTTCTGTGTGCCTAGGGCTTAAAGGTGTATATTTGGGAGGTGGACCTCGTGTCTCTTCTAACAGCCAGAGTGGAGCCATTCTTCCTCTTCTCTCTCCACTTATATAAAATATTCCTGAGCAAATCAACTTGATATGGTACTATTATTGTATCACATTTTTAGTATTTTTTTTTATAATTTTTAATTTGATTTGTTTCCTAGTGGTAATTTATCTGTGGTCCTTCTGATTTCTCTGAAATATTCTTATTTACTTGAACCACACTTACTTTTGCCTTTATTAACATTAGTTGCACCCGGGATTGCAATGATTGAATGATAAACAGTCAAATGATTACCTGTTACTTATTTCTCATTACTTTACTGGCTGCTGCTTTTGCTTGTCTGAATACTTGTAATGCTACACAAGTACATATATATATTTTTACAGTATTTAATCTTTCTTCCTATTTATCTATTTTTTTTTCTTGCTTGAACTTCAGAAAACGTATTGATTCAAATTATGTAAAAACTGGAGTGGGCGCCGGTAGCTCAGTGGTATACATGCTTGCTTACTGAGCTCAAGATCGTGGGTTCGAAACCCAGCCGTGAGGCCCTTAGTTTTTTTTTATTTTTTCATCTGGGAGTTGAAAAAACCTTGAGCATGTCGTCATTCGGATGTGACATTAAGCGATGGTTTTGAACCGTTACAGTGTCGTACTCGGTTAAGACTCCCTACCCTAGGTGAATAAAAATTTAGGGTAGGCAAAATTTAGGACTCCCATAGCAGAGTCTGGCTCATGACCACCAGAGCGACGAAAGAGCGCTCTGGTAGGCGATATGCCCTTGTAGTTAAAGCCTGGGCATGTTAATATTTAGTGATATTAATGTAGAAAACACTATTTGTTAAAGGGTTCAAAACCTTATAATTAGCAACTTCTCATTAAGATTTTTTGGAAAAAAAAAATTTAATTACTGTTTAAACACCTTGATATTATAATCAATTGCACGGATAATTGAGCTTCAAATTTGGGCAAGACTTGTTGACGTTGAAGTGAATGTCTTTTGGACACCAATAACGTAGGCTGCATAGGAAACTGCGGTTCCAAGACCAATACTTTATATAATATACTATATAACTGCTATATTAATAACAATATAATTACAAGTATTCAATGGTGTGATGGTATATTTAAAGAAAAAGTTCAGCCAGTAATGCCTGTTGGGCCCATAACATAACGTTACCGTTATATGAAGACAGGTCTAATGTTACCTACATTGGAGTGTTGTCATGTGTACTTTGAAAGCATGCAGCCGTGCGTGCTGTCTACCTTATATCAATTAGTATGTCATGATGGATTTGCTAACTTCTACTTTTATTTCCTTTATTTTATTAATTTCTTTTTCTAAAATAATTTATTCAGGGTGTTCAAAAAGTTGGGGGAAATTGTCGGGTTCTACTGATGGTAGGAATTTGGAAGAGGAGGACTTGTTGGAAAACTAGTTGCCCTCATGATAACTCGGCTCTTCGCTAGGCATAATATACGAGGTGTGTTCAAAAAGTAACGAGAATTTTGTAATTTCGCGAATTTTATTAGTCCGATTCGCGCGATGTTTTCGTTGTTGTGTCGGTAAATATGTCTGAGAAGTATCTGTATATTGTTTGCCAAACCGGATGTTTAGTCTGCTGTCAGCTGTCAAAAGGTTACATGTATTTTGGTACGATCGGCGATTATTTATTTATTTACAAAATGCATCAGAGAATTTGCATTAAATTTTGCTATAATAATGGAATAAAGTGCAGTTTTAGAAAAGTTGAATATTGCTTTTGGTGAGTCTGCTATGAGTAAAACTAGGGTTTTCGAATGGTATAAGCGTTTCCAAGAAAGCCGTGAAGATGTTGAATATGACGAGCGCCCTGGACGCCTCAGCGATTATGAACGATCGCTGAATCACAATCAGAGAAGTCGCTGAAGATGTTGGCATATCAGTTGGCTCATGCCATGAAATTGTCTCGGATGTTTTGGGTATGAAAGGTGTGGCAACAAAATTTGTTCCAAAACTGTTGAATTTCGAACAAAAACAGCGGCGAATGGAAGTTGCTCAGGAGTCGCTAAATGAAGTCAATAACGATGCGCAACTACTGAAACGTGTCATAACAGATGATGAAACATGGGTTTTTGGATATGACGTAGAAACTAATGGAGGCATTCTGGATCGCCAAGACCGATAAAAGCTCTCGACGAGTGCGGTCGCACCACGAGTTCTTGCCACAAGGTCAAACCATGGATCGCCAAGACCGATAAAAGCTCTCGACGAGTGCGGTCGCACCACGAGTTCTTGCCACAAGGTCAAACCATGGATCGCCAAGACCGATAAAAGCTCTCGACGAGTGCGGTCGCACCACGAGTTGTTGCCACAAGGTCAAACCATCAATAAGAAGTACTACCTACAGGTGCAACGCTGTTTGCGTAAAGCAATCCGAAAAAAATCGCCCGGATTTGTGGCGAAACAATTCATGGCTTTTGCACCACAATAATGCACCTGCTCACACTTCATTACTTGTTCGTGAATTTTTGGCCAAAAACAACACTGTAATGATGGCTCAGCCTCCATATTCGCCAGACATGGCTCCGTGTGACTTTTTTCTGTTCCCAACAATAAAGAGAACCTTTAAAGAGCCGTCGTTTCACAAGCATAGATGAGATTAAAAGCGCATCGCTAAGAGAGCTCAATTCTAACCCAAAGATCGAGTTCCAGAAGTGTTTCGGGGATTGGAAGAAGCGCTGGCATAAGTGTATAATATCTAATGGGGACTATTTTGAAGGGGATAACATTGATGTAGACGAATAAATTAAAATTCTTTTTAAAAAACGAAAATTCCCGTTATTTTTTGAACACACCTCGTACAGAGGACTGGAGTAGAGCTGGCAAGAGTGGGGTTAGCCTCGGCTATTGCGCATCCTTCCTCCTCTTTACCCACACGCCATTTCTTCTTAGTTCTACTCTACCCCCATTACCCCCATTTTCTTTCAAAATGAAGCGTTTACTGTGAAACGTTTTGAAAAATTCTCACTCACGCTCACTGTGTTGACAATTGAAATAAACAGTTTCTAAGCCCTTGAAATAAGTTTTCTGTCGACCATTTTCATATAATTTGACGTCTCTTCTCTTGGTTCCAACTCTTATCATGAATAGAACGCGCGACAAACATTGAGCTGTCTCCAAACTTTTCGAACATCCCGTATATGATATGAGGACTGTATAAATACTGAAGACTTGTGTATTTTAATTACTTATGTAACTACTCTCTATTTTCTGTTTTGTTTCTTTGTCTCTGTTGGTTTGTCTTACATTTCTGTTGTGTTATGACACGATGCTGTCTCTCCTTGCAGATTTCCGTACTATTGCTCGAATAGTTTTCAACCGATGCTCGGTCAGTGAGATACGTATGCTTTAAAAATTAAAAAATGAAAAAGAAAAAAAAACATTTTTAAAAGATTTATTAAAAAATAAATTTTTCAAAAAATAAATAAAGGAATGTCTGTTCTGTTAGCTGTGTTTGTTTGTTACCAACACCGATATTAGATCACTCAGCTGTTAGGGCATGATTCCCCCTTCCCACTAGTCCCCACCTCCATTTTTTTTTCTTTATTTTTTGTTCAGTACAAATTTAATTAATTTTTTTTTTAAATAATTCATTTGGCCTTCCTACAGTAGGAGATATGCAGAACAGTTAAACTGTCCCTAACACTCACATTGTTATTAACGGACAACATGCTGCAGCAGTTAGTTGTGATGAAGCTTTGTCCATTTAGTACAGTTTTACATTTTGTTATTGTACATCGTTATCGATAGGACTTGAACTAGGACCTAAATAACAATATCTCCATGCAACGGTAAAGCGTTACGGAAGTGTCGCAATACAACACCTAACATAAAATATATTTTATCTTGAGATAGCTAAACTGGTGTTTACCCACTGAGCTAGGATGTCTGACCTTGCTCCCTACAGTACCAAGGCCTCATCTAACCCTGCCCTGCCACTCTACCACTCATTACTTTCCATTGTTAAGGCTCCATATCCAGTGGTTCTCAAAGTTACACTTGTTTATTTTTCAATCAATGTATTCAAATGATGAGTAAATGTCATTTCAAATTTATGTCGAACTATGCTAAACGTGGATTATTCATCAGTATAAAACCGTTTTTATGTTTATTTTATTTTTTTTACAACACAAAAACTTGATTATTAATACAACGCAAGCAATAAAGTAGGAGGAAGCACAGATTGCAATGATATAAGTGCAACCCCAGATCAACTTTTATTAAGATGATGCTACTCGGTCGCCAATAATAATAATGATGCATTTAACGCGCTATTGTCATCATCTTTTTAAATCCCTACAATTTCGGTTATACTTGGCCGATTTGCGTGAAACAAAATTGTTTAGGACCGTCTAATTGTAGTTTCATTTATTTTGAAGACCACGCCTAGAACAAACCCACAAAAACAGTTTAGCAAGCGAAAGATGCATGTATTAAATTATTTACTCAGCGTAGCAGGGTATTATTCCAAATATATTTTTTTAAATTTTCACTTTTAAGATATCACCTTATGGGGATTTATGTACCTATTTAATAGTTTCTTATATAATTGTATTTGTATCCCCAGTTTCACAGAGTGCCCATAGAGTATCCATATCTGTATTAAGTTCTTCCATCTTATCAATGAATAGCTTCAATTTATTATTACTCAACTTTGTTCCTTTGTAGTTTTCGTGTTTCGGTCAGGAGGTCAATAATTGAATTTTGTTTTTTTAGAATTTCATCCTTTCGGGAAATTGAACTTTTTATAACTGTTAGTATACCCTAATCACTAAATCACATTAGATACTCGTAAGGTGTGGGTCATAGCGCTAGTCGAAATTTGATAGTTAGAAAAAAAAATATAACTTTTCTTGATAAAAATTAATTTTAAATGACTTAGTTTCATCAACTAGGATGCAATCAACACACTGTTTAATGCACATAGTTCATTCCATGTCAAATCCATAATCTTGGTGCTCACATTGTCATGATTTATTGATTGCACCAATAGAAAATGGAAAATTTTGTAAATACAAATTTAATTTAATAAAACATTTTGGTTATTTATACAATACTATTATGGGTTACAAGAGCACTAAAAATAGTTTGTTGATCCTATAAGTGGTATATGTACGTGGTAGCCTACTAAGCTCAAGATTGTGGGTTCGAAACTCGGCTGAGCACGCCATCCTTCTGTAGGTACGTTAAGCGATGGTCCCAAGCCTTTACCATGTTAGGTACTTGTTAAAGACTCCTCTCCCTAACCTAGTTGAGCAAAATTTAGAATTCCCAGAGTAGAGTAGTAGTACTCATGTCCACCAGAGTGATGAATGACCTCATAGTTGAAGCCCGGGCATGAATCATAACTGACAAATAGCTATATATAATAGTTTTCAGATAATCTCTTGGAATTTTAGAAGCACATCATGACTACACACACCATCATAACTATATCTCCCATTATCTGAAAATATTATATACTTTTCGCTTAATATTTTTTTTCTACTATATTAATTTTTGCCTTGCTGATTTTTCGCTAGGTCTTAGTCTCTGTGCGTAGTTTCAGTAATATAGCTTCGATTAATTGGGCTTCGTAGACGGTCTTCGACTTACATCGTCTTACAAAAAATACAATAGTCTGTATTTTTCATACTTTCTAAGGGTGCGATCTTTATACAAAAGATGATGACATGAAGATGCCACTTGTTTGGTTTGATGTGGAATGGCTGTTATAGTTGCTTTAGTATGTTTAGTCGTAGTTGCCATATTTAGAGCCCCCCCACTCATTAGAACATTAGGTTTAGATAGTGTCTAGTATATATAGAGATAGCTTTATATTGTAGTATAGTTAATGAGACAGCGCTAGTACTTCTTCAACACTACACTAACCTCCCTTCCTGTTCCGATTTTTTAAATTTACCCTCCGCCTTAGACATTATTGAAAAAAAGAAGTATAACTGTTGAAAAGGAGAACAGTTTTGCGATTTGGGGGTGGTTTATTTCGTTGACATTGACCCCACTCTCTCCTCTTTTCTCTTTAGTTTACCATTTATTGTGTATTATTTCCGTTATATCCCCCTTACTGTATATACTGTATATTATATATTTGGAGGTGTGTGGTTGTGCTCTAAGGCGGACACGCATGCCCCCTAGTATCATGTCATAGCATGTTAAATACCACTGTTTTCAAATTTCTGTTTATTTTTGTCACGTTATGGAAAGTATTGTGCTGAGATACATTTTCATTTAAACGTCGTTTTTTATTTTATAAAGGTTTTAAGTGTTACAATTTCATTTTTTTTTTGTGTTTGGTTACGATATATTTAAAATTATTTTTATTTATTTGATATCCTTGACTTATTTATTTCTATGATTTATGATAATTAGAAAAATCAGTGCAAAACTAAAATAAAAATGTCTCCATTACTATTGGGCCGCAATGGGCATGAAAAAATTGACATTTTTCTATTTCGTCCGGAAAATGATTGAATTATAAAAATATTTTATTTTCGGTAAGGATATTTGCTAAGTAATGGCAATATCAGTGTGTTTGTTAATACATTTCAAAAAATAACCACTAAAATTCTCCATTTTGTTGAGATGTAAAAAAGGAGATCGTTTCTTCGGAGTTGTAATATTTCTAGTTGTAGGTTTTTTATATGGAAGGGGAAATATTCTTGAGCACGCCGTCCTTCAGATGGGTCGTCGTTATGCTATGGTCCCGAGCCTGTGCAATGCTAGGTGGCGATGTAAGGGGCGATAACCTCGTAGTGGAAAAACCCAGGCGAGAAACACACAATAGTCGAAAATTAATATTAAATACTCAACTAATTTTTATTTCTGAACCCTTTTGAGTAGATACATTAAATTGGGAATACTTTGTGGATCCATATAGCTGAAAAAGTGTATATACTTATATTATTCTTGTCGCCTTATTTGACAATAAATGTGTAAGCTAACCTTTCAGATTTTATAACAAGAATGAACCAAACAATCAATTTGATAAACGCGGAGGAGAGGAGGAAAGAACTGAAGAAGTTGAAGGCAGAGGCGAAACAAAGAAGGAAGGAGAAGGCAATGGGAGTGGCGGGGGTGGATCTGGAGACGGAACAGGAGGAGGAAGATCTGTTGATGATGTAATGAGTCCGTCTGTCTGTCTGCTTGCCTGCCTCCACAACTCCACATCCACCTCCCCAACTCATTAAAAAAAGACAAACTAAAGAAATTAAAAAATTTGATATGGGTGGGGAGTTTTATTATTTATTAGTCGTTACCAATGGTGATAAGCATAGTGGGATATTATAATTTTCCCTTCCCCTTCTACATGGAGTATAGGCCAAGTTATGTAATTGGTTACAAATTATATGTTGGGTTTTTACCGGAATTTCTCGTTTTCCGCACCCTTGTATAACAAAAAAGTAAAGAAAGAAAAAAATCCTGACTGTCTTTGAACACGATAACTCCTGATTTATATGTGTATCCCATAAGGATAACATCTGTTTATTTGTAGCCAAATAGACTGAAGGGGAGTAGGAACTAGAGGGGAGAATTGACAGAAAAACCTCAAGAGAGATGTGATATGAGGGTTCAGAAATCCTTGATTTTCAATCGAATCGCTAGATTTGTTTCAGAGGGAGAGCGAAAACTTATTTCAGATAAAATCTCGTTAGGAGAAATACATTGCCAGCGATTTACCGACTATTTTTGTTTTCTGATCGTGTATGGGGAAAGCTAAATGAAAAAAGAAATTTCACTAGGGTTTTCCAACCGACAATATATGACTTGGGTTGATTAACATAAGTGATACCGGGACGAACCTTTTTTTTTTCTGTGGATTTTCGATGAAAATAATATATCTATATCACTTTTCTAGGAAATTTAAATTTTTTAAGAAAAGTTATATTTATAGCGGTTTTTCATGAGTCTTTTCAGAATCTGACAAATTACGACAATACGTTGTTCTCCGGGGAGTCATTTGTGAATTCAATTCATTTATTTTAGTATGTGAAATGTTTTTATTAAAGAAAATTGAATTAATGACTGGGAATTGGAAAACATGTATAAATAATTTGAATGTGCCCAATAACTTGTGAGATATCGGAAATGTTTGAGTTAGTTATTTTGATGAACATTTCGAGTATGCTCTCTCCTAAATACTCGCACGAAACCATGATCCTTCTGTCGTTGAGGGGTTGAGGTTGCTCTTTGTTACGACCACTCGTTGGAATGTATCCACTCATGTATGCCTCGTTGACAGGCTCCCAACAATAATGGACCTCTTTTCTATCATCAGCACTTCCTTACAACAACCAACATACTAAGGCCCCCCTTCTCTGGTCTACCATTATACTTGGGTTTTTATTCAACTTTCTCGGATAGCCCACTGTTTTTTTAACTAGCACATCTGATACTTGTGTTAACTCTTCATTCGTTAACAGCTCTACAAACACAAACACATACCCACAGTGTCTCCCTTTCTTCATTACTATGACAAAGACTTGAAGTCGCACTCTCTTCCAGGTTGGGCACATGAAACCAGGTTCTTTCTCTCCCTGAGGTCCCGCTTTGTCTTACCTCATTACAACCTCTCGCCATTATTTTATTATATTTGTTTTATTTGTTATCACAAAGATAACTAGGATAATATACTTTTTTTTTATAATTTCAACAGTCCATCAAAGGTCGATCTATTTTTGTTCATTTGTTTTTCAAATTGTCACCCAAGGCACTATTCTCTATTCATTTTGATATATCTATGTTCAATTTGTTGTATATAATAGCAAATATTTCTCCAAGATATATATTTTTTGTGGGTGTTGTAGTGTGTTCACTTACCTTGTACAATGAACTAAACTTGTACTAAACTCAAAACACGACTTGGCACCCTCCTTAATAAATATTTTGACATTAACGTATTTATATATTTTTAAAAAGACAATTATTGAAGCAACAGATTATTTTTATTTGTCGAATTTTATTTAATTTATTTTTACATCATTTTATTGTGCTCAAAATGAATTTAAACAATACAAAAAGCATGTTTTGGCATATTCTGCATGTTCACTGGTAGACAAAATTTATTAATTATATATTTTTTTAATTTCTAAAATTAGAAGCACCTAATATTAATTCTCTTAGTTTTATGAAATAGTTGTATTATGCCATTTAATTTTCATTATATTTTTAAGAAAAATCTATTAAAAATGTGGTATATATTTATATATTTTTTCCTTTCGTTAAGTGGAGCATTTTACGGTATTTGGGAAGTTCTCTTTGTTTTTGTTTTTTCTCCGTTAAGTCATTCTTTTAATTTTTTGTATACATATTTTTAAATTCATCCTCAATACAATTTAACATTAGAACGATATAATATAAAATGAATTTCGTAACATTTATCAGCCATAGTATAAAACAATTCGCGACAATAAAGTGTCTTGTAGTAATGGCAGTATTTCGATAAAAATGTGTTACTCTGGACGCTAATAAGGCGTTATTCTTCTTGAGACTGAAATTGTCTTGAATCCAGGACACATATCTGGAAAATATATGTATTAGGGATGAGATGTTGATAGTCACTGGATCGAGTATAGTAGAGGTGACGACGACCAGTTGAATGTTTTGGGAGCTCTCCCAACTCACGACTACCTCTACCCTCCAACCTAGTGCAATAACATATCCTTTTTTTTTTTAAATATTAGATAGAATATATAATAAGATAGATAGAAGTGGTTCAAAACAAAATTGATAAACACTTCAACGATGCATTACTTAATTCCTGTTGTGTATCAACGATATTAATTATAATTGATAAACAAATACATAACAACGTTGGAGTTACAGTAACTTGAATATGTATGGTTACTAATTAGTGTTATCCTCCGGAGCGGAGCCCCACAACTCAAGGTAAGACGTGTGATCTCATCTACAGGTACCAGAGCTCGAGATCCCTTCATAGCAGCTTGCCCTGAGAAATATTATTCTAACAGACTTTAAAGATGGGTGGCCGATCAGACTGGAAGATATCCTGGCTTGCCACCAACTCATGGTCATCCGTCCTCTCTCACATCCTTCCTTGGGACACATTTCTGTTCGGCGTTCACGAGGTGACCCACAACCATCTGAGTCGGTGGCACTTCATTCAGCGTCGTACGTCAAGGAACTGCAAAACGCCGCGTTTCTTTCCTTTACCTTCTCAAGAACTCTGGTAAATGAAGTACTCAGAGACGAAATACCCACATTAAGACGTCCTGGTTGGTTGACCTGTCTCATATAACAGAACGACCACCAATTCCGAGAAAGGAAGGAGGCTTCGTCAACTTGATTCGCACGGTTTCTATCATCATCGTTTCTATTTTGTACCAACTATAAAGTGCTCCTCTGAAACGAAAACAAATTTGCTCTGTTATAAGTTATATTGGTTTTTCATTTAGTGATATGAGTTTTCTACAACCAGGGCACAGGCAGTGTAATGTAGTGTGAGCATCGAATATAATTTCGTCGTTGTTCGTAAAGGACAGGAAAACATGCGAATGGTTACAATGATATTAGTATAGAGGAAGGTATGTAATCGGTCAGAAATTCGTAGATGAGCTCACCATCTATGTTCTTCCCCAGCACCAATTAATCAATATGTTTCCGCTTTCCCTCAAAGCCAACCGACTGTTTGGACTAAATCTCAATATTTGACTTACACAGTGGCTTCTGAATGCTCATACTACACTTTGTGTCGATATTTGTATTACATCGGCCAGTTATTAAGATTCCCCTCCCCTTCGGCTGATTCCTCTGAAAGTTAGTGAGTGTCGTCCTTTTATAGGGCTTTACGTATGAAATTTCGTGTCAATACGTTCATTACAACTTCCTGTTTGTAATTAGCCAACTTTTCAAATTAAATTTTTATTAATTGAGTCGATTTCTCTTGGTGTGAAATATATAGAGTATTTTTTGTATATATATAAGCCCAATTGTTTTGTATATATGTAAGCAAAATTATTTTTATCGAGGAAATACACTTACCGATATATTTCGGTTTTGTTTTTTAAAGTTATTTTGAGATTTTTCACATCGTCCAAAGAAATTGGCTTCTATCCAAAGTAAAAGAATGACTTAACGGTTTAGATCTTCGTATCAACAGTTATTTTATAATAAAATCTAGTTTTCATTTTGACTCGCACATTTATAATTCATTCAGTGATTTTAAGGAACATATTGTTTCATTTTTTTTAACTTAATTTACTTTTCATATTGTTGAAAAAATAAATAAAAATAATGATTATTGTTGGAATAGATTGATTATTGGCAACTTGGAAATTAGATCATATTTTATTAATTGGTTAGTTATTATGACTCATGCCTGGGCTTTAACTTCAACTTCACATATAGCTCTCTTTCGTCGCTCTGGTCGACATCAGCCCGACTCTTAATTTTGGATATTAAATTTTGTCTACCCCAAACGGGGGGGGAGGGGGGTCTTTAACTAGTACCTGAAATAGTACAGGCTAACTACCCGCCCGAAGGACGGCGTGCTCAAGGTTTTTTTTTATCTCCCAGATGAAAAACCGAAGGGTCCTCCTTGTCCGTGTTTCGAATCCGCGAACTTGTAGCGCAAAAAAAAATAGCCAGATAATGTCCCTGCGCAAGAATAGTCGCCAGTTGTCATTACGTCAGAGAGAAAGTTGCACCCGAAGGAAGACCTATTTACTAACTGCACCCTGGTGTTAGTTGCAATACCTGCCGCCTTTGTAGTAAACACTATTATGCGGTCATTAATTAATTTTGTGTTTTGGCATCTTTAAAATTACCATTAAATTTATATTTCATTTTCCAAATTGTGACTCAGTTTTGGAATTCCTCGGGCATCTTAGAGTATATATTTTTGTGATTTATCTGTAATAAAGCACATCAGACGTAAGGTCAAATGATATTATTGTAAATTGATGTCTGTGGACACGATAACTCGATAGAACGGACACATTAAAGCGAAATTTCATGTGTATCGAGAAGCAAGTAAGGAGGGATACATTGATTCAGGTTAGTCCGTGGGTCTCCTGTGTGGGCCTCCTACACATGATGACTAACCGATGTCTTCATTGATCGCTAAACAAAATAAGTATAAATATATAAAATAATCAATATTTAAAGGAACAAATAAATCTTAATATTAATAAAATGGGTAGAACTGTAAGTTAGGAATATTATAATTTTAAGTAAAATGTATTAATTATATGTTACTAACTGAAGTTTTTTTTATATTTTTTTTTTCAGAATTTGTAACCATGATGACCTCGAAGTGAATTGTTTTCATCATCAATCTATATATATATATATATATATAATATAAGTGAAGTGATATGATTATGATATGGAGTGGGATCCTCTCTGCTTTCCTTCTTTGAGAACCACTACCACTAACACACATCCAACAAACATCAACAAAGAAAAAAAAAATAGGAGGTTCGACTCCCAACAACCGAACAAACACTCGGTGCGGCTTTGATGTTCTCTGTGGTATCCGAAAATATTGAAAAATATAAAATAAAAAAAAAAAGTGAATGCAAAACATGTTCTTACATAACATTTAATATGAAATATATATACATATATATATATATTTAAAAAATAAAAAAAAACTTTGTGTAAATTTTTGTAAAAAATAATTATAAAAGTAAATAAAAAAAAATTGTTACTTTAGGAAATACTGTTATTAATTATTTGTTACGTACGATTTTGTTTATTTTTATTTTTTGTAGAGGTGGGGATTGTATGGGACTTATATATTCCCCTTTGTAGTAGACTTAATTTCACAGGATGTCACTCTTCTATGGCTACGTAAAATTGCTAGATGTTTGCCAAATCACATTCCCCATTCCCAACAGAGATGAAACACATTTCTTTTCATTTAACTATTTACCCATTTCTTCCTTTTACCCACCACCAGAATCCTGTGCAACTTAAAAAAAATAAATCATTAAAAAAAGACATTAAATTTTTATGTACATCTTTTTTATCTATATTTTTATTCTCTCTCTAACTTGCTTTATTTATTGCTACTATTAATTTTTTTTTTTAAATTAAGTATAAAAATCACTTTTTAGTATATATAACATGCCCAAGGATTTCATGTACAAAAAACGATGATAAGTTCTATTTGTGATTGCATGTATTATCTTTATTATAATTTGTACATCGTTTATTATAATTATAAATATTCATGTATATTGTAATAGAGCATACATTAATCACTTTTAATAATTAAAAATATAAAAATTATGGCGAATAAATTATATTCATATATAGTTATTAATCGGACTATTAATACACAAATTATTGAAGTATTAATTCTCACTTGTCTGTAGATGAACGTCAACGATAAAATGTATGTCTTGTCAATATATATTTAAATAAACATATTTTAGATTCAGATTATCTCGGTGTTGTATTTTATATTTTTGAAAATTAAAAAAAAAATATTTAATATTGCCAATACCATTTTAAAATCAATACAAACATGATTTATTTTTCTTCTTGGAATTTTGTTTGTTACCGGTACTAATTGTAATATAGGCATTTTTTTTTTATAAGGACTAAATTTTAGGCTGGGTTTTATATTGATTTTGTATTTACAAACAACATTGATATATTATTTTCATAAATTTTAGGCTGGGTTTTATATTGATTTTGTATTTACAAACAACATTGATATTTCATAAATTGTCGACATTTTATTAAATAGAGAAGGCTTTTAGAACTTTCACTCAAACAATAAATAATATTAAAATAACTAAAAACTAAGGTTTATTATCAATTAAATTTAAGGTAACTTTTTTACTACTGAAATAAATTGTAAGTAAATATAGTTATAATATTAATAAAATGTCGTCCCCCTCCCGAGAGTCTCCTGAGGCCAAATTTGAAAAAAAAGTAACAGGCTTTTTTAAATTTCAGACAATTTATGAAATAATTTCAAAATGCTTGATTACAGTTACTTCTGGTAACGTGCACACAAAATTTCTTTATTTTAAATATTCAAATTAACATGTCTTTACGGATATAAGTTATCTTCTATTTTTGTGTTTTGTATGCTCAGTGATACATATATATGCATACACGATATATATACATGCATATATGGTACATATATATGCATATCGTATATGGGATATTTCATGCCAAAAAAGTTCAAATATGCAGTTGCTTTTTTCAATTTCAGTATATATTTTTTTTTAAACTTCAGTATATATTTTTTTGTTTAAATTTCAGTTTAATGTAGAACTCATTGGTGTACAATTTTGAAAAAAAAAAAAAAATGGCTGAAATCGATGAAATTACTAAGATATATAATTTTCAATTTTATTGAATTATTTTAGCAAAATATTCATATCTCCTTCATTATTCGTCGCAACAAACGTCTCCAGGTTAGTAGTGTATAAAAACTATTGAACTATTAGATAATCACTGCTAATATCTCATTAATGTGATATTTTTTCAAGTATATTTTTTGCAAATTTTGCATAATACAACCCTATGAAACACGTGAGAGAACGTCCTTGTGATAAAGCTGACTGCGACCAACTTGTGAAGGAGCTTTAGGAAAGAACATTTTAATAAAAATATTTCATAACATTTTGAAAATAACGTATCTTGGAAAGTATCAAAGTTTTCGAAATCTTTTCCACAAAATTATATCTCAAGTTGTACATAAGACCGAAAAAAATCCATGAATGAAGTTTGCAGATACTCGTATGCACTTTTTTTTGGCGTGAAATAATAGCCCGTATATTTAGTTTTTCTTAAATATATGCTGTTTATTGGTAAATTACCTTGGATTATAACTAATATTGGAGGTGTGAGCAGAAACTGAAATTATGGACAAAATATACAGTCTACAGCTCGTTAACACTTTTATAATAGTTAACAACAATTGATGAATTTTTTCGGTTATTTAAAGAAAATAATAAATAAAAAATATTAGTTAAATACTTATAGTAGTAATAATGATTTGTAAAGATGAAGCACTGTTAACTGTTTAATTTTACTATGAACATGTCAGTACAGATTATATATAAAATACCTACATATTTCTAATATTGATTTCTTCCTTGAGCGATACCCTCTACTCGTACATACAGGCTGTGTCCCCCCCCCCCCCCCCCCCCCCCCCTTAATTTTCAAAACGAAAGGAAAATCGAGAAAAATTACAAAATATGTCTTGATTAGTTCTTACTAAAATAGCAATAGAGAAAATGTAAGACTTAGGTTGGACCCAACTCCGCGGAATCCTCTTATTTTGGAAAACACACTTATCTATCAATCTGAATAGACCGACTTCGATCATATACGAAGAAAGACTACTAGAGGGAACATATTTTTATCTTGGCTTTTATTTTATGTCGATTTTTAAGTTGAAAAGACCTTAGTCGTCGATATTTATGAAAGAAATTTGGGGTTTTATTGTGTCCTCCATTTTTATCATAAATTTTGAAGTTGGACTTCTGTATTGAAAACAAACACTGACCCGTTTTTATGTATATACAGTATCAGCCAATTCGGTCTGTCTTATTTAATTATTATTTTATTCCAATGCTGTACCGAATAGAAGTTTTTTTTTTTTTGTATTTACTGACATTTACCAATAAGCGGTAATTGGGATAGAATAATCATAAATAATAATTAAATACGATGAACCAAATAATTGGACTATTTGCAGGACAGAAATGAAAACTGGTCACGGGGTTGTCTTTGTCTTGAAGTCCTCTTTCAAAATTCATGATAAAAAACTAGAAGCCAATGGAAAATTATGTTTTCTTCTGGAATTGTTCTTGTCTGGCGAGATTAGGACAATGTGGGACACGGTGAATGTGAATCATTAATGTAGCGTTCTACAATTATTTAGTTGACATTGGTTTTGTTATCCACATTCTTCCTTTCTCTGATAGCGCCCTAAATGCTAACTTTATATGTGGAACATGAATGGCCTACTTCATCACCGGAGTTATATCGTAGTATAGTTGAGTGGAGGAGTGAAGTCCTCACTCTCTCTGCCACCTCCACAAACTATATATTATAACATTCGAGAAAATGGCAGAAGAAGTCGAAAGGGATTGGAATTTTCTTCAGCAAATATAGTGGAATTTCCACATTGTGGAATTTGTAATAAAGAAATAAAACAAACTAATTTTTTGAAATATTGTCTATTCCACTAAAGATATTTATAGAAATAAAACTACCGGTTTCGGCCTTATACCATCGTCAGGTCTAGTTATGAACTATGTTAGTTTGCAGAGTGCGACCCTTTAAATACATCTCAGGTCAAAGGGTGCTATTAAACTTGGGAGTCGCCCGGCTGTAGCGTTAGCTATCTCATGAAATATTTCCTAACAAAACTTAGTTCTAAATTTACATAAAACAATATCATTAGACTAATACGTGGAAAAATAACAAATAAATAAGTAAAAATACAAATAAATAATAAAAATATAAATAAAATTAATAATAATATTAAGATTTAGATAACATGAAACATATATGTGGAACCAAATAGTAATAACAGATAATACAAACATATATGTGGAAACAGAACTGGTTCAGGGTGCTAACAAAGGGGAATAGTTGAAATAAATTTGGTCATTCATACAAATGTTCTTTTTGGTAGCTTTATTTATTTCTAATTGCTCTAAGCTATCAAGTAGCCTGCTTTTTGAGCAATAGTGGAGATATTTGATGCCCCGAAAGTGTTGCTATTGTCAATTGACATAATTATGTGGGTCGCGAATGTAGAATGGTTTCCTCGGTTCTTTATTTCGGCCATTTGTTCTTTAATTCTTCCTTAAAACGACGTCCTGTCTGTCCAATGTATAATTGACTGCACTCTAAGCTATACATTCCGCTTTTATTCTCAATATCGGTTTTGTCCCTACCACTTTCTAAGCACTGGCTTATGGGATTGACAGTTTTAAACCCGATATTAAAACCTTCTTTTTTTTAACAATTTACCTACTTTCTCTGAAATTTTTCCGTAATAAGTTAAGCTGACCCATCTATTAGTGGAGTCTTTATTTAGTTTTTCTAGTTTGGTCAGTTTATTCCTAAAATTATGAGTTTTGACCCTCTTTTCAGTTTTATTTATTGTTTTTTGTGGGTAGCTATTGTTTTTGGCTATTTCTTTAATGATCTTGAGTTCTTTATATTTGTTATTTTTCCACGTATTAGTCTAATGATATTGTTTTATGTACATTTAGAACTAAGTTTTGTTAGGAAATATTTCATGAGATAGCTAACGGTACAGCCGGGGGACTCCCAAGTCTTAATAGCACCCTTTGACCTGAGATGTATTTGAAGGGTCGCTCTCTGCAAACTTAGTTCATAACTAGACCTGACGATGGTGTGAGGCCGAAACCGGTAGTTTTATTTTTATAAATATCTTTAGTGGAATAGACAATATTTCAAAAAATAAGTTTGTTTTATTTATTTATTACAAATTCCACAATATGTCCGCGTTCCTCAACTTAGAAGAAGAAAGAAATGTTGAGTAAATTATTTTTATCTTTGATAATGATAAATTTCTCAAGCTATTCAGAAAGACAAAACGTTCTTTATTAATATAGGATTTCCAAACAACAGGTAAGTACAATATAATAGTAATGTAACAGCTATAATTTAATTATTTTGAAAAAAATTACATTCTTCTATCAATAAAGTCAGAAACAAAATCTTGAACATTTTTTCATTGATCATTTATATTTCAGGATGAACCTCTTAATAAATATTTTTGTTTCATCTCCATTGATTTTAAGTTATGAAATGTCTTACAAAATTTTTATTCTAAAACTTGACAGTTTTACCACCAAGAATCTGATGTATTTATGAAACGTTAAAATTTGCCATCACTACATATCCTTAGTAAGTTTTCCATTTTTTTTTTTCTTTAGAAACAACTCTTATTTTGACAATTAATGTTGACTTGCGATATTAAGCCTCAGAAATCAGAAATATGACGTAGGAGGTTTCCCAATGAAGCTTATCGACCTGAGTGAAGTTTCTCCCATCCTATATGACTGTAATTATTAACACTAAAATAAATTGAAGAACTCGTTGCCCACAAGCAGAAATGAACTAATTAACTGTAAATTATGTTAAGGAGTTGATTTAAGTAATATCTACTTAAATATTCTTTAACTAATTTGTCATTTAAGTGAATACTGTCATTAGACTTTTTTTTTTACATCGTACATTGAATGCTTACTTGACTGCGCGTTTAGTTGGTATTAATAGTTGAAGTTGATACCGAACATCATTCCAGTTGTAGAATTTCGCGCTAATTCCCTTCCATTATGCGACTCTTGACTGTTTCATTTACTTAAGAAGGGGGCACGTTCCACTGTTTCTTCGGAATCTCATCGCTCTGGATGTTTGCTGTATTATTGTTTTTTACAAATTCGCAAAATTTGATATCCCACACAGTCACATTTTTTTTTTTTTTTTTCAAGAGCTACAATTACAAAAATTGTAGAGCATGTTAATCCTCTCGCTACTGTCGAGACATGTATGTCCCATGATATTTGAAAATCACTGGAGGTTCGTACATATCCCGCCAAAACAAGGGAAAGCTGCTTACTCGTATTTCAGAGACCTAACATTTATGACAGATGGCAGCTCAGTCGCTCCTTGGATGTAACTTTTCAGAATCCTTCAATTTCTCATATATGTACTGTGTTTTGAATGTCCTTTTTTTTTTCTTCTTCTATAATTCTTTATAAACTTCACGAAGAAGGCATTAGGTCAATAATTTTATTTCACCTTACTAGAATCGTTGATAATCTAATAAACCCAAATAAATCGATAATTTATTAATTATAATTTTTTTCAAAAAATTTCTTGTTTTATTAGTACAGTAGAACCCCTCTTAACCGGTCGGGACCGAGACCATGGCCGGTTAATCCGAGGTTCCATTGAAAAATAGGTTTTCGTTCCAAAATAACCTACATAATATAGGTACCGATACATATTATGTACGTACATATTTCATCAGGTACCATACAAGCAAATAAGACGTTACTGCAACTCATTTTATTGTACACTATGTACATACAGACATAAACGAACACGAAAAAATTAAACATTACGAACATACATAAACTTTGAAAAATTAATGTACATTATAATATACACGTTTGAAAAAATCAGTTATTTTTCATCTGTTTTTTACCTTCAAAGATATTTTTGATTTTTTTTTTGATTATAATATACACGTTTGAAAAAATCAGTTATTTTTCATCTGTTTTTTACCTTTAAAGATTTTTTGAAAGCCAAGCTTGATCCGAGGCTGGTTAAGAGGGGTTCTACTGTACTGATTGAGGGCACTGGTAGCTCGGTGGTATGAGTGCTTGTCTTCTAAGCTCAAGATCGTGGGTTCGAAACCCGACCGAGGCCCTTAAGTTTATTTTATCTGGGAGGCCGTCCTTCGGATGGGACGTTAAGCGATGGTCCCGAGCCTGTACAATGTCAGGTACTCGTTAAAGACTCCTACCCTAGGTAAATGAAAATTTAGGGTAGGCAAAATTTAGAACTCCCATAGTAGAGTCGGGCTCATGTCCACCAGAGTGACGAAAGAGCGCTCTGGTAGTAGGCGATATGAACTCGTAGTTAAAGCCCGGGCATGAGTCATAAAACCTAACCTACTGTACTGATTAAACTAATTTAAATTAATGCAAATATCTTATTTGCATTAATTATAGGACAGATTAGTTTGGAGAAAGGATGTCAAAAAATATTAAATAAACAAAAACAACACTTTATTTAACCATTAATGACGGTTGGCTGCCTTCGTATTTGGCAACAAAAGAAACAATAATAAGAAATAATGTATATAATAATATGTATAAGTACATTAAAAGAGGTACAATGACAATTTACAAACTTCATTTCTAGCTTACTAACTTTCAAATATACCTGTTATTTTCTTTCACAATGAACCTATTATTGCATTATATAAAATGTGTTTCTCTTTGGTAAGTTCCATTTATTGAATTATCTTTGAAAAAAGTACCTATTTTCTTTAATCTTTCAAGGATATTAGGAAGGCCAGACGATCTTGTTTCACACATTGAATTGTCAAATTTTGATCTGGTTTGAAACGCATCCACATCCTTCTTGGATTTATAGATATTTTATTTTTTCTTATAAAAAAAAAAAATAACATTGAAAAAATAATATTAACATAAGCATTATAAAAAATTTGGAGTCATGGAGAGAATTTCACAACTTCTAAAAATTTGGAAAATTGAATATGGTTTTTCAAAAAGTTGGTAAACATGTTGGATTTGACTGATGTAGAGACAAGTGACCACAAGACTTCCGCCGCAACGAGGACTTACACAAACTAACCTCAAAATCTCCAATGGGAACTGGAGTCAACTTCTATCTTATTTTAAAGGTATTTCATAACGAAAAAACATTTGTGGCGGCCCATGGTGTATTTATGATCTTCAGTAATGTTTCAAAGCCTCTTCAAAATTGTGTCAAAAATTGCTGGGCTCCTATTGGGGGGGATCTGTCAAATTGTTCAATTCGGGTGAATATCAATGATAAACTGTCATTTCAAAGCAATCAAAGATATCTAAAAACATTTCAGACAAACGTTGCTCATTTTTGGGACATTTAAAATGAGGTACAACTTGATTCATTGAACATTTTAAAGTTGGGGCGCTTGGAGCGCTCCTGGTGAAGGATGGAGCCTCTATTAACAAGTCGTTAGAGAGGGCAGCTCCGGTGTTTCCCAACTTTATGAACATTCTGTATAGAACCTCGTTGCTGTGAGTTTTTAATACAAAAAAAAAAAAAAAAAACGATTGAAGAAAAGTTCGAGCATGCCAACAAAAACCAGATTAGATTAATGTAAAAATAAATGTTTGAGGTAAATGATAGAAGGCAGTTGAGGAAGTATCGTCTCTGCGGGACTCGACTACAATACCTGCCAACATGAATATTAAACAGCAGGTGGAATACAGGAGTGCGCCGATTAACCAGGAGTCAGTTAACCACAATCCGCAACTATCTTTAAAAAAGTGAACTTCCTACGTATTTTATGTTCTCTGAACTGGGGGGCAGAGCGCTTGCTATAAGCCTCTCTCTTTCGACAGTTTTCCCAGAACACGAGAGACTGATACTCTACGTCCGGATGGTGTCTTTAAGGAAGATACCTCAGTGAGAGGGATCTGATGTGACTCGTCGAACGCCAATGAACAAGGCTTTCACATTTTGAATGGCGAAAAAATGAGTTTAACTGAAAAAATACTGAAATTTCAATGGAAAAGGTAAAAAAAAAAAAATCTTTTTATTTAATTTTCAAATTGTGTGTTAATAAACGTTTAAGAGCGAGACCAAAACACAGGAAAGTGTTGAGAAAGGTGGGAGAGGGTGCCCCAAGAAGATGTCCGTCGCCTCATCCGCAGCAGCGTCTTTAATGGACGCAAGCCGCCTCACAATCTCTAAAAGTTAAATAAACAGTAACTTTTTTAGAACTATTTCTATTAAATTTTTAGTATTTATAATATTTCTCCTCGGCTAATTTAGTCATACTGTTCAAAAAAACATTGCAATTTAATGTTTATAATACTGTAATATTGTCTTTTGCACATCAAATTAAGTTATAAACAATTTTTCATAAAAGTCCTTTCCATTACAATAAAATAATTCAAATATGAAGTAGTCACTTTAATTTCTTTAAATATATAATATAACAAGATATTTATTTCTGATAACATCCCGGTAGTTATTCTTGCCATCCGATTATTCAGAAAATTTACTTAAAAGTGTTAAACAGATTATTCCGGATAATCGACGCTCTAATGTATTTCTAATAGTTCCAACCGAACCAAAGTATATTTGGACTTAGGCCATTTTGTATTTTATTGGAAAAATTATCAATGTTTTCTTAAAATTTATATTTTTGGCACTTAGAACACTTTGGAATTCACAGTCTTCATTTAATCGTTACAGTGAGTAAGCAATATGAAAAACAGACACAAATTTCAGTCTCAGATTATTGAGAAGAGGATAACTTTTGTTAACTCAAATTTTTGAGTTAGGTGGACACAATGTCAAGTTTATTGTACAACTAGAGGTCTAAATTTCATAAAACACAATCTACATATATATACAATATAAACATATGTATAATTTAACGTTGAGATGCCATCAAACGATTTGTTCTTTGTGTCTCTGGTTCCTTCTGTCCTCCCAGGCCTTGAGACAGCCCAGAGGGTAGCACATCACTCCAGACAGAAGGATGAGTCCTCCGGAGATGTAGAAGGGAATGTCGTAGTTGCCTGTCGCGTCCATCACCACACCTGAAACAAGGAACCAACATTCAGTCTCATCGCACACTGTGATCACTAGAGGCTAGCACATCACTCCAGACAGAAGGATGAGTCCTCCGGAGACTTGGATCAGAGGGGGCACAACTCATCAACTCCAATAACTGCTGATGTAATGAAAGTATCGACATGAAATTTCATATTATAATCCAATGAAGACATAACCTGTCAAATTTCAGCGATATCGGCTGAAGGGGAGGGAGCTCAATTCAAAAACCCTAATAATTGTCGATGTAATGAATTTATCGTCCCAAAATTTAGCATGAGGATTTAAAAGCCCCTTTGTAAGTCAACTATTGAATATTAGCGCAAACGGTTGACTGGTTTTGGAGGGGTTGCGAAACGTTAATTGATTAACTTGATCCGGGGAAGTACATTGCCGGTGATTTACCGACGACTTTTTTTATTTTCGTGACGTATACATACAATCAAATATCCCATCTTCCGCAAAGAAACAGTTGACGAATCAAAAAACACACCTAAATAGGATGACATGCTCGAGTTTGAGAGGAATTACAAGATGGCCGGGGGGCTGACGTCATGAGAGAAATGCCCTTTCCCAACATCTAATTCCGCAAAAGTATATAAATAAAGTGTACCTGTTTCGGCTTTGTACATGGTCAGCACAAATTGCATAAAACTGCCGTAAGCCGAAACTGGTACTTTGTAAATTTGTTTTGTGAAATTAAACAATAGAGATGCTGAATAAAGTAATTATTGGGAGAAAGAAATATAACTCAAAAAGGAATCAACTTCTTTAGTGGTCTTATCCACATCTTGAAGGCAATACATACAATAAAAAAATGTGTATGGTCTCACAGGGGAAATTTCCGAATACAATTGTTCCGGATGAAATCGGATCAATAGCTTTGTAACGAGAGAGGTTAATTGTTTTTAACATTTCTTCAGTTTCAAGAAGGTCCCCATTAATGAGAAGTGAAATTTACTCCATGTATAAATTATCAATGAGAATATCCTACAAATCCTAATTAATTAAATTAAATATTTAATATGATAAATAATTAATTCCGTAATAAACATTAGATTTACAAATATATTTAATTAAAATAATTAATCAGGATTTTCAGGATAATCTCATTGATAATTATTTTGACATAAACACATGCATACAATATCTAAATTTTTGTGACAAAGGTACATTACTCAACTCACTGGAACAACTAGAAATAAACAGAGCGCTACAAAAAGGTAATTGTATGAACGATCAGACCAATCTCAAATATTCACCCCTCTTATCGCCAATAATAAAGTATAATCCTCCAGTCTCTGTGTATACGGACTTACTTTCTCAAGAACCTATGTATTTTATTTTATATTCTTGATTTTCATTTGTATATTTATTGTCTTTGATTTATTTCATGTATGCATACATAATATGTATTCTTCAAATGTGTGGAGAGTTGGAGATGAGATTTCGTCTCCGGGTGGGGTCTTAATGGTGGAGGCTTTGGGTTGGTGTGGGTTGATTAAAATACACGTATGATGTATACCATGCTGTTCCGGAGTTTTTTTTTTATTGGGATTTCGATTTGGGACGGAGCTTCGTTTTTGATGGTTCACATATTTGAAGAATTAACGGTACAGGAGGGATAGCAAACCCCCATGGGGGGGCTGAGTAAGGGTACCTACCTACCGGTTAGATTGTAAAAATAGTTGAACTTCCATTTAGTATTTGTTAAGTCGTGGCTGAAGATGGTAGCAGTACCGAAAGTATTCCCATATATTTTATATATATACCGTGTGAAATAGACAATATAAAAAACATTCGTGTTTTCTTTATAATTACTTAATTGTTTCACAATCTCCTGCAACAATGATAAATACCAATAATTGTAATTACTTAATTAAATAATGTTCACTTCCCTTTTAAGGGACTTTCTTGAAATTAAAGAAATGTGAGAAATAATAATTACTATCCCAGTCTCCTTACAAAACTTGCTATAATTTCATCCGAAAAAAATTGTATTAAATTTTACCCCATGAGACAATTCACTGAATATTTTCGGATCAAAATTGTTCGTTAGATGGAACTATGTTATGCACACACATTTCCCCCTCTCAAGCGGACAATTTAAGAACTAAAAATAAATTCACATTTCACTTGGTATCCAACTTAATCATTTGGATTAACATAGTTTTAGCGCCTCTTGGAACGTTCTTCACCAACATGAATCTATGCACTCTTCAACTTGTATAATACATACATATAGGTTAAATTTCATCAAGATGCGTCAGACGTTTGGGAGGTCTTGCATTTTAAAAATGTTGCCGATGAAATGATAATAATTAAATAGTAGTTGTAGTAAGTTGATTACCAGCGATGGGTGATCCTACGGCAGCGGCGAGTCCTTGGAACAGAAGGAGGAGTCCGAAGGCGTTAGTCAGCTTCTCGAGGCCTATCAGCTCTACGACAATGATGGACCGCAGGGAGACGAAAAAAGCTGCCATAACAGACAAAATGAAATGAAAAAACAATGAAAAGAAACAAAAGCAGTTAGAAGTAAGGATAAACAGATCATAATAAAATAAATAAGGAACAGTGTTAGAATTATAAAGTAAAAAAATAATAGCAAAAGTAAATATAAATGACAGAAAGGGTCACTGAGAGAGAGAGAAATAAAATAATAAAATAAATAAATATAATATGTGTCATACACTCTGGTACATACATTTTATTACAGATATATATCCAAAATCCAGAATATCACACACCTATACATTATTCTGCTTGGAATTGAAAGAAATGAGTGAAAAGAAAAAAAAGAATGATTACTTCTGAAATAAAATATGTAGTGACTAAACACATAGTGACCGAACATATAGTGTGTAGTTATGTAGTGCCTAAACAAATAGTGACCAAATATATAGTGACCCTACATGTGATCCAACTGGGATGATGAAACTGAAGAGTAACATCAGTCCAGCTATAGACTGAGAGACTCATGGGAAGACGAGAACTATCCCATAGGACGCTAGCCCTGGGAATCAGACGTTTGATGAGTAAGGAGGTGCTGGAAGAGCTGGGATTTAAAAGAAATAAGACTAGGAGCATGGCGAATCTGGAGAGGGAGAGAGTTCCAGAGGGAGGTAGCCTGGACAAGGAAGGAGTTGTGATAGGTTGTAGTCCTGTGGGCAGGGAGGTAAAGATCGGAGGGACGGGATCTGGTGACTTTTTGATGGATGTGGGATTTAAATTGGAGCATTTGGAAGATATAGGAGGGCTTTTGGGATGATAAGGTCCGGAAAAGAAAGGAACCCAGGAAATAACTATGACGAGAGGAGGGGTATAGCCATTTTAGATCAGTGTATGAACTGGTAATAGAAGAGTGTCTGGGGAGCCCGAAGATGAATCGTAAAACGGAATTCATAACTCGCTTTAGTTTCATGTCGAGCTCACCAGAAAGTCCTCCATACACAAGGCAATCATAGTCAAAGTAGGGGAACACAAGGGAGGATACCAACAACTGACGGATTTGAGTGGGGAGGAGGTGACGAAGTCGTTTTAGAAGGTATAGGGTTTGGAAGGAGCGGTTGGAGATGTGGGAGATATGTTCTTTCCAGGAGAGGGATTGGTCAAGGATTAATCCAAGGTTTTTTACGTTGGTGCAGTATTCTATCTCTGAGTCATGTAGTTTTAAAGGAGGTAAGTCAGTGAGAGAGTTGAGTAGTCTGTGGTTTCCTATTACAATAGCTTTGGTTTTGTCAGCGTTCAAGGTCAGTCCATTGTTAGTAGCCCAGTCGGTGATACCATGTATATCCTCCATACAAAATGATACATTAGCTAGGGAAATACAAAGCGAAATAGAGCACAACTGGACTTTGTTACTTAATAAGTGTGGAGTTGTCGACACTTTTACTAAAAATAGTAATAATAACCATATAAATACAAAATTCACAAAAAATGCATTCTTACAACTAAAAAATGACCTTCATGTCCAACTATAGCAGTACTTCTGCCCTTCAACGTTTTTAATGTTGTGTTTCTTCTTCTTCTTCTTCTTCTTCCTGTGGCGCTACGGTCCTGAAAGAACCCGGGCCCCCGTCACAATCCTCCTCCATTCGTCTCGATCCAAAGCCTTCTCCCTCCATCCTCTGATGCCCAACACTCGGAGGTCCGCCTCGACGTCGTCCAGCCACCGGAGTCTGGGTCTTCCTCTTCTCCTGGCACCGCCTGGCCTACCGTAGAGGGCTTGTTTAGGGAGTCTTCCTCCTTCCATTCTCTCTACGTGGCCCAACCAACATAATCTCGCCTGCTTGATCACGGATACCAGGTCGGGTTCCCCGTAAAGGTCTCTCAACTCTCTGTTCTTCCGGATACGCCATCTGCCGTTCTCGGAAACAGGTCCATAAATCTTTCTGAGTACTTTGCGTTCCCACAGTAGCAGAGTCTCTTCAATGTTGTGTTTCATAATAATTAAATAGCTTACATACCTTTAGTTTTCAGACTAAGTTACTTGTTAGTTAGTTATTGAGAACCGGGCGTTAAGTGCCCCAGAGACGATCAATTGACAGTATCAATTGAATGCGCGATTGATCGAGCTTCAATCATCACATCAATTCTAGTTTCTGTGTTCACCATCAATTGATCTGTTTTGACGTAGGGTTCTCGCTGATATTTTAATTTGTTGATTATTAAAATTACATAATTTTTTTAATTTTAAAATGGTCTCGAACACAGACATGGGATTTCTTGCATTAACTCTAGCCCTCTGCACTCGGAAGAAAGAAAAGAGAGAGGTTGGTCCAAAGAATGGTATAAACTGAGAAGCCGTTTTACCCACGAAAATTTATTATGTATCCTTCGAGATACTGAACCCGAGGATTACAAAAATTTTCTCAGATATTAACAGCAAAACAAAGTCTCTTTCCTCGAACGAAACCACCTCATCAGAAACGACACTCATCTTTGCTGTCTGGCGAACAACTGACGGAACAATTGTCAATTTGCTAATTACACTATCAATCGCTGCCATCAATTGCTCCTATCAATGGCCTTTAATCAAATATCTATCAATCGCCGTCATTTAATTGACAATCGCGTCAATTGCCTCCTAGACGAACAATTAGTCCCATCAATGATAACATTGATAATTGCAATTGTCAATTTTATTGATCATCTCGGGGGCATTTTAACTTCTAGGTCATATCGCCTATTACCAGAGCGCTCTTATCTGGTGGACAGCTATTATGGAATTCCTAACTTTTTATTCACCCTAGGGCAGGAGGTTTTAATGAATAGCTAACATCATTCAGGCTCGGGACCATCTCTTAGCGTTGGGACGTTGAGACGGGTCTGAAGGATGACGTACTCAAGGTTTTTTCACCTCCCAGATAAAAAAAAAACGGAGGGCACCGGTAGCTCAGAGGTAGCGTGCTAGTCTACTGTGCTCAAGATCGCAGGTTCGAAACCCGGCCGAGGCCATTAGTTTATTTTATCTGGAAGGTAAAAAAAAAACATGAGTGCGCCGTCCTTCGGATGACGTTAAGCCATGGGTACCGAGCCTGTGCAATGTCAGGTATTCGTTAAGAACGAGCGACGAAAGAGCGCTCTGGTAGTAGGCGATATGACCTCGTTGTAAAAGCCCGGGCATGATTCATAACAACTAAGTTACTAAATAAACAGGTTTGGTCGCTCATGGTTATATTAAATGTTTCTCTCTTATAAAATAGAGAGGGCGCCGACAGCTCAGTGGTAGCGTGCTAGCCTACTGTGCTCAAGATCGCGGGTTCGAAACCCGGCCGAGCCCTTAGGTTTTTTTTTATCTGAGAGGTGAATAAAACCTTCAGCACGCCGTCCTTCGGATAGGAAGTTAAGCGATGGTCCCGAGGTGTATGGTACGATACGTCCCATCCGAATGGGGACAGCCTCGGTCGGGTTCCGCTACAGGCCCTCTCCTCCAAAATATATTAAATTATGCCTTCTTTTGGAGGAACGTTAAATTTTCGTTCGTGGTTCCCATGGTATTAACTGAACTTATAACCGAAAAATTTGGGAGAGAAAAGAAGCAAGAATTCTTCGTAAGGACACCGCACATAATCAGTTTTATTTTAAGTAGTATAACGCAGGGGCAACCTGCTAGTCTTACATATAGCGAGTCCAAAGATGGCGGTGAAACTGAATTGGTAGAGTGGAGTGTTGGAGAGGCCACTGAGAATGGTTGCCAACCCTCCTACCGTGAGGGCGATGTTGTTGAGGGCCAAGGAACTGACCCCAGGCAGTGAAGTGATGACCCCACTAAGAATGCGGCCCAGTGTGTTGGTAACGCCGATAGAAGAGAGAAGGAACATAGTGAGGCCGGGATCCATGCCGTTCAGAAGAGCTCTGTCTACAACATACATCACACAAGTCTCATACAACACAAATATACACAAACAATTTGTTTAACATTCATATTGTATAATTCCACAAAACAAACATACATATAGTGTACCCAATACGACATTATACCATCCTCAGGTGTACCATCTGATGTCACAGCTCGGTAGTAGACATATCAAAGGGAAACATTTCGAAATATAAAATGGATTTTTTTAAACAGCTATTTTGATATAAAACGCAGAACTTCAAAAATATATTACAGAATACCATTCCGTTTGCGAATAACCTGACTTGGAGGATTAGTGTCAAAAACACTCCTCTTTGATATGATCCCTCAATGAATAATACAAACTTATTTTTGAAATATTGTCTATTCCACTAAATATATATATATATATACAATATATATTGTAGCGTTATCCTTATTGCGCTACTTGAATTCTAATTTAAATTTTATAATCTATAATTTATATAAAAATTATGACCTGGTTATATATAATTTTTTATAAATAAAAAAAAACTTTAAGAATAATTTGTTACATTTTTTTATATTTAAAATTCATAAAGACATGTGTTTATGGGTTAGTAACACAAAATTTTTACATACATAGAGATTTTTTTTGTTTACACAACATTTAACTAAACCTGCGGGACATCTCTCTTTTCTTCTATTGTGCCTGTTGGTGAAATGATGTTTCCAACGTGGTAAGTTGAGTATGGGTTGTCGAAATTGCGGCCACGTCTTCTCCTCTCTTCTGGATTCCAAGTGTTTTAGCTAATGATCGTCGTGTTCTCCATTTCTTTTGTGGTTGGAGTTCTCCGGGATACTTCCCCTCAGTACCTTTCTTCCTTCTTACCACAGCTTTTAAGAAACCACTGACATTTTCTACTATTCACTACACTCACTTTCACTGAACCATCTCTCTCTGCACAGTTCTCTCATACATCTACCACGAGGGGACAGCCCACTTCTCTCTCGTTTTGGATTCCGCTCTCCCATTGGCCACAATTTTTACAGCCTTTAACACTAAACATCTGGTTTTTTTATAAAACTTTCATATTCCCGTATACAATCCTAATTGCTTACATTTATTGTTAACTAATTATTAGCTTATCATTTAATTTTATTACATAATTGAAATGCATGAATTGATCTATTTTGATACTATATCGACCCTGGTACAAATCGATTTGATAACCCCCAGTAACCTTCCTTAGGTCTAATAAAATGATTGCAATTTAGTACCTTATTTTCCATTTATTAAATATTCATGTAATGGCACAATATGGATCATTACATTGCCCTCTGCTAAAAATATCAAAATATATCATTCATTTGCTTACATTAGTGTTTAGTACCAAACTATTTCATAATCTTATGGTTACATGTACAACTTGGCGACTCAAGATAACATGGTGACCCAGTTTCTATTATTAAATGAATTACACACAAATTTTTTGTCTATTATGGAATACATTCTTCAAGGTAACTCTCTTTAATAATACTACACAACAATTAGATAACAAATCTAATTTAATTATTTTGTTTACGTCTTACCATAATGTTATATTAGATTTACTTTCTTATATTACTTTATTTTCTTGAAATATATTACTTTACCCTTCTCATTACTTCTATCTACCACCACTCCACTCTCCATACGCAAACTCTACATTCAAAATTCCAACATTAATAATTTATTTTGCCATACAATTTACCCACACTCCTAAATATAATCTAAACTTATTAAATAATCTCCCTGGTATCTCTTAACCATCCTGATCTCCTTGGATCTTCGCCTACTACCATAAAATACTCATAATCCAATTCCTTCCCACCTATAGGCTAAGCCTAAAAATTTTTAATATTCATTCTTTAATCCTTCCTCCTATTTAAAAGTACAATTCCCTCTCTCCTTTCAATTATCTATTTTTTTTTTTATTTACTTCCTTCATTACCATATTTATTTATTATTTAATATTCCATTTACCAATATCAATGCTACTTTTCTCAATTCGTCTATTGATTTCCATCATTTCTACAACAACTAGACATAACCCGGATAATTATTTATATTTTCAGTTCCTTTTATTTCTTTATTTTTTTACTACTTTTATTTACATTTCGACTTACTTTCCCTATTGATTTACTGCACTAATTTTTATATAATGCTTTTAAGATGATATTCTTAAAAAAATATTCTTATAACATTTTCCCCGTTTCACCTACAACATTTTTTTTTTTTATTATATTATTATACGGAATTACTTACAAGGTTATGATTGAAATTTTATGACGTTTGTAATCTATGCATCCATGTGGATGTTCTAATTTCATCACTTATTATTCTGAGACTACTAGCGATTATCGCTCTCAAAAACCATTTGTGGGTTAATATAGCTCGTTTCCGTAAGGACGCCAAACTCCTTAAATCAACAGGTCCCACGTTGTTGACAATTACGGTTCAATAACAATAACAAACCCTTTAAACTAATATTTTTTTTTTTTATTATTATAAATATTTTTATTTTTATCACCAATACCATAAAAAAAAAAAAACGCATGCATAAATATCAATAAATAGTTCAACTCGAGACTAACCCTTATATAAAATTTCCCATAACATAACAACATCCACCATTAATATAATATTTCAATAAATAAATATGTTTTTATTTAAAAACATTTAAAAATAATAAATTTTCTGTTCAGAATGCAGAGTAAACTAAACATTATTTACATCTAATTTAATTATTATAATTTTTTTTTTATTCTATGACAGAACATCACCCACTATCATATTCTTAATCAGTCTCAGACCCATAATTGGTCATTATTACCACTTTTATAATACAACCACTCTAATACAAAAAAATAGCATACATCATATAAAAAAAAAATAACAAGACATACCATAAAAGAAAATACACACATCCAATATTGACACTTGTTGGACTGTTTACAAATATCAGTTGTTTATCATAACAGACTCTAAATAGCTGTCTTATCCTTTATCTATTCATCAGTTCGTCTCCTCAATCTAGACTTGGTTGACATATCATGTTAACTACGCTCCATATTTTTATTTCTCACTTTAGTTTAATTTATTCTTTACTTTCAGTTATTTATTAATTAGACCCTATTTACATCTCGAGTGACAACTCCTTTGTTTACATTAATTTTTATTGATTTTTATTAACTCAACTTTTACACGCAAACTAACTCAGGTACATTTTTCCATCACTTAATTATATTATTTTATTTTGCAATTATTCATTTCGACAAAATTTAACATATTGACTGATACTTTCTATGTTTATTTTTTTTTTTTATTAATTTTATGTTTACATTTTATAGTTCCAGATCATAATCCTAGACAAGCAATTTTTAATATCCAAAATTTCATCGGTTAAACTACCTATGTTATTTCTTTCTCTTATATTTATAATTAATTCTTTGATTGTGTTTTCTCCGATATCTATGACTATTGTTTATAATTATTATTTTTCTATAATTTAGTTCATTTCTATGCCCTAGGTGTAATGTCTTACTATTTTTAAACTTATTTTTATTATTATTATTACTGAAATTATGTTTGCACTTACGTTTTTTACTCTTGTTATTGTTATGTTTACTTTTATATTTAATAACATTTACTTTTCGATATTCAATTCTTCGATAACTTTTAATTTTGTTTATCTTATGTTTTTTTAGTTTCTCTATCTTATTATTATGTTTCTTTATAACAATACCATTAGCTATTATGGTTTTAATAAATTTAAATTTGTCTATCTTCTTATTGAATTTTATTTTCTTCTGTGTTTCATTATTTTCCTTTATTTCTCCATTTTCCTGTCTATCTACAATCATATTTGTATTTAATTTACTCTCGCCAGCCTCTACCGCACTTTCTATCTTATTATTTAATTGTTCACATTTATGATTTATTTCTAAACTTTGATCACTAAATTTATCAATCTCATTATTTACTTCATCGAAACGTTTGTTTACATCTTTTTTTATATTTTCAAATTTTATGCTTACGTCTTCCTTTAATTCATCAATTTTTGAATTCATTTCATTAAAATGTTTTGATTGTTGCTCGAATTTTGCACTTACTTCATTAAAATTTTTGGATTGTTGTTCAAATTTTACGTTTACTTCATTAAAATTTTTTGATTGTTGCTCAAATTTTACGTTCATATTTTTTATTATCATTTCCATCATTGTTTTTAAACTTACATTCGTCTCACTCTCCGGCTGAAGAGAAAAAGTTACTCTATTTTGTCCGCCATTATTGTTCGGATTCGTTCTCTGAGAACCTCTATTATAGTCGGCCATTTTGGACGCTAACTTTTTACACAGTTTTGAAATTAATTTTTACAAATATTTTTACAAAATTACACATAAGGTCTTTTATTATTTCTTTTCGGGCGCCATATAAAAATTTAATATTTCAAGTCCCTGTTCGAAGCGACATTTGTAACGCTCGCTTATAGCGCTACTTGAAATTCTAATTTAAATTTACGAATAATAATTATATGCAATAACGATTATTAGATGACCTGGTTATATATATATTTTATAAATAAAAAAAAACTTTAAGAATAATTTGTTACATTTTTTTATATTTAAAATTCATAAAGACATGTGTTTATGGGTTAGTAACACAAAATTTTTACATACATAGAGATTTTTTTTGTTTACACAACATTTAACTAAACCTGCGGGACATCTCTCTTTTCTTCTATTGTGCCTGTTGGTGAAATGATGTTTCCAACGTGGTAAGTTGAGTATGGGTTGTCGAAATTGCGGCCACGTCTTCTCCTCTCTTCTGGATTCCAAGTGTTTTAGCTAATGATCGTCGTGTTCTCCATTTCTTTTGTGGTTGGAGTTCTCCGGGATACTTCCCCTCAGTACCTTTCTTCCTTCTTACCACAGCTTTTAAGAAATCACTGACATTTTCTACTATTCACTACACTCACTTTCACTGAACCATCTCTCTCTGCACAGTTCTCTCATACATCTACCACGAGGGGACAGCCCACTTCTCTCTCGTTTTGGATTCCGCTCTCCCATTGGCCACAATTTTTACAGCCTTTAACACTAAACATCTGGTTTTTTTATAAAACTTTCATATTCCCGTATACAATCCTAATTGCTTACATTTATTGTTAACTAATTATTAGCTTATCATTTAATTTTATTACATAATTGAAATGCATGAATTGATCTATTTTGATACTATATCGACCCTGGTACAAATCGATTTGATAACCCCCAGTAACCTTCCTTAGGTCTAATAAAATGATTGCAATTTAGTACCTTATTTTCCATTTATTAAATATTCATGTAATGGCACAATATGGATCATTACAATATATATATATATATATATATATATATATATATATATATATATATATATATATATATATATATATGTATATATATATATATATATATATATATATATATATATATATATATATATATATATATATATATAACTACCGGTAGTTATATATATATATATCTTTAGTGGAATAGACAATATTTCAAAAATAAGTTTGTTTTATTAATTTATTACAAGTTTCCACAATATGTCCGCGTTCCTCAACTTAGATGATCCCTCAACACATTTGTCGTGTCAAAGATTTTTCCATCTGATGATCCGACTTTGTAGAAAGAGGGGCGATTCTGTTGCAAGTACATGTCTGTTTACCCAACATATAATATATATTTGGTGGGAGGCAATAACAGTGCAAGTCAAAAAAATCAATTTTTCAGGAGAACCGAAAATGTCTTTTGCCACTGGACAAATTTTTTTAACTACCAAAAAATTAGGTCTACAATTACGTCAGAGGCATTACCGACTTGTCCTCTTCTCACCACTTCTAAAGATTGACTTCACATTGTGAAATATGTAATAATACTGTTTTGGCAAAAAATGGACTTGTACTCTTTTTCCTGCCCATCAAAGATATAACCTCATGATATCAGAGTTAATGCATATTCTTTGTAGTAATAAGTTAGTACCGAGCAACGCTAGGTAGCAAAACAATCTAACAACAGAAAAGGGACCCCAATTGAGGGAGTTAAGCGTTTGGTGAAAGGGTGAGTGGGGGAGGGTGGAGGGGGAGGGGAGAGCCACCTGCCGATAGCGCTGCACCATCAACAATCCTACCAAATGAAAGACCGAGAGGAAGGTGTTGGGAGGACTGACCTGGGAAGAACATGAAGGGAGTGAAGAGGCCGAGTGTGAAGGTGAAGCCAGCAATAGCCAGGAGCATGAAGGAGGGAGAGTGGGGGAGGGTGGAGGGGAGAGCCACCTGCCGATAGTGCTGCACCATCAACAATCCTACCAAACGAAAGACCGAGAGGAAGGTGTTGGGAGGACTGACCTGGGAGGAACATGAAGGGTGTGAAGAGGCCGAGTGTGAAGGTGAAGCCAGCAATAGCCAGGAGCATGAAGGAGGGAGAGTGGGGGAGGGTGGAGGGGAGAGCCACCTGCCGATAGAGCTGCACCATCAACAATCCTACCAAACGAAAGACCGAGAGGAAGGTGTTGGGAGGACTGACCTGGGAGGAACATGAAGGGAGTGAAGAGGCCGAGTGTGAAGGTGAAGCCAGCAATAGCCAGGAGCATGAAGGAGGGAGAGCCAAGAAGAGACGTGTCCAACATGGTGGCCAGGGTACGGCGGACTGCCTCCGGGAACATCTGACAAGATGCCTCTTCTTCTTCTTGGACGTCCTTCCAGGTGGGGAGTCGTGACACTGACATCGTGTAGTCCAGACCACTTCCCTGTTAACAAAAACAAAAAATATAAACATTTTGAAGAGTAAAAGTATCCCTAACTGACCAGGAGCTGACATGAGTCACATTTTGAAGAGTAAAAGTATCGCTAACTGACCAGGAGCTGACATGAGTCACATTTTGAAGAGTAAAAGTATCCCTAACTGACCAGGAGCTGACATGAGTCACATTTTGAAGAGTAAAAGTATCCCTAACTGACCAGGAGCTGACATGAGTCACATTTTGAAGAGTAAAAGTATCCCTAACTGACCAGGAGCTGACATGAGTCACATTTTGAAGAGTAAAAGTATCGCTAACTGACCAGGAGCTGACATGAGTCACATTTTGAAGAGTAAAAGTATCCCTAACTGACCAGGAGCTGACATGAGTCACATTTTGAAGAGTAAAAGTATCCCTAACTGACCAGGAGCTGACATGAGTCACATTTTGAAGAGTAAAAGTATCGCTAACTGACCAGGAGCTGACATGAGTCACATTTTGAAGAGTAAAAGTATCCCTAACTGACCAGGAGCTGACATGAGTCACATTTTGAAGAGTAAGAGTATCCCTAACTGACCAGGAGCTGACATGAGTCACATTTTGAAGAGTAAAAGTATCCCTAACTGACCAGGAGCTGACATGAGTCACATTTTGAAGAGTAAGAGTATCCCTAACTGACCAGGAGCTGACATGAGTCACATTTCGAAGAGTAAAAGTATCCCTAACTGACCAGGAGCTGACATGAGTCACATTTTGAAGAGTAAAAGTATCCCTAACTGACCAGGAGCTGACATGAGTCACATTTTGAAGAGTAAAAGTATCCCTAACTGACCAGGAGCTGACATGAGTCACATTTTGAAGAGTAAAAGTATCCCTAACTGACCAGGAGCTGACATGAGTCACATTTTGAAGAGTAAAAGTATCCCTAACTGACCAGGAGCTGACATGAGTCACATTTTGAAGAGTAAAAGTATCCCTAACTGACCAGGAGCTGACATGAGTCACATTTTGAAGAGTAAAAGTATCCCTAACTGACCAGGAGCTGACATGAGTCACATTTTGAAGAGTAAAAATATCCCTAACTGACCAGGAGCTGACATGAGTCACATTTTGAAGAGTAAAAGTATCCCTAACTGACCAGGAGCTGACATGAGTCACATTTTGAAGAGTAAAAGTATCCCTAACTGACCAGGAGCTGACATGAGTCACATTTTGAAGAGTAAAAGTATCCCTAACTGACCAGGAGCTGACATGAGTCACATTTTGAAGAGTAAAAGTATCCCTAACTGACCAGGAGCTGACATGAGTCACATTTTGAAGAGTAAAAGTATCCCTAACTGACCAGGAGCTGACATGAGTCACATTTTGAAGAGTAAAAGTATCCCTAACTGACCAGGAGCTGACATGAGTCACATTTTGAAGAGTAAAAGTATCCCTAACTGACCAGGAGCTGACATGAGTCACATTTTGAAGAGTAAAAGTATCCCTAACTGACCAGGAGCTGACATGAGTCACATTTTGAAGAGTAAAAGTATCCCTAACTGACCAGGAACTGACATGAGTCACATTTTGAAGAGTAAAAGTATCCCTAACTGACCAAGAGCTGACATGAGTCACATTTTGAAGAGTAAAAGTATCCCTAACTGACCAGGAGCTGACATGAGTCACATTTTGAAGAGTAAAAGTATCCCTAACTGACCAGGAGCTGACATGAGTCACATTTTGAAGAGTAAAAGTATCCCTAACTGACCAGGAGCTGACATGAGTCACATTTTGAAGAGTAAAAGTATCCCTAACTGACCAGGAGCTGACATGAGTCACATTTTGAAGAGTAAAAGTATCCCTAACTGACCAGGAGCTGACATGAGTCACATTTTGAAGAGTAAAAGTATCCCTAACTGACCAGGAGCTGACATGAGTCACATTTTGAAGAGTAAAAGTATCCCTAACTGACCAGGAGCTGACATGAGTCACATTTTGATATAAACAACATTCATTTGCGTTAAACCGTTCGTTGGTTGCCCTGGGTCCTGTGCTTGGCCTTCCCCGGTCCCTTGTGGGATCCCACCATGGCTGTTCTCGTCATTTGCATAAAGAGTTCGCTGGCTTGGTTAGGACAAGGAATGTAACAAGGTAGGGCGATAATAACCAAAGCAGTTGTTCGCCCCAAATAAACCAACCAACCGTTAAACCGATATGTCATAAAAATGTATAGGTCAAGCTCATAAATTAGATATCGAAACAGAATCAGGACATCGTATAACATGAAATTCCGGTGAAAACATAACATCGACTTTCTGACCGATTACTGAGAAAGTAAAAACAAGAAAAAATATTTATTTTTGAATTTATACATTTGCGGGCAAGACTGAGGCGCAGGCGCGGGGCGAGGATGAATAGTGGGAGTGAGATGTAGGGGGAGCTCAGTCGGTTACTGATAGGTCCTACAGTTTCATGAATCTGAGTTTCTTTTGCTCCTTATTCTTGCAAAAAATAAAAATGTCAGCAGTTTTTGACTTTCTCGAAGACATGTGGGAAAATAATACTGGATACATTGACAACATGGTATTTAAATTGCATTACAAAGTGACACTAAGGCTCCTTCTGTTTTTCTCGCTCCTGCTCAGCTGTACTCAGTACTTCGGGGAGCCGATACACTGCATGACCAGCGGAGATCCAACCTTCTCTCCTCTCATCGACCGCTACTGTTGGATGTTTTCAACTTTCACTATTTTCGACGAGTCGAACGGCACAATTGGTCAGCACTTCGTACAGCCTGGGGTTGGTGTGTCTTCTGCAGGTGAGATCAACAACTCTTCACAAAGTCTCAACTACTACCAGTGGGTTCCCATCCTGCTCTTCGTCCAAGCTAAACTCTTCTATCTGCCACACTTCTTATGGAAACAGTGGGAAGGTGGACGAATCAAATTTTTAACTAAAAATTTAAATGATTTTGTTGACAATTTCATTCAATGTTGTTACAACTGTAGTCTTTACTTTATTTTTTATTACATAAGTGAAATTTTGAACTTGTTCAATGTTCTTCTTCAGATGTATCTTCTAGATGTGTTCTTCAATGGACAATTTACTTGGTACGGTTGGGATGTATTGAAAATGGACCCGGAAACAAGACAAGATCCCATGTCTCACATATTTCCCAAAGTGTCTAAATGTACTTTTTACAGTTATGGCGTCTCAGGTATTATTATTATTTATGTCTCTATAAATTTATTTCTTTACTTGTATCACCTTTCATCACATGGACACTTGGCGGCATGAAACTGAAATCTTGACCTTGTTCTATTCATAATCTGAATATACCAGTACATATACATTTTTCGCTTAATATTTCCATATCCCTATTCATTTTCCGTATAATCTACATTTCTCTTTTCAATTTTGTGCAAAGTTTCATACATATTTTTTTTAATTTTTTTTTTCACTGACCACTGGTTTCTTTATAATTTCTCATTATTATTAATTTTTTTACTTCATTATTCTTAATCCGTTTTCGTTCATTTTATTCGTTCTCGTTTATTTTCATTGTTCCAATCATTGCTCACCATTAACACTATTGTTTCTTTAGTTGACTCCAAGAGGCTTCTTTTTTTTTTTCTTTATTCGGTCTTAATTGGTTCAGTTAGATACTATGACACATGCCCGGGCTTTAACTACAAGATCATATCGCCTATTACCGGAGCGCTCTTTCGTCACTCTGGTGAACATGAGAGTTCTAAATTGTGCCCACCCTAAATTCTTATTCACCCAGGGTAGGGGGTTTTTAACGAGTACCTGACATCGTACAGGCTAAACGTCCCTCCCATCCGAAGGACGGCGTGCTTAAGTTTATTTTACCTCCCAGATAAAATAAACTAAGAGTCTCGCCCGGGTTTCGAACCCGTGAACTTGAGCTCAGTAAGCAAGCACGTATACCTCTTTAATTATGTCCCAGAATTAGAGTCGACAGTATCTTTTCAATGTAGAAAGAATTCGAGGTTCTGTCGTGAAAATGAAAATTCAAAATTTTCGGAAACTATTTCCTTCTGCAGGGCCTTATGACTTGAGTATCCACTCAAGTGTAGTGAAGGTGTTGTGAGTTTGTGTCCAGTATAGTGCAATGGAGTGGGCAATGCTACAATATCGCTGTTATCTTCTTATATCACCCTGTGTATGTTCCTATCTGCAGGTACCATCAACTGGAGGGATGCCCTCTGTGTCCTCCCCCTCAACACGAAGATCTTCTTCTTCCTCTGGCAATGGTTCATCTGTCTGGCACTATTCTCCACTCTAACCATCCTCTCCCACACCTTTCTCCTCATTTCGCTACAATATCGCTGTTATTTTCTTATATCACCCTGTGTATGTTCCTATCTGCAGGTACCATCAACTGGAGGGATGTCCTCTGTGTCCTCCCCCTCAACACGAAGATCTTCTTCTTCCTCTGGCAACGGTTCATCTGTCTGGCACTACTCTCCACTCTAACCATCCTCTCCCCCATCTTTCTCCTCATTTCGCTACAATATCGCTGTTATCTTCTTATATCACCCTGTGTATGTTCCTATCTGCAGGTACCATTAACTGGAGGGATGCCCTCTGTGTCCTCCCCCTCAACACACTCAACGAGAAGATCTTCTTCTTCCTCTGGCAATGGTTCATCTGTCTGGCACTACTCTCCACTCTAACCATTCTCTCTCACACCTTACTCCTCATTTCGCTACAATATCGCTGCTATCTTCTCTATGTTCGCTCTTACTCGCAACCATATCGCCGAATACAGACTATTGTCAACAAGTGTCAACTCGATGAATGGTTTCTACTGTATCAAATTAGTAAAAATATTGATCCACCATTGTTCAATAAATTGACGGCTGGCATTGAAGAAAAATTTGAAGATATTAATAACATTCCCAATGACAGTTTTAAAAAATGTTCAAAGTAAAATTTGATATTTTATTTCAAGAACTTAAATTAATGTGAGATCAGACTTATTGTAAAAATTAAACATAAATGAATGTTAGTATTTTCATGTAATCTTATTTTTAATGTAAATAAATAATGTTTTTTTTTTATAAATGTCTATTTTGTTTAGTTTGTAAGATACCAAAAACTGTAAATAAAATCAGTTTGGTTCCCACAATGAGCCCTATCGCAATCATTGTATTTACAACAATTTCTCACATTAAAAAAAAAATATACTATTTAAAAATCATATCTGTACAACCATTGTTTTAAAGAAAAGTGAGTAACACAAAGGGAGGCCATATTTTACTTCCGCAGCCATGTGAAGTACAGGGGAAGTTATGTAAATCGGCAGAGGTTTTCCGATTCCCGATTACAAAAAATTAAAATAAAAAACGAACAAGAGAATGATGTACACGAAAATTTGTGTATTCAGAGCTTCGTAAGGACGACACCTACTGATTTTCAGTCAAATCGGCCAAAGGAAAGATGGGGGAGGGAGGGCTTAACACTCAATTTTCAGACGAACCGGCCAATGGGACGGGGAGACAAGAGATGGGGAGCCCAACACCAAAACACTAACAACTGCCCATGTAATGGACGTATCGACACGAAATTTAGTATGAGAATTTATAAGTTTCTCAGTAAGACACCTATGAATTTTCATCCAAATCGGTAGTTTGGTTTCAGAGGGAGAGAGAAAACTTATTTGATTAATTTTGTTATGGTTTAACGGATATAAATATTACTATTATTCTTTAATACAAAAAAAAAAAAAAAAAAAATCATTTTTATTGGCTCAGCACAGTTAGTGCTCTACACATTAAAAGAGAAACATAAAGCATATTATATACAAGGGTTATATAATGTCCTGGTCTAGCCGAGGTTTGAGTCGCTTGTTGGGGGTGGTCCGACCGAGGGTGAAGAAGGTAGCGGCCGGCACATCGACAAGACCATCGTGGAACTGCTGTGTAACCTGGGTGATATGGTCTGCAACTTCCGGCACTCCCAACTCACGCCGGATTTGACTGTTTCGGACGAACCAAGGAGCCTTTATTGCCAATCGGAGAACCTTGTTTTCAAACTTCCTTAATTTGTTAATGTTTGTTTTGCTGGCCCCCAGCCAGACAGGGCAAGCGTATGTGAGCAGTGGTTGTAGTAATGATGTGTAAAGAAGTGTAGTTCATTTGTGCTTGAATGGAGTGTTTCAGTTTATGAGTGGGTATAATTGTGTCAGTCGGGTGTATGCTCGTGTGAGTTGTTTGTTTTATGTGTTGAGTCCAAGTAAGTTTAGTGTCGAAGTGTATGTCTTTAATATATGATTTTTATAACTCCTTGCATACTGAGAAAATGATGAAATAATCTAGATATAGCCGATTTAAAGGCTTCAAAATGCCAACTAAACCTGATTTAACAAAGCGATAAATATGGAAAAATATTGTGAACTTACATGAGACTGGTACTGGGGAAGTCGGTGAAGACTGGCCTGGAAGAAGATGTCGTCCCTGTAGAAAGGTCGGACCCCAGCCTCCATCTTGGAGGTGAGAGTGTTGCGACGGGAGCGAGCCGACTTGGTGCTGCTGTCCGACTGCGACCTGGACCTATAGCGAACTGTGAAGCTGTCCCGTCGGTCTCCAACTGCAGCGTGCTTTTGTTTCTTGGGCACATAAAGCACATCGTCATGGATGTGTTCTGTCAGTAAGGCTTCTTCTGCTCTGAAGTCCTTCACTGGGTCATACTCGTCTTCTATCCTGGTTCTGTTGATCCTCTTCGAGTACACCAAACTCGGCCGTTTTTCCGAGTATATTATAGTTCCATTGTCTATAGTATTTCTTTTAAAAAATCCATTACTCCTATTCATTATTTTCTTCTTATTTAAGGAATCAAACGAACTGCCAATATCCTCATCGCCTAAACTCTGTCCTTTTAGTGCCTCCGCAGCTGTCGGATAATAAACGTTATTGTTCGCCTTCAAAAATTTATTTGTCTCAAGCGGTGGTACAGCGATAATTTCTACATCATTTTCGATACTCAATGTTGAATCAGCCTTCTTGAGCTCGTCTCGGGCCATCTTGATCCGGTGTAGAAGAGGCATCTTGGGTTTGTCTTCATCCTCGGATCCCTCCTCTGGGTCTCCAGTCACTGACACCTGGACTGGCTTGAGGGGCCGATACAGACTGCTGAACACTGCGCAGTTCAGCACCGCACCTGCGCACACACCAAACAGTTAGTTATATGCAACTATACTATATAGATAACAGATTAGATTTTAGATGTATCCAACTTAAGACAAACTGTAAATCATACAATTTAATGAATACATTTTTCAATGATGTGATTATATATGTTTTAGGGGTCGTTGAATTCAAATTATACCATTGAAAGACTAATTAATAGATTCAGAATAATGCTTTTAATTTTGAATTATTGACAGTTTTTTGACAACCGGAAATGTCAAAAATTAATTTTGGATATTAAAATTGAATTCAGCTGCCCCTAAATCAAATATCATCACATCATTGAAAAATTTATTCATTAAATTGTATATAAATTTGAATTATTGACAGTTTTTTGACATCAAATTTGAAATCAGCGACTTCCAAAACCTATAAAATCACATCACGGATAGATTTTTTGAGAAAACTGTTTATTAATTAAGATTAATGACAGTTTTTTGACAAGTGTAACTGTCAAAACTTGATTTTTGACATCAAATTTGAATTCAGCGACCCCCAAAACGTAAGAATACGAAATTTCAGAACAATCCATTCGAGGCATCAAAAGTATCTCGAATCGCAAAATCCCCATTTAAACTCAACGTTAAACTTTAACACCTTACAAGCACGGGTTAATATAGTTTAAAAAATCTGAAAAAATTCAGGGGTTATTTTTTCTAAACAAAATTCCGGATGGAGGTCTGAGAAATTTAAAATTTTTTCAAAATAAGGGCCACCCTACTGAAGAAGTGATAAAAATGAGAAAGATTCCTCTGAGATGACACTTGGAGATGGAGATGCTGTTTCTGGACCTCATCTTTCTGCTCCTACTTCGCTAGCTATCTATTTTGTTAAACAGTTCTTCAAGGTTACAGTCGCCGGTTAACAACAACAAAAAACACAATACTTTTTTATCAACTAATTAATAAACATTGAAGGGGAGTTTCTAAATATTGTTCAACTGAGTAACCTATATTATTATTATAAAGAGAGGACTGCACTTTGCCGCCCAGAAAAATCACCTAATTTTTGGGTATTAGTTTAAAAAAAAAAAAGTGTTCGATAAAAAAATGTGTAACATTTATCATTAAGTTATAATATTGAGTCGTTTTGAAAAAAAAAATACTGGTATGGTGCATTTTGGGAACATCATCAATCAAATTATTTTGGAAATGTTAGCAAAAACCCGAAATCGTAAATCAAATTTACAAAAGGTATTCATTGAATAGAGAAAATTGAAATGGAAGATGTGACTTTTTCTCTAAAAATTCAGAAAACAGGTTTTCTCATCGACTGAGCTAGCATTATTTTTGAAAGTTGGTTTTTTACATATAAATATAAAAGTTTTCTTTTCCAGATGTAATTTTTAAAAATTTTATTTATGAAATTCCATGAAAAAACTGTATTTTACAAGAAGATAAACTTCAAAGTGTTATCTTCTATAATTTTTGAGTATGTGTTACATTCTTTGGTAAAAAAAAAACATGATTCAATGAAACTAGCATATATATCTCTGTAAATATTTGTTGGATATCTATATCTATATATGGGTAGAATATAGATACCCAAGTAGAGTGGGCCACCTAAAGAAATTCTCGATTTGGATCAAATTTGATGGCCACAAACATTAAGTATAACTAGATACTTTTTTATCTACATTACGGACAGAATATAGAAGAGAAGATTGCATTTTTGAACAAAAAGCCATATCTTCCAATTCAATCTTCTCTATACTTAATGAAGACTTTTTGAAATTTGAGATACGATTCTAAAAGTAAATTGAAGATACTTTTGGGTTATTACGATCATTTCCAAAATAATTTGATTTTTGAAGGTGTAAAATGTAAGGATGGATGTTCCCAAAATGCACCATACAAGATTTTGTTTTCAAAATGACTCAAATTAAAGCTTACCTTGTCTATTCAATCCTCCAAAAGGAATTTTGTATTTTGTTTAGTGGTTTTAGAACAAAAAAAGTCGGCCTTATGATATCCCAAATTTTTTTACTTTTTACACATCGATTAACGTTTCACCCATTCGGGTATTTTCAAAACTTATTTTTTCCGTGTTTAAATACTTGTCAATCATAATATCCAATGTACAATTTATTTTTTCGTCTTCATAATAAAATTTATGGCTAAAAAGTATCCACTATTTGACCATCGAAAAAAACTTATTATTAATTACATTGCAGCATTTTTCTTGAGTTTGAGACCATTTTTGAAACGAATAATATAAATTGGATATAATGATTAACATCCAACAATAAGTGTTTAGGTATTGAAAAGGTTAACATATGACGTAAATATAAGGAGACCCATTAAGTGTTGTTTATCAACCATCTTCTACGATGAATAATATCGAAATTAATTATTCTTAAAGTTTTTAAAAGAAAATATTGGCATTTATTTTGCACCCTAAAACAGAAGGCACTTTCTGGAATTGGAATGAAGAAGTACAGTTCAATTGCCGGATAACTGGATGCAGTTGTCCAGGGCGACCAACAATATATTTCCCTTCCTTCTTTGCAAACCCAAAGAGGCTTTATTGAGAACTTACTTCATGCCAACAATATTATCCACACAAATAAGGATAATCCCACATTATTTAATTATCATAGCTTAACCTCACTTTAAAGAAAGTTTAAAAGAGCCTAAACCTAAAGAACCGCCTAAAGAACAGAACGCAAAACAAATATATCTTCCTTCAAATTTCAGAACAAAGAAAGAGCCTTCGGATAATAAAAGCGATGCAAAGTAATAATATATTTCGATATTATTCAGTCAAGTTGTAATAATTTGACAATAATAATGCTTTAAAATCTCTATTTTTGTAATTAGATAGATACAGATACGACGTTTTCAGCACCAAATAAAAGCGTCGCATCATCCCAATTCCCCTTGCGGAGAATGAATAGATAAAATAGGAGTAAACATTAATTCGGGCATTTTGAAAAAAAATCGGCGATAGTTTATTTTGGGAATATTAACTTTACATTTAAGTCCTTAAAAAATCAACTTATTTTGAAAATTAGTTCAAAATGATCGCCATTACGAGTACATGAAAGAGTATTCAATTTATTGTTTCTATAAATAAACTGAATGCTCTTTCATGTAACTGCCATCATTTTGAACTATTTTCAAGTTGATTTTTGGTGGACTTGAGTGTAAAATTGTCATCAACAGTCTCAAGTGACTTCTATTTACAGCTTCATCATACTTTCTTATTGTGATTATATTCATAGTTGAAACTTTCTTAATATATATAATAAATTCCCACAAAATGTGGCATTTTTCAGGGCAGCAAAATAGAAAATGTCTTTAATTTATAGGGAGTGGACTATATAAGTATGTGATGCGACCCGTGGCAGTTCCCATCCAAAGCCTTTACCACCACGGATCCCATCAAAAAGAGAGGATCCCTATGGATTTCCACCAACAGGTTTAGCGGTTGGGACTGAGCCGATAAACATGATGAGGGATGGGCTCCGTAACAAGACGACGTGCACTTCTGTACCCCACCTCACCAGCAGAAAGCCCAACGCACGGGGCACATTTCGGGAGGTTATACTCCACCAGAGTGAGCGGGTTTAAGGCGCCCGCCACCACCAGTCTTTATTATCGCCTTCTACGATACGTTGAGACCACCGGGAGAGAGATTCTAAGGCCCTTTACTCCCGACCTGTGTGCTGGCTCTCCGGGGGGGCATGCCCCTAATCTATATAGCTAGAGACCTTCCACCAATCCTCAACCAGGGACAGGCTTGCTGGGGCCAGATTCTCCGCTGTCCATGGGATCAGAACACAGTATGTGAAAGCAAACATTTGATACAGTTTGGGATGTTTATGTTGGGCCAGCCTAGGATGGATATTGTGCAGACCTGCCTGCAATAGAAGGGCCCCCCGCCAGGTGAACCTTTCAATGAGTAGCGTAGTGAGGGGGGCCACGAGTATGGTGCCTACGCCACTCCCAGTCACAGAGATGCCAGTGGCCAGAGCGCGCCACTTCTCGAAGTAGAAGCCTGTTGTGATCACCGACGGAACGTAGATCATACCAAAACCAATCCCTGAAACAGGAGAATATATAAATATTAGTCAACATGTCAGTGCTTCACTCATCAGATCAGCCGCAATGTACCTACTTCCTCACTGTCAATTATTCAACTATATTTTCGCTTTTTCATAGAAACCACCAATTTACCGATTTGGTGGTAAATGAATAGGTGTCTAAACTAGGCACTTCTGAATTCTCATACTGAATGACGTATTGATCCGCTCCTCTTCTTCGTTGAAACCTTATTGGATCCTGGATCCACATAAAAAAATTTACGTTGATACATGTTACGAGCGAAAACATAGTTAATTAATTTGCACTAGGTGATTGATTTTTGTATATTTAATGTTAAATTAACAAAGTTCCGTAAATAATTTACAAGAGGTAGATCCTCCTTAGATATAACCATGACAATATGCTGGCTTATGATTCAAAACTAATACAGACTTCGATTCATTCGTTTAGAGAAAAATATTTGGACCAATTCACATGCTTGCATACTGTACTCAGAACTGTGGGTTCGAAACCCGGCCGAAGCCCATAACTACCATTCATCTGGACCCTAAATTCCCTAAAAAAACCTTGAGCAGGCCATCCTGTACGAAGATATACTAGATGCAGGGTGAATGGTAGTCAACATGAAGATAGATATTACTTCCCAAAACGAACATAAAAAGACCTATAAACCATGGTCCCATTCTCACTCGTTTCCAGGTTATTGAATTTTTTTGTGCTTGTATTTAGAAGCCATGTCGCACAAAGAGCGGTGGGGCTCCATCGTGCTGAAAGATGATGTTTGTACTAACAAGCCTTCTTCGTCTTCCTGCGGTCCTGAAAGAACCGGGCCTCTGACACAATTCTCCTCCATTCATCTCGATCTAAAACCTTCTCCCTCCATCCTCCATTGTGAACTCAGTTGAGTTAATTTTACATATAATCAAAACGTGAAATAAAGTATGAACAATATCGACGTTTCCTTCATTCATTTGCCTGGCCCCTTCTCATAAGACCACATTTCTCAAATTTAAATGTTGACCGCTTGAGATAATAGGACATTTGATGATATCCTTTATAAAGCTTATTGATTGGAAAAGTTTCCAAGAAGTTTGAAAAGTTCTGAGTGTAAATTTAGTGATGAGATTGTGACTTGAAAATGTCTAAATATTCAGAAAAAACTGTTTTCTCATAGTTTCAGTTGTTGTGTCGAAGGCTTCAAACACTTGGGCAGAGAATGTTTATTGAAAATTCAACGAGGTTTCTGATGGTGACATCAAACGTAACTTACGAGTGAAGGGTAGCTAAGTGAAACGTTTTTGATAGAAAACAAACTTCTGGGTAAAAACAAGAAACAATACAATAACCTGAAAAGGAGTGAGAATCGGACCATGGTTTATAGAACATAAGTTCGTCTTGGCTGGTACTATCTCCCTTAAAAATCCAACTGACTACCACTCACCCTGCATGTCATATCGTTTTTCTGCTCTCATTTTATTGTTTAGAGTTTTTTTAAAATAAAAACTATAGAATAGTGTTGAAAAATATTACTGCAAAAAAAAAAAATTGTTTTTATATTGTCGTCTCGTTTAAGCCTATTTTTTTCTCAATTTGGCTCCAACACGATTTATTAATCAGTTAAAGACGAAAAACAATGTTTGAGTATTTTACATTTTTTAACTACCATCTAATAATTAATATTAATTTTATCGACCTTGATTATTTAATTCTTGTCTCTTCAATTATACAATTTAGAAGACATTGTTTTTTTCAATGTATTCATAATTTTCTTTTAATGCTTCCTATATGGATCTACTTTTTCCCCCAAAAAATAGGTTGAAGTGTTCAAAATAAATAAATTATTTTTTGTAAAAATATTTTATTCTTTTTATGTCTGAACCGTTTCAATTTCGAAGCTAATATTTTACTAACTTGAAAATCACAATGACAGGAATTGTCAAAAATTCAACTATGCAGGAGCAGATTCGACATTATTATACGACCATTCTGGTAAAAATATCTAAAATGAGCACTGTCTTCAACATTGTAAATTGATATTTTTTCCATTTAAATACTTTTTAGAGAATAAGCAACAAATCCCTCCTCCCATAATATTGGTAAATTCAGCTCTATTCAAATTAGGCTTATCTAAACCAGTATCTGATGCAGATACAAATAATGTTACTTAATTTTGTACTCCAATTATTTCGCCTACAACTAAAGATCTGGCCTACATTTTCACTGACGATAAAAAAAAAAGGCTCAATACAATCAATATTTTTTAAACTCAATTCCGTCAAAAATACAGATAAACTTTGTCATTCGAAAGCAACAATAAGCCTTTCAGTTGAGTAGGTGGGCATGATGTCATTTTTTTAAATTATTGATAAACTTACCTCCAATAAATCCATAGACTAGCCATAAAGTTTCAATATTCTGAGCCATGCTCGCTGCAACAAATGCCAGCGAGCCAATAATACTGCCTACGATGCCGGTTAGTCGAAAACCATATCTGTTGGCAATGGCACTCACAAAGGGACCTGTAAAAAAGAAAAACAGAACATTAGATTATATATATATATATATATAATAGAGGTAAAAAGTCCCAGAACAAATTACTCAACGTCCGAAACTAATCATTATACGACAGAATAACCTTCCTCTCTAAGAAGGTTATAAATACTACAGTCAAGGTTACAAAAAAACTATATACCTACATATATTTTATTTATAATTTACTTTTTGGAAAAATTTCAATTATGTGAGGTGACATAGAAAAATAGGTTTTATTTTATTTTCGTTAATCTTACAAAACATAAAAAAAAAAAAAATTGTTGAGTTCATATTTCTGTTGGAAATTATTCTTATACGTTTCTTTAAAACAATAATATCATTTTAGATGCATTGTTGAGAAGTAATACGACAGTTTGCGACTTGAATAGTTAGTTATTGTGACTCATGTCCGGGCTTTAACTACTAGGTCCTAACACCACCTATCTGCGCTACCAGACCGCTCTTTCGTCGCTCTGGGGAACATAGGTCCGACTCTATTGTGGGTCCTAGATAGTGTCTACTCAAGTTTATTCACTTAGGGTAGGGATCTTTAACGAGTAGCTGACATTGAACAGGCTCGAAACCATCGCTTAACATCCCATCCGAAGGCCGACGTGCTCAAGACATTTTCACCTCCCAGATAGAGAACCTTGAGCCTTGGCTGGGTTCCGAACCCTTGATCTTGAGCTCAGAATATAAATTATTGTATTTTTTAGTTGCAGCTCTTTTACTCCCACTAAAACTATTTCATCACATATGCAGACGTTTCGGGCTGAAGGCTGTTCTCAGTATCTGTGTTTCTGTTGGATTCAATATTTTATGAAAGGTTTTCCTCGATTCTTTCACATTTTTCACCCCATCTTAACGAGATCTTATTTATTTTTTTAGCAACATCTCGTTGGAAATTTGTTAGACTTCGAGTAAAGTCGACCACAAAAACGTTAATTTTTGTGGGAGCAAACTACGAACCAAAGACTAGAAAAGCCCTCCGAGCTGCTCAAGGGACCTCGGAAATATTCGGAAACATGAAAACCTACAAGATTTTTCATCTTCAAATAGTTAATTTTAAAAGACAAAGATTCAGCTAATAACTATATACGCATAGCATCAAGGTTCTACCGAATAAAAAACTTAAAAATTAATTGTGGGCTCGGTATTCATATTCATAAAAATTTCCACACAAGCGGAAATTATTAAGTGATTCAAGATCGCAAGCGTTGAAGCGGTACTACAACTTGGAAAAGAAATTGTTGAGAAATCCCACACTGAGACGGGAATATATCACTTTTATGGAAGAGTATCTCTCTCTGGGACACATGGAAATCGCTTCCTCTCCTGGGAAATACATAATTCCCCATCATGGCATTTTAAAAGAGACTAGCTCAACAACTAAGTTGAGAGCGGTCTTTGATGCGTCCATGTCGTCGTCGATTTCTACCGGCTCTCTAAATCAACATCTTTTTGTTGGACCGAAACTTCAACTTGATATTGCGGACATCATGCTTAATTTTAGACTTCATCGCATTGTGTTTGTGACGGATATCTGTAAGATGTACCGCCAAATACTTATCAATGAACCGGATCGTCTTTATCAACATATTTACTGGAGATCGGATCCTGCTGATGACGTTAAAGAATATGAATTGTGCACCTTGACTTACGGGATGTCCTGCTCCCCCTACTTGGCTCTTCGCGTTCTTAAACAACTCACTCTGGATGAAGGTCATCATTTCATCCATGCGTCCAAAGTGTTACGCGAGGACGTATATATGGATGATATCATAACTGGGGCATCAAGTATCGATGAAGCCCTCAGCCTTCAACAACAACTAATTGATTTACTCATGAAGGGTAATTTCGAGCTTCGTAAGTGGGCCAGCAATTCAGAGAGTGTGCTCAAGGCAGTTCCAGAGAAGTTTCATGAAAGGTCTATTTCACTTTCGAAGGGAGAAGATTGTGTTTTTAAGGTGTTAGGGGTCCAGTGGAATGCTCAGTCAGATGAGTTCTCATATAATATCACCACCCCACGTCCTCAGTGCACTAAACGTGGTGTTCTATCTGCAATTGCGCGTATCTTCGATCCTCTAGGTTATTTAACACCGGTGATATTTTTGGCCAAGCTTCTGTTGCAAAATATTTGGAAATTAGGCCTCGGCTGGGACGATCCTCTGCCAACTGAGGTCAAACTTGACTGGGAAAATTTCATGATGGAAGTTCCCCAATTGGTGTCCATCCGTTTATCACGTTTCATCCCGGTGAAACACAGTAACGATTGCCAGTTCGTCGGTTTCTGCGACGCTTCAGAGAAGGGATTCTCGGCCATCATTTATATTAGAACGGTAACGGATGACAATGTTCAAATTTTTCTCTTGAAAGCAAAATCTAAGCTGGCTCCTATAAAACCGCTCTCTATCCCAAGGCTTGAGCTTTGTGGTGCTCTTCTTCTTGCAAAATTATTCAGCTCTCTGAAAAAATTTCGAGACAGAATTTCGATAAATCAAATATTCTTCTTTACGGATTCCGCTATTGTGTTAGGTTGGCTACATACTCCACCTCATTTATTGAAAACCTTTGTGGCCAACCGTATTGTAGAAATTTTACAGTTAATTCCTGAGGTGTCCTGGCGTCACGTGGGCACATTGGACAATCCAGCTGACGCTGCCTCACGGGGTCTCCGCCCATCTCAGATTTTACGTAATGATCTATGGTGGAACGGACCGTCTTGGCTACAACTTCCCGTCCATGACTGGCCTAAGATCGAAAGATTTTGTAGCCGGACAACAGTTTTGCCCGAGCTTAGGGGCGGTATAATTGCTACTCTCAGTTCAAAGGCCGTCCCTGACCTTGTGTCATGGATCGAAAACTTCTCATCATTTATGAAGCTTCTCAGGACGGTATCATATGTGCGGCGATTCATCCAGAATGCCCGCAACTCCAATCTGTGTGGACCTTTGACATTAAGAGAATTGAACGCGGCGGAGACAACCTGTATCCGTCTTATCCAAAATTGTTATTTACCTAACGCTATACACAGTGGCGACGAGGATTATGCCTCCACTAATCTCCGAGGTCTGACTCCATTCTTGGATCCCTTGGGACTTTTGAGGGTGGGCGGTCGTCTTCAACAATCACCTCTTCCTGAAGGTATGAAGCACCCTATCATCCTACCTCATCATTCCCACCTCTCTAGACTTATAATACGTCACTATCACCACTTGTATTTGCATGCTGGTCTAAATCAACTCCATGCCTTGATACGTCAACGTTTCTGGATCCTCTCAGCAAGGCGTTTAATCAGACAAGAGTTATTTAGATGTGACATTTGTTATAAGTTTTCAGCAAAGCCAGCTGAGGCTCTGATGGGCAGTTTGCCTACGTGTCGTTTTGAAGCTGGCCGAACTTTTATTAATGTTGGCGTCGATTTTGCCGGCCCATTTTCTATCAGGGAGTCTCGGAGAAGAAATGCGCCTGTTAGCAAATCATATTTATGTCTGTTTGTATGTATGACTACTAAGGCTCTTCATTTGGAACTGGTATCTGATCTTTCGACAGCGTCCTTCATGGCCACGCTCGATAGATTCATTTCACGTAGAGGGCTCCCTACTAAAATTCTGTCAGATTGTGGCAGCAACTTTGTCGGAGCGGCAAGGCATCTCTCTGACATGCAGAAATGGTTACATAAAAAATCTGTCCAAGAGGATTTGTCTTCCCATCTACTGACGAGAAGTGTGGAATGGGTTTTTAACCCTCCTTACTCACCCAATTTTGGAGGTATCTGGGAAGCCGGCGTCAAGTGCGTGAAGAATCATTTTAAACGCGTTCTCAATGATACAGCTTTCACTTTCGAAGAGCTCACCACCTTGTTCGCAAGGATTGAAGCGATTCTAAACTCAAGACCTCTTTGTGCCTTAACATCAGATCCTACTGATCTAGACATTCTTACTCCAGGTCATTTCTTGATTGGGACAGCTCTAACAACGAGACCAGAAGTCGACTTTACGGACAGTCCTGAGAATCGACTCACCAGATGGCAACTCGTACAACAAAGAGTTCAACACTATTGGCAACGATGGAGGAATGAATATCTTACAACTCTCCAACAACGACCAAAATGGTTTAGAACTACTTACCATCCTCATGTCGGTGATTTGGTTCTTCTTTGGGACAAACATTCCTCACCTGCTCAATGGCCTCGCGGAAGAATAACTGACGTCTTCCCAGGTCCCGACGGAATTGTTAGGGTTGTAAATGTTCATACTCTTAAGGGTATTTTTAAACGTCCCCTATCTAAGTGTGTGCCACTGATTCCCCAATCGGGTGACTCAGAGAAGTAATTTCTTTAAATTTTTTTTCATATAAAATTTGGTGGGCGGTTGGTTATGTTAGCGCAACATTTAATTAATTTTGATTTTTTGTAGAGGTATTTTTTCTTAAGTTTTCTTTCATTAATTATTCTAATAATTATTAATATTATTATCATAATAACTATGGTCAATATTACTCATGTAATTTATTCTTATGTTTATATTACATCATATTAACAATTTGTGGGAGGAGCCTGTGTGGGGGAGTGGGGAATAGTTCGTATTATGACCGCTGGTCAGTGTTGGACAGATAGTCTTCCATGGTCCTTCAGCCTGTTGACATCAGGGCACTTCTCAAGGCCACCAACCCACCAACTTCTCTCGTCAATCCGGATCGCCTTTCCGTGGACCTCTGAAGTCTGGTACTTGGCTCATCTGGTGTGACGGCGTCCTCAGCCTACTCCCAGATCTTCTCGGCCTTGTTTGGAGATCAGTTCATCAGCCCATCTTCCACATTCACCCCTCCACATCAGGAGAGTTAACTTTGTTTATTTTTGTTTTTCCTTTTAACTACGCCGACTGGCCCTTGTATTTGAAATGAAATATAATTATATCATTTTTCAAAATCTAGTCTATGTTATTTATTAACACTACTGTCGAGACATGTATGTCCCATGATATTTGAAAATCACTGGAGGTTCGTACATATCCCGCCAAAACAAGGGAAAGCTGCTTACTCGTATTTCAGAGACCTAACATTTATGACAGATGGCAGCTCAGTCGCTCCTTGGATGTAACTTTTCAGAATCCTTCAATTTCTCATATATGTACTGTGTTTTGAATGTCCTTTTTTTTTTCTTCTATAATTCTTTATAAACTTCACGAAGAAGGCATTAGGTCAATAATTTTATTTCACCTTACTAGAATCGTTGATAATCTAATAAACCCAAATAAATCGATAATTTATTAATTATAATTTTTTTCAAAAAATTTCTTGTTTTATTAGTACAGTAGAACCCCTCTTAACCGGTCGGGACCGAGACCATGGCCGGTTAATCCGAGGTTCCATTGAAAAATAGGTTTTCCTTCCAAAATAACCTACATAATATAGGTACCGATACATATTATGTACGTACATATTTCATCAGGTACCATACAAGCAAATAAGACGTTACTGCAACTCATTTTATTGTACACTATGTACATACAGACATAAACGAACACGAAAAAATTAAACATTACGAACATACATAAACTTTGAAAAATTAATGTACATTATAATATACACGTTTGAAAAAATCAGTTATTTTTCATCTGTTTTTTACCTTCAAAGATTTTTTTGATTTTTTTTTTGATTATAATATACACGTTTGAAAAAATCAGTTATTTTTCATCTGTTTTTTACCTTTAAAGATTTTTTGAAAGCCAAGCTTGATCCGAGGCTGGTTAAGAGGGGTTCTACTGTACTGATTGAGGGCACTGGTAGCTCGGTGGTATGAGTGCTTGTCTTCTAAGCTCAAGATCGTGGGTTCGAAACCCGACCGAGGCCCTTAAGTTTATTTTATCTGGGAGGCCGTCCTTCGGATGGGACGTTAAGCGATGGTCCCGAGCCTGTACAATGTCAGGTACTCGTTAAAGACTCCTACCCTAGGTAAATGAAAATTTAGGGTAGGCAAAATTTAGAACTCCCATAGTAGAGTCGGGCTCATGTCCACCAGAGTGACGAAAGAGCGCTCTGGTAGTAGGCGATATGAACTCGTAGTTAAAGCCCGGGCATGAGTCATAAAACCTAACCTACTGTACTGATTAAACTAATTTAAATTAATGCAAATATCTTATTTGCATTAATTATAGGACAGATTAGTTTGGAGAAAGGATGTCAAAAAATATTAAATAAACAAAAACAACACTTTATTTAACTATTAATGACGGTTGGCTGCCTTCGTATTTGGCAACAAAAGAAACAATAATAAGAAATAATGTATATAATAATATGTATAAGTACATTAAAAGAGGTACAATGACAATTTACAAACTTCATTTCTAGCTTACTAACTTTCAAATATACCTGTTATTTTCTTTCACAATGAACCTATTATTGCATTATATAAAATGTGTTTCTCTTTGGTAAGTTCCATTTATTGAATTATCTTTGAAAAAAGTACCTATTTTCTTTAATCTTTCAAGGATATTAGGAAGGCCAGACGATCTTGTTTCACACATTGAATTGTCAAATTTTGATCTGGTTTGAAACGCATCCACATCCTTCTTGGATTTATAGATATTTTATTTTTTCTTATAAAAAAAAAAAATAACATTGAAAAAATAATATTAACATAAGCATTATAAAAAATTTGGAGTCATGGAGAGAATTTCACAACTTCTAAAAATTTGGAAAATTGAATATGGTTTTTCAAAAAGTTGGTAAACATGTTGGATTTGACTGATGTAGAGACAAGTGACCACAAGACTTCCGCCGCAACGAGGACTTACACAAACTAACCTCAAAATCTCCAATGGGAACTGGAGTCAACTTCTATCTTATTTTAAAGGTATTTCATAACGAAAAAACATTTGTGGCGGCCCATGGTGTATTTATGATCTTCAGTAATGTTTCAAAGCTTCTTCAAAATTGTGTCAAAAATTGCTGGGCTCCTATTGGGGGGGATCTGTCAAATTGTTCAATTCGGGTGAATATCAATGATAAACTGTCATTTCAAAGCAATCAAAGATATCTAAAAACATTTCAGACAAACGTTGCTCATTTTTGGGACATTTAAAATGAGGTACAACTTGATTCATTGAACATTTTAAAGTTGGGGCGCTTGGAGCGCTCCTGGTGAAGGATGGAGCCTCTATTAACAAGTCGTTAGAGAGGGCAGCTCCGGTGTTTCCCAACTTTATGAACATTCTGTATAGAACCTCGTTGCTGTGAGTTTTTAATACAAAAAAAAAAAAAAAACGATTGAAGAAAAGTTCGAGCATGCCAACAAAAACCAGATTAGATTAATGTAAAAATAAATGTTTGAGGTAAATGATAGAAGGCAGTTGAGGAAGTATCGTCTCTGCGGGACTCGACTACAATACCTGCCAACATGAATATTAAACAGCAGGTGGAATACAGGAGTGCGCCGATTAACCAGGAGTCAGTTAACCACAATCCGCAACTATCTTTAAAAAAGTGAACTTCCTACGTATTTTATGTTCTCTGAACTGGGGGGCAGAGCGCTTGCTATAAGCCTCTCTCTTTCGACAGTTTTCCCAGAACACGAGAGACTGATACTCTACGTCCGGATGGTGTCTTTAAGGAAGATACCTCAGTGAGAGGGATCTGATGTGACACGTCGAACGCCAATGAACAAGGCTTTCACATTTTGAATGGCGAAAAAATGAGTTTAACTGAAAAAATACTGAAATTTCAATGGAAAAGGCAAAAAAAAAAAATATTTTTTTATTTAATTTTCAAATTGTGTGTTAATAAACGTTTAAGAGCGAGACCAAAACACAGGAAAGTGTTGAGAAAGGTGGGAGAGGGTGCCCCAAGAAGATGTCCGTCGCCTCATCCGCAGCAGCGTCTTTAATGGACGCAAGCCGCCTCACAATCTCTAAAAGTTAAATAAACAGTAACTTTTTTAGAACTATTTCTATTAAATTTTTAGTATTTATAATATTTCTCCTCGGCTAATTTAGTCATACTGTTCAAAAAAACATTGCAATTTAATGTTTATAATACTGTAATATTGTCTTTTGCACATCAAATTAAGTTATAAACAATTTTTCATAAAAGTCCTTTCCATTACAATAAAATAATTCAAATATGAAGTAGTCACTTTAATTTCTTTAAATATATAATATAACAAGATATTTATTTCTGATAACATCCCGGTAGTTATTCTTGCCATCCGATTATTCAGAAAATTTACTTAAAAGTGTTAAACAGATTATTCCGGATAATCGACGCTCTAATGTATTTCTAATAGTTCCAACCGAACCAAAGTATATTTGGACTTAGGCCATTTTGTATTTTATTGGAAAAATTATCAATGTTTTCTTAAAATTTATATTTTTGGCACTTAGAACACTTTGGAATTCACAGTCTTCATTTAATCGTTACAGTGAGTAAGCAATATGAAAAACAGACACAAATTTCAGTCTCAGATTATTGAGAAGAGGATAACTTTTGTTAACTCAAATTTTTGAGTTAGGTGGACACAATGTCAAGTTTATTGTACAACTAGAGGTCTAAATTTCATAAAACACAATCTACATATATATACAATATAAACAGATGTATAATTTAACGTTGAGATGCCATCAAACGATTTGTTCTTTGTGTCTCTGGTTCCTTCTGTCCTCCCAGGCCTTGAGACAGCCCAGAGGGTAGCACATCACTCCAGACAGAAGGATGAGTCCTCCGGAGATGTAGAAGGGAATGTCGTAGTTGCCTGTCGCGTCCATCACCACACCTGAAACAAGGAACCAACATTCAGTCTCATCGCACACTGTGATCACTAGAGGGTAGCACATCACTCCAGACAGAAGGATGAGTCCTCCGGAGACTTGGATCAGAGGGGGCACAACTCATCAACTCCAATAACTGCCGATGTAATGAAAGTATCGACATGAAATTTCATATTATAATCCAATGAAGACATAACCTGTCAAATTTCAGCGATATCGGCTGAAGGGGAGGGAGCTCAATTCAAAAATCCTAATAATTGTCGATGTAATGAATTTATCGTCCCAAAATTTAGCATGAGGATTTAAAAGCCCCTTTGTAAGTCAACTAACTATTGGATATTAGCGCAAACGGTTGACTGGTTTTGGAGGGGTTGCGAAAAGTTAATTGATTAATTCGTTCTGGTGAAGTACATTGCCGGTGAATTACCGACGACTTTTTATAATTTTGTGACGTATACAATCAAATATCCCATCTTCCGCAAAGAAACAGTTGACGAATCAAAAAACACACCTAAATAGGATGACAAGCTCGAGTTTGAGAGGAATTACAAGATGGCCGGGGGACGTCATGAGAGAAATGCCCTTTCCCAACATCTAATTCCGCAAAAGTATATAAATAAAGTGTACATGTTTCGGCTTTGTACATGGTCAGCACAAATTGCATAAAACTGCCGTAAGCCGAAACTCTGGTGCTTTGTAAATTTGTTTTGTGAAATTAAACAATACAGACGTTGAATAAAGTTATTTATTTGATTTTTTTGTTCATTAGTTTCCATATTATACCGATGTTTTGGGACATTCGATATTGAATTCCCACCAAAACTTCGTATTTTCGAAATTCCGATTCTTCAAAACTGTTAGTTTTTCATTTGACTGAAAATAAATAGAATTTGTCGTTAGATGATTCTTGGATACACAGAAAAAAAATTCATGTCAATACATTCATTCCATGGGGAGTTATCGTGCTCACAGATAGACAGATTGTTTCATTTATTTTCATCTTCTCATTTAGTTTCATTTATTTAATTTCTAACCGATTGCATACATAGCTTTCTCTATACAGCGTGCAGCTGGGGAAGTAATTCCCAAAACAAGACAGGAGTTACACTGAATGAGACTCAGGTACCGAACGAACATCTATATTAACTCTGGTGCTAGTCTTGTAAAGAAACAACTGAAACTAACAAAATAATATTAATCAAAGAACAAACTGCAGAGAAATATCTTCATATAAATATGAAACATTATTGGGAGAAAGAAATATAACTCAAAAAGGAATCAACTTCTTTAGTGGTCTTATCCACATCTTGAAGGCAATACATACAATAAAAAAATGTGTATGGTCTCACAGGGGAAATTTCCGAATACAATTGTTCCGGATGAAATCGGATCAATAGCTTTGTAACGAGAGAGGTTAATTGTTTTTAACATTTCTTCAGTTTCAAGAAGGTCCCCATTAATGAGAAGTGAAATTTACTCCATGTATAAATTATCAATGAGAATATCCTACAAATCCTAATTAATTAAATTAAATATTTAATATGATAAATAATTAATTCCGTAATAAACATTAGATTTACAAATATATTTAATTAAAATAATTAATCAGGATTTTCAGGATAATCTCATTGATAATTATTTTGACATAAACACATGCATACAATATCTAAATTTTTGTGACAAAGGTACATTACTCAACTCACTGGAACAACTAGAAATAAACAGAGCGCTACAAAAAGGTAATTGTATGAACGATCAGACCAATCTCAAATATTCACCCCTCTTATCGCCAATAATAAAGTATAATCCTCCAGTCTCTGTGTATACGGACTTACTTTCTCAAGAACCTATGTATTTTATTTTATATTCTTGATTTTCATTTGTATATTTATTGTCTTTGATTTATTTCATGTATGCATACATAATATGTATTCTTCAAATGTGTGGAGAGTTGGAGATGAGATTTCGTCTCCGGGTGGGGTCTTAATGGTGGAGGCTTGGGTTGGTGTGGGTTGATTAAAATACACGTATGATGTATACCATGCTGTTCCGGAGTTTTTTTTTATTGGGATTTCGATTTGGGACGGAGCTTCGTTTTTGATGGTTCACATATTTGAAGAATTAACGGTACAGGAGGGATAGCAAACCCCCATGGGGGGGCTGAGTAAGGGTACCTACCTACCGGTTAGATTGTAAAAATAGTTGAACTTCCATTTAGTATTTGTTAAGTCGTGGCTGAAGATGGTAGCAGTACCGAAAGTATTCCCATATATTTTATATATATACCGTGTGAAATAGACAATATAAAAAACATTCGTGTTTTCTTTATAATTACTTAATTGTTTCACAATCTCCTGCAACAATGATAAATACCAATAATTGTAATTACTTAATTAAATAATGTTCACTTCCCTTTTAAGGGACTTTCTTGAAATTAAAGAAATGTGAGAAATAATAATTACTATCCCAGTCTCCTTACAAAACTTGCTATAATTTCATCCGAAAAAAATTGTATTAAATTTTACCCCATGAGACAATTCACTGAATATTTTCGGATCAAAATTGTTCGTTAGATGGAACTATGTTATGCACACACATTTCCCCCTCTCAAGCGGACAATTTAAGAACTAAAAATAAATTCACATTTCACTTGGTATCCAACTTAATCATTTGGATTAACATAGTTTTAGCGCCTCTTGGAACGTTCTTCACCAACATGAATCTATGCACTCTTCAACTTGTATAATACATACATATAGGTTAAATTTCATCAAGATGCGTCAGACGTTTGGGAGGTCTTGCATTTTTAAAATGTTGCCGATGAAATGATAATAATTAAATAGTAGTTGTAGTAAGTTGATTACCAGCGATGGGTGATCCTACGGCAGCGGCGAGTCCTTGGAACAGAAGGAGGAGTCCGAAGGCGTTAGTCAGCTTCTCGAGGCCTATCAGCTCTACGACAATGATGGACCGCAGGGAGACGAAAAAAGCTGCCATAACAGACAAAATGAAATGAAAAAACAATGAAAAGAAACAAAAGCAGTTAGAAGTAAGGATAAACAGATCATAATAAAATAAATGAGGAACAGTGTTAGAATTATAAAGTAAAAAAATAATAGCAAAAGTAAATATAAATGACAGAAAGGGTCACTGAGAGAGAGAGAGAAATAAAATAATAAAATAAATAAATATAATATGTGTCATACACTCTGGTACATACATTTAATTACAGATATATATCCAAAATCCAGAATATCACACACCTATACACTATTCTGCTTGGAATTTAAAGAAATGAGTGAAAAGAAAAAAAAGAATGATTACTTCTGAAATAAAATATGTAGTGACTAAACACATAGTGACCGAACATATAGTGTGTAGTTATGTAGTGCCTAAACAAATAGTGACCAAATATATAGTGACCCTACATGTGATCCAACTGGGATGATGAAACTGAAGAGTAACATCAGTCCAGCTATAGACTGAGAGACTCATGGGAAGACGAGAACTATCCCATAGGACGCTAGCCCTGGGAATCAGACGTTTGATGAGTAAGGAGGTGCTGGAAGAGCTGGGATTTAAAAGAAATAAGACTAGGAGCATGGCGAATCTGGAGAGGGAGAGAGTTCCAGAGGGAGGTAGCCTGGACAAGGAAGGAGTTGTGATAGGTTGTAGTCCTGTGGGCAGGGAGGTAAAGATCGGAGGGACGGGATCTGGTGACTTTTTGATGGATGTGGGATTTAAATTGGAGCATTTGGAAGATATAGGAGGGCTTTTGGGATGATAAGGTCCGGAAAAGAAAGGAACCCAGGAAATAACTATGACGAGAGGAGGGGTATAGCCATTTTAGATCAGTGTATGAACTGGTAATAGAAGAGTGTCTGGGGAGCCCGAAGATGAATCGTAAAACGGAATTCATAACTCGCTTTAGTTTCATGTCGAGCTCACCAGAAAGTCCTCCATACACAAGGCAATCATAGTCAAAGTAGGGGAACACAAGGGAGGATACCAACAACTGACGGATTTGAGTGGGGAGGAGGTGACGAAGTCGTTTTAGAAGGTATAGGGTTTGGAAGGAGCGGTTGGAGATGTGGGAGATATGTTCTTTCCAGGAGAGGGATTGGTCAAGGATTAATCCAAGGTTTTTTACGTTGGTGCAGTATTCTATCTCTGAGTCATGTAGTTTTAAAGGAGGTAAGTCAGTGAGAGAGTTGAGTAGTCTGTGGTTTCCTATTACAATAGCTTTGGTTTTGTCAGCGTTCAAGGTCAGTCCATTGTTAGTAGCCCAGTCGGTGATACCATGTATATCCTCCATACAAAATGATACATTAGCTAGGGAAATACAAAGCGAAATAGAGCACAACTGGACTTTGTTACTTAATAAGTGTGGAGTTGTCGACACTTTTACTAAAAATAGTAATAATAACCATATAAATACAAAATTCACAAAAAATGCATTCTTACAACTAAAAAATGACCTTCATGTCCAACTATAGCAGTACTTCTGCTCTTCAACGTTTTTAATGTTGTGTTTCTTCTTCCTGTGGCGCTACGGTCCTGAAAGAACCCGGGCCCCCGTCACAATCCTCCTCCATTCGTCTCGATCCAAAGCCTTCTCCCTCCATCCTCTGATGCCCAACACTCGGAGGTCCGCCTCGACGTCGTCCAGCCACCGGAGTCTGGGTCTTCCTCTTCTCCTGGCACCGCCTGGCCTACCGTAGAGGGCTTGTTTAGGGAGTCTTCCTCCTTCCATTCTCTCTACGTGGCCCAACCAACATAATCTCGCCTGCTTGATCACGGATACCAGGTCGGGTTCCCCGTAAAGGTCTCTCAACTCTCTGTTCTTCCGGATACGCCATCTGCCGTTCTCGGAAACAGGTCCATAAATCTTTCTGAGTACTTTGCGTTCCCACAGTAGCAGAGTCTCTTCAATGTTGTGTTTCATAATAATTAAATAGCTTACATACCTTTAGTTTTCAGACTAAGTTACTTGTTAGTTAGTTATTGAGAACCGGGCGTTAAGTGCCCCAGAGACGATCAATTGACAGTATCAATTGAATGCGCGATTGATCGAGCTTCAATCATCACATCAATTCTAGTTTCTGTGTTCACCATCAATTGATCTGTTTTGACGTAGGGTTCTCGCTGATATTTTAATTTGTTGATTATTAAAATTACATAATTTTTTTAATTTTAAAATGGTCTCGAACACAGACATGGGATTTCTTGCATTAACTCTAGCCCTCTGCACTCGGAAGAAAGAAAAGAGAAAGAGAGGTTGGTCCAAAGAATGGTATAAACTGAGAAGCCGTTTTACCCACGAAAATTTATTATGTATCCTTCGAGATACTGAACCCGAGGATTACAAAAATTTTCTCAGATATTAACAGCAAAACAAAGTCTCTTTCCTCGAACGAAACCACCTCATCAGAAACGACACTCATCTTTGCTGTCTGGCGAACAACTGACGGAACAATTGTCAATTTGCTAATTACACTATCAATCGCTGCCATCAATTGCTCCTATCAATGGCCTTTAATCAAATATCTATCAATCGCCGTCATTTAATTGACAATCGCGTCAATTGCCTCCTAGACGAACAATTAGTCCCATCAATGATAACATTGATAATTGCAATTGTCAATTTTATTGATCATCTCGGGGGCATTTTAACTTCTAGGTCATATCGCCTATTACCAGAGCGCTCTTATCTGGTGGACAGCTATTATGGAATTCCTAACTTTTTATTCACCCTAGGGCAGGAGGTTTTAATGAATAGCTAACATCATTCAGGCTCGGGACCATCTCTTAGCGTTGGGACGTTGAGACGGGTCTGAAGGATGACGTACTCAAGGTTTTTTCACCTCCCAGATAAAAAAAAACGGAGGGCACCGGTAGCTCAGAGGTAGCGTGCTAGTCTACTGTGCTCAAGATCGCAGGTTCGAAACCCGGCCGAGGCCATTAGTTTATTTTATCTGGAAGGTAAAAAAAAAACATGAGTGCGCCGTCCTTCGGATGACGTTAAGCCATGGGTACCGAGCCTGTGCAATGTCAGGTATTCGTTAAGAACGAGCGACGAAAGAGCGCTCTGGTAGTAGGCGATATGACCTCGTTGTAAAAGCCCGGGCATGATTCCTAACAACTAAGTTACTAAATAAACAGGTTTGGTCGCTCATGGTTATATTAAATGTTTCTCTCTTATAAAATAGAGAGGGCGCCGACAGCTCAGTGGTAGCGTGCTAGCCTACTGTGCTCAAGATCGCGGGTTCGAAACCCGGCCGAGCCCTTAGGTTTTTTTTTATCTGAGAGGTGAATAAAACCTTCAGCACGCCGTCCTTCGGATAGGAAGTTAAGCGATGGTCCCGAGGTGTATGGTACGATACGTCCCATCCGAATGGGGACAGCCTCGGTCGGGTTCCGCTACAGGCCCTCTCCTCCAAAATATATTAAATTATGCCTTCTTTTGGAGGAACGTTAAATTTTCGTTCGTGGTTCCCATGGTATTAACTGAACTTATAACCGAAAAATTTGGGAGAGAAAAGAAGCAAGAATTCTTCGTAAGGACACCGCACATAATCAGTTTTATTTTAAGTAGTATAACGCAGGGGCAACCTGCTAGTCTTACATATAGCGAGTCCAAAGATGGCGGTGAAACTGAATTGGTAGAGTGGAGTGTTGGAGAGGCCACTGAGAATGGTTGCCAACCCTCCTACCGTGAGGGCGATGTTGTTGAGGGCCAAGGAACTGACCCCAGGCAGTGAAGTGATGACCCCACTAAGAATGCGGCCCAGTGTGTTGGTAACGCCGATAGAAGAGAGAAGGAACATAGTGAGGCCGGGATCCATGCCGTTCAGAAGAGCTCTGTCTACAACATACATCACACAAGTCTCATACAACACAAATATACACAAACAATTTGTTTAACATTCATATTGTATAATTCCACAAAACAAACATACATATAGTGTACCCAATACGACATTATACCATCCTCAGGTGTACCATCTGATGTCACAGCTCGGTAGTAGACATATCAAAGGGAAACATTTCGAAATATAAAATGGATTTTTTTAAACAGCTATTTTGATATAAAACGCAGAACTTCAAAAATATATTACAGAATACCATTCCGTTTGCGAATAACCTGACTTGGAGGATTAGTGTCAAAAACAACAGACAATATTTCAAAAATAAGTTTGTTTTATTAATTTATTACAAGTTTCCACAATATGTCCGCGTTCCTCAACTTAGATGATCCCTCAACACATTTGTCGTGTCAAAGATTTTTCCATCTGATGATCCGACTTTGTAGAAAGAGGGGCGATTCTGTTGCAAGTACATGTCTGTTTACCCAACATAGAATATATATTTGGTGGGAGGCAATAACAGTGCAAGTCAAAAAAATCAATTTTTCAGGAGAACCGAAAATGTCTTTTGCCACTGGACAAATTTTTTTAACTACCAAAAAATTAGGTCTACAATTACGTCAGAGGCATTACCGACTTGTCCTCTTCTCACCACTTCTAAAGATTGACTTCACATTGTGAAATATGTAATAATACTGTTTTGGCAAAAAATGGACTTGTACTCTTTTTCCTGCCCATCAAAGATATAACCTCATGATATCAGAGTTAATGCATATTCTTTGTAGTAATAAGTTAGTACCGAGCAACGCTAGGTAGCAAAAGAATCTAACAACAGAAAAGGGACCCCAATTGAGGGAGTTAAGCGTTTGGTGAAAGGGTGAGTGGGGGAGGGTGGAGGGGGAGGGGAGAGCCACCTGCCGATAGCGCTGCACCATCAACAATCCTACCAAATGAAAGACCGAGAGGAAGGTGTTGGGAGGACTGACCTGGGAAGAACATGAAGGGAGTGAAGAGGCCGAGTGTGAAGGTGAAGCCAGCAATAGCCAGGAGCATGAAGGAGGGAGAGTGGGGGAGGGTGGAGGGGAGAGCCACCTGCCGATAGTGCTGCACCATCAACAATCCTACCAAACGAAAGACCGAGAGGAAGGTGTTGGGAGGACTGACCTGGGAGGAACATGAAGGGAGTGAAGAGGCCGAGTGTGAAGGTGAAGCCAGCAATAGCCAGGAGCATGAAGGAGGGAGAGCCAAGAAGAGACGTGTCCAACATGGTGGCCAGGGTACGGCGGACTGCCTCCGGGAACATCTGACAAGATGCCTCTTCTTCTTCTTGGACGTCCTTCCAGGTGGGGAGTCGTGACACTGACATCGTGTAGTCCAGACCACTTCCCTGTTAACAAAAACAAAAAATATAAACATTTTGAAGAGTAAAAGTATCCCTAACTGACCAGGAGCTGACATGAGTCACATTTTGAAGAGTAAAAGTATCGCTAACTGACCAGGAGCTGACATGAGTCACATTTTGAAGAGTAAAAGTATCCCTAACTGACCAGGAGCTGACATGAGTCACATTTTGAAGAGTAAAAGTATCCCTAACTGACCAGGAGCTGACATGAGTCACATTTTGAAGAGTAAAAGTATCCCTAACTGACCAGGAGCTGACATGAGTCACATTTTGAAGAGTAAAAGTATCGCTAACTGACCAGGAGCTGACATGAGTCACATTTTGAAGAGTAAAAGTATCCCTAACTGACCAGGAGCTGACATGAGTCACATTTTGAAGAGTAAAAGTATCGCTAACTGACCAGGAGCTGACATGAGTCACATTTTGAAGAGTAAAAGTATCGCTAACTGACCAGGAGCTGACATGAGTCACATTTTGAAGAGTAAAAGTATCCCTAACTGACCAGGAGATGACATGAGTCACATTTTGAAGAGTAAAAGTATCCCTAACTGACCAGGAGCTGACATGAGTCACATTTTGAAGAGTAAAAGTATCCCTAACTGACCAGGAGCTGACATGAGTCACATTTTGAAGAGTAAAAGTATCCCTAACTGACCAGGAGCTGACATGAGTCACATTTTGAAGAGTAAAAGTATCCCTAACTGACCAGGAGCTGACATGAGTCACATTTTGAAGAGTAAAAGTATCCCTAACTGACCAGGAGCTGACATGAGTCACATTTTGAAGAGTAAAAGTATCCCTAACTGACCAGGAGCTGACATGAGTCACATTTTGAAGAGTAAAAGTATCCCTAACTGACCAGGAGCTGACATGAGTCACATTTTGAAGAGTAAAAGTATCCCTAACTGACCAGGAGATGACATGAGTCACATTTTGAAGAGTAAAAGTATCCCTAACTGACCAGGAGCTGACATGAGTCACATTTTGAAGAGTAAAAGTATCCCTAACTGACCAGGAGCTGACATGAGTCACATTTTGAAGAGTAAAAGTATCCCTAACTGACCAGGAGCTGACATGAGTCACATTTTGAAGAGTAAAAGTATCCCTAACTGACCAGGAGCTGACATGAGTCACATTTTGAAGAGTAAAAGTATCCCTAACTGACCAGGAGCTGACATGAGTCACATTTTGAAGAGTAAAAGTATCCCTAACTGACCAGGAGCTGACATGAGTCACATTTTGAAGAGTAAAAGTATCCCTAACTGACCAGGAGCTGACATGAGTCACATTTTGAAGAGTAAAAGTATCCCTAACTGACCAGGAGCTGACATGAGTCACATTTTGAAGAGTAAAAGTATCGCTAACTGACCAGGAGCTGACATGAGTCACATTTTGAAGAGTAAAAGTATCCCTAACTGACCAGGAGATGACATGAGTCACATTTTGAAGAGTAAAAGTATCCCTAACTGACCAGGAGCTGACATGAGTCACATTTTGAAGAGTAAAAGTATCCCTAACTGACCAGGAGCTGACATGAGTCACATTTTGAAGAGTAAAAGTATCCCTAACTGACCAGGAGCTGACATGAGTCACATTTTGAAGAGTAAAAGTATCCCTAACTGACCAGGAGCTGACATGAGTCACATTTTGAAGAGTAAAAGTATCCCTAACTGACCAGGAGATGACATGAGTCACATTTTGAAGAGTAAAAGTATCCCTAACTGACCAGGAGATGACATGAGTCACATTTTGAAGAGTAAAAGTATTCCTAACTGACCAGGAGCTGACATGAGTCACATTTTGAAGAGTAAAAGTATCCCTAACTGACCAGGAGCTGACATGAGTCACATTTTGAAGAGTAAAAGTATCCCTAACTGACCAGGAGCTGACATGAGTCACATTTTGAAGAGTAAAAGTATCCCTAACTGACCAGGAGCTGACATGAGTCACATTTTGAAGAGTAAAAGTATCCCTAACTGACCAGGAGCTGACATGAGTCACATTTTGAAGAGTAAAAGTATCCCTAACTGACCAGGAGCTGACATGAGTCACATTTTGAAGAGTAAAAGTATCCCTAACTGACCAGGAGCTGACATGAGTCACATTTTGAAGAGTAAAAGTATCCCTAACTGACCAGGAGCTGACATGAGTCACATTTTGAAGAGTAAAAGTATCCCTAACTGACCAGGAGCTGACATGAGTCACATTTTGAAGAGTAAAAGTATCCCTAACTGACCAGGAGCTGACATGAGTCACATTTTGAAGAGTAAAAGTATCCCTAACTGACCAGGAGCTGACATGAGTCACATTTTGAAGAGTAAAAGTATCCCTAACTGACCAGGAGCTGACATGAGTCACATTTTGAAGAGTAAAAGTATCCCTAACTGACCAGGAGCTGACATGAGTCACATTTTGAAGAGTAAAAGTATCGCTAACTGACCAGGAGCTGACATGAGTCACATTTTGAAGAGTAAAAGTATCCCTAACTGACCAGGAGCTGACATGAGTCACATTTTGAAGAGTAAAAGTATCGCTAACTGACCAGGAGCTGACATGAGTCACATTTTGAAGAGTAAAAGTATCGCTAACTGACCAGGAGCTGACATGAGTCACATTTTGAAGAGTAAAAGTATCGCTAACTGACCAGGAGATGACATGAGTCACATTTTGAAGAGTAAAAGTATCCCTAACTGACCAGGAGCTGACATGAGTCACATTTTGAAGAGTAAAAGTATCCCTAACTGACCAGGAGCTGACATGAGTCACATTTTGAAGAGTAAAAGTATCCCTAACTGACCAGGAGCTGACATGAGTCACATTTTGAAGAGTAAAAGTATCCCTAACTGACCAGGAGCTGACATGTGTCACATTTTGAAGAGTAAAAGTATCCCTAACTGACCAGGAGCTGACATGAGTCACATTTTGAAGAGTAAAAGTATCCCTAACTGACCAGGAGCTGACATGAGTCACATTTTGAAGAGTAAAAGTATCCCTAACTGACCAGGAGCTGACATGAGTCACATTTTGAAGAGTAAAAGTATTCCTAACTGACCAGGAGCTGACATGAGTCACATTTTGAAGAGTAAAAGTATCCCTAACTGACCAGGAGCTGACATGAGTCACATTTTGAAGAGTAAAAGTATCCCTAACTGACCAGGAGCTGACATGAGTCACATTTTGAAGAGTAAAAGTATCCCTAACTGACCAGGAGCTGACATGAGTCACATTTTGAAGAGTAAAAGTATCCCTAACTGACCAGGAGCTGACATGAGTCACATTTTGAAGAGTAAAAGTATCCCTAACTGACCAGGAGCTGACATGAGTCACATTTTGAAGAGTAAAAGTATCCCTAACTGACCAGGAGCTGACATGAGTCACATTTTGAAGCGTAAAAGTATCCCTAACTGACCAGGAGCTGACATGAGTCACATTTTGATATAAACAACATTCATTTGCGTTAAACCGTTCGTTGGTTGCCCTGGGTCCTGTGCTTGGCCTTCCCCGGTCCCTTGTGGGATCCCACCATGGCTGTTCTCGTCATTTGCATAAAGAGTTCGCTGGCTTGGTTAGGACAAGGAATGTAACAAGGTAGGGCGATAATAACCAAAGCAGTTGTTCGCCCCAAATAAACCAACCAACCGTTAAACCGATATGTCATAAAAATGTATAAGTCAAGCTCATAAATTAGATATCGAAACAGAATCAGGACATCGTATAACATGAAATTCCGGTGAAAACATAACATCGACTTTCTGACCGATTACTGAGAAAGTAAAAACAAGAAAAAATATTTATTTTTGAATTTATACATTTGCGGGCAAGACTGAGGCGCAGGCGCGGGGCGAGGATGAATAGTGGGAGTGAGATGTAGGGGGAGCTCAGTCGGTTACTGATAGGTCCTACAGTTTCATGAATCTGAGTTTCTTTTGCTCCTTATTCTTGCAAAAAATAAAAATGTCAGCAGTTTTTGACTTTCTCGAAGACATGTGGGAAAATAATACTGGATACATTGACAACATGGTATTTAAATTGCATTACAAAGTGACACTAAGGCTCCTTCTGTTTTTCTCGCTCCTGCTCAGCTGTACTCAGTACTTCGGGGAGCCGATACACTGCATGACCAGCGGAGATCCAACCTTCTCTCCTCTCATCGACCGCTACTGTTGGATGTTTTCAACTTTCACTATTTTCGACGAGTCGAACGGCACAATTGGCCAGCACTTCGTACAGCCTGGGGTTGGTGTGTCTTCTGCAGGTGAGATCAACAACTCTTCACAAAGTCTCAACTACTACCAGTGGGTTCCCATCCTGCTCTTCGTCCAAGCTAAACTCTTCTATCTGCCACACTTCTTATGGAAACAGTGGGAAGGTGGACGAATCAAATTTTTAACTAAAAATTTAAATGATTTTGTTGACAATTTCATTCAATGTTGTTACAACTGTAGTCTTTACTTTATTTCTTATTACATAAGTGAAATTTTGAACTTGTTCAATGTTCTTCTTCAGATGTATCTTCTAGATGTGTTCTTCAATGGACAATTTACTTGGTACGGTTGGGATGTATTGAAAATGGACCCGGAAACAAGACAAGATCCCATGTCTCACATATTTCCCAAAGTGTCTAAATGTACTTTTTACAGTTATGGCGTCTCAGGTATTATTATTATTTATGTCTCTATAAATTTATTTCTTTACTTGTATCACCTTTCATCACATGGACACTTGGCGGCATGAAACTGAAATCTTGACCTTGTTCTATTCATAATCTGAATATACCAGTACATATACATTTTTCGCTTAATATTTCCATATCCCTATTCATTTTCCGTATAATCTACATTTCTCTTTTCAATTTTGTGCAAAGTTTCATACATATTTTTTAAAATTTTTTTTTTCACTGACCACTGGTTTCTTTATAATTTCTCATTATTATTAATTTTTTTTACTTCATTATTCTTAATCCGTTTTCGTTCATTTTATTCGTTCTCGTTTATTTTCATTGTTCCAATCATTGCTCACCATTAACACTATTGTTTCTTTAGTTGACTCCAAGAGGCTTCTTTTTTTTTTTTCTTTATTCGGTCTTAATTGGTTCAGTTAGATATTATGACACATGCCCGGGCTTTAACTACAAGATCATATCGCCTATTACCGGAGCGCTCTTTCGTCACTCTGATGAACATGAGAGTTCTAAATTGTGCCCACCCTAAATGCTTATTCACCCAGGGTAGGGGGTTTTTAACGAGTACCTGACATCGTACAGGCTAAACGTCCCTCCCATCCGAAGGACGGCGTGCTTAAGTTTATTTTACCTCCCAGATAAAATAAACTAAGAGTCTCGCCCGGGTTTCGAACCCGTGAACTTGAGCTCAGTAAGCAAGCACGTATACCTCTTTAATTATGTCCCAGAATTAGAGTCGACAGTATCTTTTCAATGTAGAAAGAATTCGAGGTTCTGTCGTGGAAATGAAAATTCAAAATTTTTGGAAACTATTTCCTTCTGCAGGGCCTTATGACTTGAGTATCCACTCAAGTGTAGTGAAGGTGTTGTGAGTTTGCGTCCAGTATAGTGCAATGGAGTGGGCAATGCTACAATATCGCTGTTATCTTCTTATATCACCCTGTGTATGTTCCTATCTGCAGGTACCATCAACTGGAGGGATGCCCTCTGTGTCCTCCCCCTCAACACGAAGATCTTCTTCTTCCTCTGGCAATGGTTCATCTGTCTGGCACTACTCTCCACTCTAACCATCCTCTCCCACACCTTTCTCCTCATTTCGCTACAATATCGCTGTTATCTTCTTATATCACCCTGTGTATGTTCCTATCTGCAGGTACCATCAACTGGAGGGATGTCCTCTGTGTCCTCCCCCTCAACACGAAGATCTTCTTCTTCCTCTGGCAACGGTTCATCTGTCTGGCACTACTCTCCACTCTAACCATCCTCTCCCACACCTTTCTCCTCATTTCGCTACAATATCGCTGTTATCTTCTTATATCACCCTGTGTATGTTCCTATCTGCAGGTACCATTAACTGGAGGGATGCCCTCTGTGTCCTCCCCCTCAACACACTCAACGAGAAGATCTTCTTCTTCCTCTGGCAATGGTTCATCTGTCTGGCACTACTCTCCACTCTAACCATTCTCTCTCACACCTTACTCCTCATTTCGCTACAATATCGCTGCTATCTTCTCTATGTTCGCTCTTACTCGCAACCATATCGCCGAATACAGACTATTGTCAACAAGTGTCAACTCGATGAATGGTTTCTACTGTATCAAATTAGTAAAAATATTGATCCACCATTGTTCAATAAATTGACGGCTGGCATTGAAGAAAAATTTGAAGATATTAATAACATTCCCAATGACAGTTTTAAAAAATGTTCAAAGTAAAATTTGATATTTTATTTCAAGAACTTAAATTAATGTGAGATCAGACTTATTGTAAAAATTAAACATAAATGAATGTTAGTATTTTCATGTAATCTTATTTTTAATGTAAATAAATTTTTTTTTTTTTTTATAAATGTCTATTTTGTTTAGTTTGTAAGATACCAAAAACTGTAAATAAAATCAGTTTGGTTCCCACAATGAGCCCTATCGCAATCATTGTATTTACAACAATTTCTCACATTAAAAAAAAAATATACTATTTAAAAATCATATCTGTACAACCATTGTTTTAAAGAAAAGTGAGTAACACAAAGGGAGGCCATATTTCACTTCCGCAGCCATGTGAAGTACAGGGGAAGTTATGTAAATCGGTAGAGGTTTTCCGATTCCCGATTACAAAAAATTAAAATAAAAAACGAACAAGAGAATGATGTACACGAAAATTTGTGTATTCAGAGCTTCGTAAGGACGACACCTACTGATTTTCAGTCAAATCGGCCAAAGGAAAGATGGGGGAGGGAGGGCTTAACACTCAATTTTCAGACGAACCGGCCAATGGGACGGGGAGACAAGAGATGGGGAGCCCAACACCAAAACACTAACAACTGCCCATGTAATGGACGTATCGACACGAAATTTAGTATGAGAATTTATAAGTTTCTCAGTAAGACACCTATGAATTTTCATCCAAATCGGTAGTTTGGTTTCAGAGGGAGAGAGAAAACTTATTTGATTAATTTTGTTATGGTTTAACGGATATAAATATTACTATTATTCTTTAATACAAAAAAAAAAAAAAAAAAATCATTTTTATTGGCTCAGCACAGTTAGTGCTCTACACATTAAAAGAGAAACATAAAGCATATTATATACAAGGGTTATATAATGTCCTGGTCTAGCCGAGGTTTTAGTCGCCTGTTGGGGATGAAGAAGGTAGCGGCCGGCACATCGACAAGACCATCGTGGAACTGCTGTGTAACCTGGGTGATATGGTCTGCAACTTCCGGCACTCCCAACTCACGCCGGATTTGGCTGTTTCGGACGAACCAAGGGGCCTTTACTGCCAGTCGGAGAACCTTGTTTTCAAACTTCCTTAATTTGTTAATGTTTGTTTTGCTGGCCCCCAGCCAGACAGGGCAAGCGTATGTGAGCAGTGGTTGTAGTAATGATGTGTAAAGAAGTGTAGTTCATTTGTGGTTGAGTGGAGTGTTTCAGTTTATGAGTGGGTATAATTGTGTCAGTCGGGTGTATGCTCGTGTGAGTTGTTTGTTTTATGTGTTGAGTCCAAGTAAGTTTAGTGTCGAAGTGTATGTCTTTAATATATGATTTTTATAACTCCTTGCATACTGAGAAAATGATGAAATAATCTAGATATAGCCGATTTAAAGGCTTCAAAATGCCAACTAAACCTGATTTAACAAAGCGATAAATATGGAAAAATATTGTGAACTTACATGAGACTGGTACTGGGGAAGTCGGTGAAGACTGGCCTGGAAGAAGATGTCGTCCCTGTAGAAAGGTCGGACCCCAGCCTCCATCTTGGAGGTGAGAGTGTTGCGACGGGAGCGAGCCGACTTGGTGCTGCTGTCCGACTGCGACCTGGACCTATAGCGAACTGTGAAGCTGTCCCGTCGGTCTCCAACTGCAGCGTGCTTCTGCTTCTTGGGCACATAAAGAACATCGTCATGGATGTGTTCTGTCAGTAAGGCTTCTTCTGCTCTGAAGTCCTTCACTGGGTCATACTCATCTTCTATCCTGGTTCTGTTGATCCTCTTCGAGTACACCAAACTCGGCCGTTTTTCCGAGTATATTATAGTTCCATTGTCTATAGTATTTCTTTTAAAAAATCCATTACTCCTATTCATTATTTTCTTCTTATTTAAGGAATCAAACGAACTGCCAATATCCTCATCGCCTAAACTCTGTCCTTTTAGTGCCTCCGCAGCTGTCGGATAATAAACGTTATTGTTCGCCTTCAAAAATTTATTTGTCTCAAGCGGTGGTACAGCGATAATTTCTACATCATTTTCGATACTCAATGTTGAATCAGCCTTCTTGAGCTCGTCTCGGGCCATCTTGATCCGGTGTAGAAGAGGCATCTTGGGTTTGTCTTCATCCTCGGATCCCTCCTCTGGGTCTCCAGTCACTGACACCTGGACTGGCTTGAGGGGCCGATACAGACTGCTGAACACTGCGCAGTTCAGCACCGCACCTGCGCACACACCAAACAGTTAGTTATATGCAACTATACTATATAGATAACAGATTAGATTTTAGATGTATCCAACTTAAGACAAACTGTAAATCATACAATTTAATGAATACATTTTTCAATGATGTGATTATATATGTTTTAGGGGTCGTTGAATTCAAATTATACCATTGGAAGACTAATTAATAGATTCAGAATAATGCTTTTAATTTTGAATTATTGACAGTTTTTTGACAACCGGAAATGTCAAAAATTAATTTTGGATATTAAAATTGAATTCAGCTGCCCCTAAATCAAATATCATCACATCATTGAAAAATTTATTCATTAAATTGTATATAAATTTGAATTATTGACAGTTTTTTGACATCAAATTTGAAATCAGCGACTTCCAAAACCTATAAAATCACTTCACCATCATCATCATAGATTTTTTGAGAAAACTGTTTATTAGTTAAGATTAATGACAGTTTTTTGACAAGTGTAACTGTCAAAACTTGATTTTTGACATCAAATTTGAATTCAGCGACACCCAAAACGTAAGAATACGAAATTTCAGAACAATCCATTCGAGGCATCAAAAGTATCTCGAATCGCAAAATCCCCATTTAAACTCAACGTTAAACTTTAACACCTTACAAGCACGGGTTAATATGGTTTAAAAAATCTGAAAAAATTCAGGGGTCATTTTTTCAACATTCTAAACAAAATTCCGGATGGAGGTCTGAGAAATTTAAACTTTTTTCAAAATAAGGGCCACCCTACTGAAGAAGTGATAAAAATGAGAAAGATTCCTCTGAGATGACACTTGGAGATGGAGATGCTGTTTCTGGACCTCATCTTTCTGCTCCTACTTCGCTAGCTATCTATTTTGTTAAACAGTTCTTCAAGGTTACAGTCGCCGGTTAACAACAACAAAAAACACAATACTTTTTTATCAACTAATTAATAAACATTGAAGGGGAGTTTCTAAATATTGTTCAACTGAGTAACCTATATTATTATTATAAAGAGAGGACTGCACTTTGCCGCCCAGAAAAATCACCTAATTTTTGGGTATTAGTTTAAAAAAAAAAAAGTGTTCGATAAAAAAATGTGTAACATTTATCATTAAGTTATAATATTGAGTCGTTTTGAAAAAAAAAATACTGGTATGGTGCATTTTGGGAACATCATCAATCAAATTATTTTGGAAATGTTAGCAAAAACCCGAAATCGTAAATCAAATTTACAAAAGGTATTCATTAGGTAGAGAAAATTGAAATGGAAGATGTGACTCTTCTCTAAAAATTCAGAAAACAGGGTTTCTCATCGACTGAGCTAGCATTATTTTTGAAAGTTGGTTTTTTACATATAAATATAAAAGTTTTCTTTTCCAGATGTCATTTTTTAAAATTTTATTTATGAAATTCCATGAAAAAACTGTATTTTACAAGAAGATAAACTTCAAAGTGTTATCTTCTATAATTTTTGAGTATGTGTTACATTCTTTGGTAAAAAAAAAACATGATTCAATGAAACTAGCATATATATCTCTGTAAATATTTGTTGGATATCTATATCTATATATGGGTAGAATATAGATACCCAAGTAGAGTGGGCCACCTAAAGAAATTCTCGATTTGGATCAAATTTGATGGCCACAAACATTAAGTATAACTAGATACTTTTTTATCTACATTACGGACAGAATATAGAAGAGAAGATTGCATTTTTGAACAAAAAGCCATATCTTCCAATTCAATCTTCTCTATACTTAATGAAGACTTTTTGAAATTTGAGATACGATTCTAAAAGTAAATTGAAGATACTTTTGGGTTATTACGATCATTTCCAAAATAATTTGATTTTTGAAGGTGTAAAATGTAAGGATGGATGTTCCCAAAATGCACCATACAAGATTTTGTTTTCAAAATGACTCAAATTAAAGCTTACCTTGTCTATTCAATCCTCCAAAAGGAATTTTGTATTTTGTTTAGTGGTTTTAGAACAAAAAAAGTCGGCCTTATGATATCCCAAATTTTTTTACTTTTTACACATCGATTAACGTTTCACCCATTCGGGTATTTTCAAAACTTATTTTTTCCGTGTTTAAATACTTGTCAATCATAATATCCAATGTACAATTTATTTTTTCGTCTTCATAATAAAATTTATGGCTAAAAAGTATCCACTATTTGGCCATTGAAAAAAACTTTTTATTAATTACATTGCAGCATTTTTCTTGAGTTTGAGACCATTTTTGAAACGAATAATATAAATTGGATATAATGATTAACATCCAACAATAAGTGTTTAGGTATTGAAAAGGTTAACATATGACGTAAATATAAGGAGACCCATTAAGTGTTGTTTATCAACCATCTTCTACAATGAATAATATCGAAATTAATTATTCTTAAAGTTTTTAAAAGAAAATATTGGCATTTATTTTGCACCCTAAAACAGAAGGCACTTTCTGGAATTGGAATGAAGAAGTACAGTTCAATTGCCGGATAACTGGATGCAGTTGTCCAGGGCGACCAACAATATATTTCCCTTCCTTCTTTGCAAACCCAAAGAGGCTTTATTGAGAACTTACTTCATGCCAACAATATTATCCACACAAATAAGGATAATCCCACATTATTTAATTATCATAGCTTAACCTCACTTTAAAGAAAGTTTAAAAGAGCCTAAACCTAAAGAACCGCCTAAAGAACAGAACGCAAAACAAATATATCTTCCTTCAAATTTCAGAACAAAGAAAGAGCCTTCGGATAATAAAAGCGATGCAAAGTAATAATATATTTCGATATTATTCAGTCAAGTTGTAATAATTTGACAATAATAATGCTTTAAAATCTCTATTTTTGTAATTAGATAGATACAGATACGACGTTTTCAGCACCAAATAAAAGCGTCGCATCATCCCAATTCCCCTTGCGGAGAATGAATAGATAAAATAGGAGTAAACATTAATTCGGGCATTTTGAAAAAAAATCGGCGATAGTTTATTTTGGGAATATTAACTTTACATTTAAGTCCTTAAAAAATCAACTTATTTTGAAAATTAGTTCAAAATGATCGCAATTACGAGTACATGAAAGAGTATTCAATTTATTGTTTCTATAAATAAACTGAATGCTCTTTCATGTAACTGCCATCATTTTGAACTATTTTCAAGTTGATTTTTGGTGGACTTGAGTGTAAAATTGTCATCAACAGTCTCAAGTGACTTCTATTTACAGCTTCATCATACTTTCTTATTGTGATTATATTCATAGTTGAAACTTTCTTAATATATATAATAAATTCCCACAAAATGTGGCATTTTTCAGGGCAGCAAAATAGAAAATGTCTTTAATTTATAGGGAGTGGACTATATAAGTATGTGATGCGACCCGTGGCAGTTCCCATCCAAAGCCTTTACCACCACGGATCCCATCAAAAAGAGAGGATCCCTATGGATTTCCACCAACAGGTTTAGCGGTTGGGACTGAGCCGATAAACATGATGAGGGATGGGCTCCGTAACAAGACGACGTGCACTTCTGTACCCCACCTCACCAGCAGAAAGCCCAACGCACGGGGCACATTTCGGGAGGTTATACTCCACCAGAGTGAGCGGGTTTAAGGCGCCCGCCACCACCAGTCTTTATTATCGCTTTCTACGATACGTTGAGACCACCGGGAGAGAGATTCTAAGGCCCTTTACTCCCGACCTGTGTGCTGGCTCTCCGGGGGGGCATGCCCCTAATCTATATAGCTATAGACCGTCCCACAATCCTCAACCAGGGACAGGCTTGCTGATGCCAGATTCTCCGCTGTCCATGGGATCAGAACACAGTATGTGAGAGCAAACATTTGATACAGTTTGGGATGTTTATGTTGGGCCAGCCTAGGATGGATATTGTGCAGACCTGCCTGCAATAGAAGGGCCCCCCGCCAGGTGAACCTTTCAATGAGTAGCGTAGTGAGGGGGGCCACGAGTATGGTGCCTACGCCACTCCCAGTCACAGAGATGCCAGTGGCCAGAGCGCGCCACTTCTCGAAGTAGAAGCCTGTTGTGATCACCGACGGAACGTAGATCATACCAAAACCAATCCCTGAAACAGGAGAATATATATAAATATTAGTCAACATGTCAGTGCTTCACTCATCAGATCAGCCGCAATGTACCTACTTCCTCACTGTCAATTATTTAACTATATTTTCGCTTTTTCATAGAAACCACCAATTTACCGATTTGGTGGTAAATGAATAGGTGTCTAAACTAGGCACTTCTGAATTCTCATACTGAATGACGTATTGATCCGCTCCTCTTCTTCGTTGAAACCTTATTGGATCCTGGATCCACATAAAAAAATTTACGTTGATACATGTTACGAGCGAAAACATAGTTAATTAATTTGCACTAGGTGATTGATTTTTGTATATTTAATGTTAAATTAACAAAGTTCCGTAAATAATTTACAAGAGGTAGATCCTCCTTAGATATAACCATGACAATATGCTGGCTTATGATTCAAAACTAATACAGACTTCGATTCATTCGTTTAGAGAAAAATATTTGGACCAATTCACATGCTTGCATACTGTACTCAGAACTGTGGGTTCGAAACCCGGCCGAAGCCCATAACTACCATTCATCTGGACCCTAAATTCCCTAAAAAAACCTTGAGCAGGCCATCCTGTACGAAGATATACTAGATGCAGGGTGAATGGTAGTCAACATGAAGATAGATATTACTTCCCAAAACGAACATAAAAAGACCTATTTACCATGGTCCCATTCTCACTCGTTTCCAGGTTATTGAATTTTTTTGTGCTTGTATTTAGAAGCCATGTCGCACAAAGAGCGGTGGGGCTCCATCGTGCTGAAAGATGATGTTTGTACTAACAAGCCTTCTTCGTCTTCCTGCGGTCCTGAAAGAACCGGGCCTCTGACACAATTCTCCTCCATTCATCTCGATCTAAAACCTTCTCCCTCCATCCTCCATTGTGAACTCAGTTGAGTTAATTTTACATATAATCAAAACGTGAAATAAAGTATGAACAATATCGACGTTTCCTTCATTCATTTGCCTGGCCCCTTCTCATAAGACCACATTTCTCAAATTTAAATGTTGACCGCTTGAGATAATAGGACATTTGATGATATCCTTTATAAAGCTTATTGATTGGAAAAGTTTCCAAGAAGTTTGAAAAGTTCTGAGTGTAAATTTAGTGATGAGATTGTGACTTGAAAATGTCTAAATGTCTCATAGTTTCAGTTGTTGTGTCGAAGGCTTCAAACACTTGGGCAGAGAATGTTTATTGAAAATTCAACGAGGTTTCTGATGGTGACATCAAACGTAACTTACGAGTGAAGGGTAGCTAAGTGAAACGTTTTTGATAGAAAACAAACTTCTGGGTAAAAACAAGAAACAATACAATAACCTGAAAAGGAGTGAGAATCGGACCATGGTTTATAGAACATAAGTTCGTCTTGGCTGGTACTATCTCCCTTAAAAATCCAACTGACTACCACTCACCCTGCATGTCATATCGTTTTTCTGCTCTCATTTTATTGTTTAGAGTTTTTTTAAAATAAAAACTATAGAATAGTGTTGAAAAATATTACTGGAAAAAAAAAAAAAAAAAAATTGTTTTTATATTGTCGTCTCGTTTAAGCCTATTTTTTTCTCAATTTGGCTCCAACACGATTTATTAATCAGTTAAAGACGAAAAACAATGTTTGAGTATTTTACATTTTTTAACTACCGTCTAATAATTAATATTAATTTTATCGACCTTGATTATTTAATTCTTGTCTCTTCAATTATACAATTTAGAAGACATTGTTTTTTTCAATGTATTCATAATTTTCTTTTAATGCTTCCTATATGGATCTACTTTTTCCCCCAAAAAATAGGTTGAAGTGTTCAAAATAAATAAATTATTTTTTGTAAAAATATTTTATTCTTTTTATGTCTGAACCATTTCATTTTCGAAGCTAATATTTTACTAACTTGAAAATCACAATGACAGGAATTGTCAAAAATTCAACTATGCAGGAGCAGATTCGACATTAATATCCGACCATTCTGGTAAAAATATCTAAAATGAGCACTGTCTTCAACATTGTAAATTGATATTTTTTCCATTTAAATACTTTTTAGAGAATAAGCAACAAATCCCTCCTCCCACTAATATTGGTAAATTCAGCTCTATTCAAATTAGGCTTATCTAAACCAGTATCTGATGCAGATACAAATAATGTTACTTAATTTTGTACTCCAATTATTTCGCCTACAACTAAAGATCTGGCCTACATTTTCACTGACGATAAAAAAAAAAGGCTCAATACAATCAATATTTTTTAAACTCAATTCCGTCAAAAATACAGATAAACTTTGTCATTCGAAAGCAACAATAAGCCTTTCAGTTGAGTAGGTGGGCATGATGTCATTTTTTTAAATTATTGATAAACTTACCTCCAATAAATCCATAGACTAGCCATAAAGTTTCAATATTCTGAGCCATGCTCGCTGCAACAAATGCCAGCGAGCCAATAATACTGCCTACGATGCCGGTTAGTCGAAAACCATATCTGTTGGCAATGGCACTCACAAAGGGACCTGTAAAAAAGAAAAACAGAACATTAGATTATATATATATATATATATAATAGAGGTAAAAAGTCCCAGAACAAATTACTCAACGTCCGAAACTAATCATTATACGACAGAATAACCTTCCTCTCTAAGAAGGTTATAAATACTACAGTCAAGGTTACAAAAAAACTATATACCTACATATATTTTATTTATAATTTACTTTTTGGAAAAATTTCAATTATGTGAGGTGACATAGAAAAATAGGTTTTATTTTATTTTCGTTAATCTTACAAAACATAAAAAAAAAAAAAATTGTTGAGTTCATATTTCTGTTGGAAATTATTCTTATACGTTTCTTTAAAACAATAATATCATTTTAGATGCATTGTTGAGAAGTAATACGACAGTTTGCGACTTGAATAGTTAGTTATTGTGACTCATGTCCGGGCTTTAACTACTAGGTCCTAACACCACCTATCTGCGCTACCAGACCGCTCTTTCGTCGCTCTGGGGAACATAGGTCCGACTCTATTGTGGGTCCTAGATAGTGTCTACTCAAGTTTATTCACTTAGGGTAGGGATCTTTAACGAGTAGCTGACATTGAACAGGCTCGAAACCATCGCTTAACATCCCATCCGAAGGCCGACGTGCTCAAGACATTTTCACCTCCCAGATAGAGAACCTTGAGCCTTGGCTGGGTTCCGAACCCTTGATCTTGAGCTCAGAATATAAATTATTGTATTTTTTAGTTGCAGCTCTTTTACTCCCACTAAAACTATTTCATCACATATGCAGACGTTTCGGGCTGAAGGCTGTTCTCAGTATCTGTGTTTCTGTTGGATTCAATATTTTATGAAAGGTTTTCCTCGATTCTTTCACATTTTTCACCCCATCTTAACGAGATCTTATTTATTTTTTTAGCAACATCTCGTTGGAAATTTGTTAGACTTCGAGTAAAGTCGACCACAAAAACGTTAATTTTTGTGGGAGCAAACTACGAACCAAAGACTAGAAAAGCCCTCCGAGCTGCTCAAGGGACCTCGGAAATATTCGGAAACATGAAAACCTACAAGATTTTTCATCTTCAAATAGTTAATTTTAAAAGACAAAGATTCAGCTAATAACTATATACGCATAGCATCAAGGTTCTACCGAATAAAAAACTTAAAAATTAATTGTGGGCTCGGTATTCATATTCATAAAAATTTCCACACAAGCGGTCTCAAAAATCATAAAAATAGCTGAGTTTGGTCTGTTCTTTACTAAAATTCCTCGTATTTCGATAACAATGTTTTTTTACACTAACATGTTCTGCATATAAACATAAACATAAATGCGTGGTTCATGACCGTTAACCTAGTTAATGACAATATCCATTATTTTTTGTAATCCAGCAAAAATTGTCAGTGTTATTTTCTATTTAGTTTGGCTTGCGTAACATTTGAATTTTCCTACCTGGCCCACACCTAAAAAAGTTCGCCCACGCCAGATCTAAACTAATTGAATTAGTTTGAAATGTATTGAGCCCTAAAAGAAATGTTTGAATTATGTACAATTTATTCAAGTCTTCATCGACATCGCCAGTTTTTTCTCATTTTTTTCACCTCCTTCAGACATTATTTTAACCAATACATAATACATGTTTTTTTAATATAAAATAATCGGTTATTTCTATATAAATTATTTTGGATGCAATTTAAACCGGTTTAACCGAAAACCGGGTCTTTAAATAATAACTGACATCCAAATGAGAAAGTCAAAAAAATTATATCTCTCGAATGAATCTGGCGGGTATTTTGAAAAACTGACAGGGGGCAAATATAGGGGTAGCTATTCCAAGTCGTGAAGGGCAAAGAACAATGCAGCTTTTGGTATTTTGAAGCCATCAAAAAGAAATATAAATAAAGAACTATTAAATCGAACATCCAAGCTTTATAAAGCTGTATAAGGTAAGGCTTGTGTAGTTACATATTAGTGGAGGTCTAGAGTCTTGGAGTGGGAGCTAGTCTGTGGGCAGAGATAGCTGAAACGGAGCAGGGGAGGTCACTTACCGGCTATGAGGTAGAACCCAGAGAGGAGGGCACCAGCTATGGTCACCTCAGACTTGGAGGCACCCAGGTCCCGAGACATCTCGTTGAGGAACACGCCGAAGGAGAAGACAATCCCATCCACGACAAAACTGCACATGAAGGAGGCAAACACGATGACCCAGCCCCAGCCACCGTCCGGGGGCACTGTGACATAGGTGGTGACTCGATGGGACTGACGACGGGCTACCTCGCTCCCGTCGATCGTCTTCGGAAGCTCCGCACACTGCTCTTTGCTATCCTCTAGCCTGTTTTCATGGTTCGCTACCTCTTCGCTCCTCTCCTCTGCACTTTGACTCGCTGTCAGCTCGCTAGCTTTGTGGTGCATTTCGCTGTCATCTTCTGGTCTCTTGTTGCAGTTCTTTGTCAGCTCGGTGCTTTCCTCCTCTGCTCTGTGGTTCGCTGTCTTCTCGCTGTCATCCTCTCTTGGGTTACTGTTCGTACACTCCTTTCTGCTTTCATTATGTAGTCCTCTTGTCGGTTCCCCATTCTGCTGTTGATCCGTCTCTTCCATCACCTTTCACAAACCTGTCAACTGCAAAAAAAAATAAACATTAATCGAAAAACAAGAAAAAATTATTTTTCGACTTCCATAGGTCGAAGTCAGTCTCTGTAACCCTATACTAATTTGGTAAAAAGGAAATATTAAACGAAAAAAAACAGTGTTAAGTATATAAGTTAGGGAAAGCAGCTCTGATGGTATAGCTATGATGGGGCTTTAGGAGTTCAAAGAGATTACACAAAGACATGCTTCTATAACGAATACATAACGAACTATTTCGAAAAACAAAGACCTACATACTGTTTTTAGTGCTTTTGTAAAAGTTAATATGAAAATAATGAAGAAATAACTATATTTGCTTATGAAGTCACGACTAAAGAACTCGTACAGTATTTATCTTTTACCTGTAGCGAACGGGAATCGAAACCATGAAATCGAAGAATTTTGGTGATTCAAACCATTCAGTTCAAAATATTACAGAAAAGATCTCACTTCTCTGTAATATCTTAAAATTTTATTTATTTTAAGATAAAATTTACAAATGTTTGTAAGATTTGAAGATTTGAATTTTGATGATGAGCAGGCAATTCATTATTATCGTAGGAAAGTCTAGTTTCAATGCAATGAAAACGTAATTCTTAGCCTTACGGTTTGAAGTGCAAAATATAACTTCTTCTTTGACAAACTTCGGCCCCAAATCCCAGACAGAAAAGATCCGACATCTTGGAAAAATATGGTAGATAATCGACTGGTGGGGGCGCCGGTAGCTTGCTAGCCTACTTTGCTCAAGATAGCGGGTTCGAAGTACGGCCGAGGCCCTTAGCTTTGTCAACTGGAGGTGAAAAAACCTTGAGGGACGTAAAGCGTTGGTCACTGTACGATATCAGGTACTCGTTAAAGAACCCTAACCTAGGCGAATAAACCAAAGTAGGCAAAATTTAGGGTTTCCATAGTGGAGTCAGGCTCATGTCCACCAGAGCGACGAAAGAGGGCTCTGATAGTAGGCGATATGACCTCGTAGTTAAAGCCCGGGCATGAGTCATATAACCTAAACCTAACTTAGTTATTATGACTCATGTCCGGGCTTTAACTGGTCATATCATCTACTACCAGAACTCTTTTTTGTCACTGGTGGACATGAGCCCGACTACTCTGGGAGTCCTAAATTTTTATTCACCTAGGGTAGGGGTCTTTAACGAGTACCTGACATGTACAGGCTTGGAACCATCGCTTAACGTCCCATCCGAAGGACGGGGTGCTCAAGTTTTCTTCACCTCCCAGATAAAAAATCTAAGGACCTCAGCCGGGTTTCAAACCCGCGATCTTGAGCTTAGTAACAAGCAAGTATACCATTGAGCTACCAGCGCTCTCTCTATATAACCTATGAGCTATCTTGATGCGTACATTTTTATGACGTACTTATTACCATTTTATGGTTTAACGGAAATCAATATTACTATTGTTGATTTTCATCGAATTTTTATGAAAAAAAAACAGCATCAATTGAGGAGGCAGGTAGCTCCATGGTATGTGTGCTTGCTTACTGAGCTGAATAAAAATTTAGGGTAGGCAAAATTTAGGACTTCCACAGTAGAGTCGGGCTCATGTCCACTAGAGCGACAAAAGAGCGCTCGGGTAGTGGGCGATGTGATCTAACCTAAGGGGGGCAAGTAAGTGAATCTACTTCTACAGCCTCAAAATCAATGAAAATATGAAATTATGCCCTAAAATCATCCATCTCAAGAGTTACTAAGATTGCAGAAAACGTTACTAACCTGCGTAAAGTTACTAACGAAAGAACGCCCGGATAACCTGCTTGTTAGTCATACAAACAAAATTGTAGACCATAAAATGTTCTATCAGTTGAGGCCGTTTGCAAAATTTTGTGAGTGAAACTTTGCGAATTTTTAATAATGCATAGAGTTATAACAATTCACAAAAAATAACTCTTTTACTCACTAAATGGCTATTGACAAAAATTTAGACAAACAGTAAACTTAAATTTCTTATAAAATTCCAAGTAATTGTTTTTACAAGTGCAAACAAATAATCATCAAACAATGACTTCGAAATATTAATTTTAAATTTGATGGAAAGCTATAGAAAAATCCTTTATAGCTAGAAATCCTTCTCATCAATCCGCGGCTCCTAAATTACAAAACATTTAGATAAAATACAAATTAAAAAAACCGCTCACTATGTATTACCTGAGTGTAATGAAGGGCACCTAATGGTTCAAATTGTGTTTGAATGTTTAAATTGTCAGTTATATAAGAATTTTATAAAGCAAATAAAATAATCTAGATGTATTTTCTAGAATCCTACTCTGTGGTAGGCCCTTGTAGTAGCAGTGATTTATAACAGGTAAGTTTTATTGTTACGCAATCCTCTTTGATACGATGTTTACCTGATATTATATGTTGAATAACACGTCAATATTTCTTTACAGTTATGTTTAACAAGAGATTATATGCTTACTGTGTAGGTAAAATTGTCTACAGTTCCATGGTCGAATTTTGGGGCAGTAAAATTTACGGAAATATAAATGTAAAGTTTATTATAAAAATATGAGAATTATAAAAATATTCCTAATGAACGTCTTCTTAATTTTTGCCAAAAAATCTAAATTTAACAATTTTCTTTCTGAAATGGGGAGCATATGGGATCTCGAACTCATCGTCCTTATTTAAATGGGATCACATATTTTTTATGATGAATTCTGAAAGAGAAGCTTCCAAAAATGTCCCCCCGATACCTTAACAAAAAAAAACATTCCTTCAAAAAACGTTATCCATTATCTAGACTTCCTACTCGACTAGCGACAAACATGGAACCCTCACACGAGACTGGAAATAGTAGAAATGAACAGACGCTACAATATGTTACTAAGACTACTAGACAAAAAATCTAAATTAACTTTGAAAATAAAACGACATATATTCAAAACGGCGTTGAAACCAATGTAGACTTTTGGACTTGAACTCTGGGGTTCTGCTAAGGCTTCCGATCAGCACATCCAATCCCTTCAATCCAAAATCCTTCGTACAATAGCTAATGACAGTAACTACTTATAGATGAGTGCAACTCCTCAATGCCTAGGGAGTATCACCACTGGGTGATTTCTCCCATCTTGGCATTTTTGACATAGTCTACACTTTTAGCACATTTGCCTGTTTATAATATTTATAATTGTGAATAACTATTCGTAAATAAAAAATAAAAAAATCCAAAATGAAAAAGATCTCTGAATGAGAGGAATCGGTTGGATACTTGCTGATACAATGTCTAACTTCGACAAAGTCTCAGCTCCTACCGTCTCATTTTCTCCTGCCCATAGTCGAGTAGGGCTAGAGTGACGAAAGAGCGCTCTGGTAGTAGGCAATATGACCTCTATGTTAAAGCCCGGCCATGTGTCATAATAACTAACTATTTGTAATTAGTATATATTTTATGACGGATCCTATTACCTTGTCGTAGTTTAACGGAAATAAATATTCGATCGGTCAAAATAATTACACTATTATTATTTATACAAAATGGATGTAGTTTATGTTATCTATTAAGAAATTGTTTAAATTCTTCACTAATTGCTTGATTTTTTTATCTTAATTTTTATTAATGTATTCATAAATGCCGTCCACTTCTTCGAGGTTAATCATTTTCTCTTCTATTAATGGAACGAAATGAGCATTCATCATTATACAGTAATTCAAAAAATGTTGTTCATTCATTAATTCATATGTAAGTGGTGCTGCATTTTAAGAATGTGAATTAAAAATATACCATACAGAAATATTTAAAAAACTTAAAATCCTGCATATAAGAGAAGGAAAAAAAATGAAAAAAGAAGAAATAATGAAATAAATAATAAAGATAATAATAATAATAAAATAAGAGGAAAAAAAATGAGAAATAAAAATTTATAAATTAGAAGTTAGTATATACTGTTCATTTGTAATAATTCCATATACATGTAAAAGGCTACTAGTAGCAATCCTTGGCGCTGATAACCCTCGTAGTTGAGCGCCCCAAACAAGCAAAAACTAAACTAACTTAAAATCCTGCCTTTATATATGCGCTCTATATTTAAAACATTAATGGTTATTAGGGAAAATAAAAATATTTCCCCTGTTAAAAATACTAGTCACGATTACGATACTAGGAAGAAAGAAGACTTTCGAATAACTAAACATTGCTTCTCACTTTTTGAAAAAAGTATAACTCATAAAGGAATTAATTCCTTGAATGCCCTTCCCCACTTCTTGAAGTCAATAGATACAATAAGAAAATTTAAACTTTAACTAAAAATGTTTATGTTAGAGGAAACCCTCTATTCGGAAACGGATTTTTTTTCTCATTGTTAAAAAATAATAAAATAACCATAATAAAAAAATTGTGTTTATATTCAAAAACATTATTTGATACCTAGCTTCTATTATTTTTTTTGGCAGAGTTCCTCCACAGATATACTCTTTAAGGTCTGTCGAATCTACGTTTTAATCACGTTTTTTTAAATTATTTATATACTAACTGAGAGGGCGCCAGTAGCTCAGTAGTATATGTGCTTGCTCACTGAGCTCAAGATCGCGGGTTCGAAACCCGGCAGAGGACCTTAGTTTATTTATTTTATGAGGGAGGTAAAAAAAAAAAATGTAAGCACACCATCCTTCGGATGGGAGGTTAAGCGAAGGTCCCGAGGCGGTACAATGTCAGGTACTCGTTAAAGACCCCCTACTCTAGGTAAATAAGAAGGCAAAATTTCCATAGTAGAGTCGGGCTCATGTCCACCAGAGTGACGAAAGAGTAGTAGGCGTTGTGACCTCGTAGTTAAAGTCCGGGCATGAGTCATAATAACTAACCATACTAATTTATTTCTCTTGTTTATATCTTTTATGTTTTTTATTACCATTCTATTTGTTATGTATGTATCAACAATTATTATTTTAAAAAAATAAAAAAAATATCTAGTATATTGAAACAATTACTAATGATTCTATGAATTGGTTATTTGTTCATTTTTTTTATCAAATGCCCCACGTTGGGCGCCAATGAAACGATTCTTAATCTATGAATTTAATTTTATTTTTTTTAAATTGCCCCACGTTGGGCGCCAATGAAACAATTACTAGTTCCTCTTTATTTCTTATTTATCTTGTTAAAAAAAACTAGTTATGGGAAATGAATTCTTTTAATAAAAAAAATTGATAAATAGAGTTTTTATTTTTTTTTTGTTTTGTTTTTTTAAATCTTTACATAAATTGGAGACATGATCATATAACATTTATTTGTTTTATTTTTTTATAATTATTATTTTTTTTTTTTTTTCACTCACTTGGTCACCATCTGTCCTTCAATCCTGCTCCACTGCTCTTCTTAGTTCATCATACGGCTCTCCGATCCTTCCTTTATTTTCCCATCAATCCGCCTTTTTTCCTGACTTCCTCCAGACTTCTAACTCCAAAAAAAACTCTTCACTACTCCAGCGAACTCTCTCATAAAAAAACGAACCGTCCACTTCCACTCTCTCTCTCTCTCTTCAACCACAACCTTTCTCCTTCACTCTCTATCTCCAACCACAACTTCCCACAACCTTCCTCCTTCACTATCTATCTCCAACAACCGACATACTCGTTTCCCCCTCCTTCCACTGTTCTCTCTCTCTTCCCCCACCCTGCTTAAGTCCTCAGTACTGACATCCCGTTAATGGCTTTATTATATTTCTTTATTTATTAACATACCCCCCCTTATTTCTACATGTTACATATCCTTTCCCTTAATGAAAAAAAAAATGAAACGAAGAAAATAAATATTTTTTTTTTTTTTTTATAAATACCCCATCACAAACACCATAATATTTTTCTTAAAATACTACATTCAATAAACCATCTAACCAATATTTTAAACAATATAACATATAAACTTTCATGTAAACATTTTTTTTTTTTTTTTTTTTTTTTTTTTTTTTATAATCAGGTAACTAGAAAACAGTTTCTTTTCTTTTTTTTTTTTTTATATAATACAGGTACAGTACAGGTAAACAATAGTACAGGTACTTAGCAAACAATTTTTTTTTTTTTTTTTTTTTTTTTTTTTTTTTTTTTTAAATCTCTCTCTCTCTTCAATAATACAATATTTTCTTTCTAACATTTTTAAATACTTATGCAATCAATCCTCTAACCAATATTATAATTATAACATGTACAATTTCATATAAACCATATTTTTTTTTTTTTTTTATATAAAGGTAACTAACAAACAATTTTTTTTTTTTTTTAAAGCAATAATACATTAACTAGCAAACAATATTTTTTTTTTTTTTTTTTTTTTTTTCTTTCTTTCAAAATATAATATAATTTCAATAAATAATTTTGTTTTTTTTTATCATAAAAAAAACATTAAAATATCCAAATTTTGTTCAGAGTTAAGAAGGCACTAAACATTTTTTTTTTTTTTTTTTTTTGTTTAACAATATCACATATAACCATAAAATTTAAGAACATGTATACCCAAAAAAACAAATTCAGTTTCATAAACTAAGAAAGAAAACACATATAATTAAGCGAGGCTTATATGACCCAGACAAGCCGATCCACACACACATGGAGCAAGGTCTCTCATGATTTGAAGATATAAGAGGTCATACTTGATCAAAACAAAATTGCCATAGCAAAGACCGACAAGTCACATAATGATAATTATTATGTTATTATTATTATTTTTACAACATGACACAAGATTTCAATAAATTCTTTCTACATCACAGATTCACAAAATATCAAGAATCGAATTATATTACAATTTTTTTTTTAGCTAGATATCGGTCATTAGGTCAGACCTACATGCATTGTTTATATGGGTCAAACTATCATAATCCTATTTGAAGTGTGTACTACCTCTCTGTACCACAGGATCCCGTTAGTTGCAGTCCGTCTCTCCACCAGAATCTATCTTCCATCAACATGTTGGTTTAGTGATATCAGTTTTATAAGTGACCGTACTATCAATTCAGATTTTATTATATTTTGATTTTTATATTTCAATAGTTTCGACTTCTCAATTTAAGATTTTTTTTTTAAATCTTTATTTCCAAGGTGAAAAACACACAACAAAGCTATTATTTGATACTACGTAATAAAAACAATTTATTCATTAGCTGATTACTTTTAATTTATAATTTAGTTTTATTTTTAATTATTATGATTTAAGAAAAATATATTTATAAAAACACAAATCATAGCCATAAGTTCATTTAAAAATCCAATTACGAGTTCCTTGTTATCAAAAATAATCCATCGGTTTATCTGAAGGAAATTTTTTTTTTTTTAAATTTCTTGTGATTTTTAATTTTCTTTAATTTAGTGTGATTTTTAATTAAGCTTATTAGTTTTGGTATTTTAAAGTAAGCACTTTGTTTCTGTTTATTTTCATATTTGTACAACTTTATCTTCCGATATCTAATTCTCCTAGAATTTGGCTGGAACATTACTTTAGCTTTTCTTTTATTAGTTTTCTTTAATTTTTTTTTATCACACCTTTCTTGGCAAATAGGGCCCAAATTTCCTTTACAATTATTCTTATAATTTATTTCTGTTAATTTTACTTTCAAGATAAGGATATTTTTATTTTTTATTTTATCTTTGGATATTTTTGACAATTTATAACTTTTTCTAATAAAACCTAGCCGACATAATGTATTAAACGGAATATAATCTTTATTTATTTCTTTGTTCAATTTTATTTTTCTATTTTCCTTTCTATTTGATTTGCTTTTACTTATTTCTAATTCATTTTTCTGAGCATTACCTATTTCATTTAATTTCTTTTTCTCATCTGTTATTAATTTATTTTCACATTTATTTTCAACTTCAATAAGATCTGTTTTTGTCTCCACTATTATTTCGGTATTTTTTTTTTCATCGGTTATATTCTGGAGCGTTTCCATTCTCCCTTGTTCCACGGATGCATTAACGTTAGCATTTGTCTCTAGTATCCCCTGGTGAACGGTTTTAACTATTATATCTAGTTCTTCAATCTTGGTTTTATTTACATTTATACTTTGTTCTAAATTTTTTTTTACTGTTATTAAATTATTTTGTTGTTCCCCCCTTAGTTGCTCTATATTTTTACTTATTTGTATTTCAAAAAACCCAAACCTTTGCTCAACCGACTCGATTATTTCTTTTTTATTTGTTTCTATCTTACAACTTAACTGTTCCATACGATCCATCATTTGCTCAAATTGGCTCGGATTAAACGGATTATCGTCTTTCTTTTTATTTGCTTCCTCATCCCCCGAATTCGACCTTCCTATAAGCGGACTCATGACTATCATAGAATTTTCTCCCGTTCCTTCTACAAATCCAGATTCCCGAACATCGCTATCTACGTTCCGGAGTCCTAATCCGCCGAGGCCACTCCCGATTCCGTCCATTCCTGCAGCTAATTCTCCCGCCTCCCCATCGTAAACAAACTCCGGACCTTGCTCTCCCGCCATGCTATGGGTCGACTCACCTGTGTCCTCGTCCGCCATCTTGCTTCACAAATCTATCCTCTATAATAAATATAATACATAAAATATATTACAGCAATTTCTAAACTATAAACTGGACAAATCAAAAAAAATTTTTTTTTTTCTCTATTCCATCATTTTTATTGCCAAAACGTTGGGCGCCAATGAAACAATTACTAATGATTCTATGAATTGGTTATTTGTTCATTTTTTTTATCAAATGCCCCACGTTGGGCGCCAATGAAACGATTCTTAATCTATGAATTTAATTTTATTTTTTTTAAATTGCCCCACGTTGGGCGCCAATGAAACAATTACTAGTTCCTCTTTATTTCTTATTTATCTTGTTAAAAAAAACTAGTTATGGGAAATGAATTCTTTTAATAAAAAAAATTGATAAATAGAGTTTTTATTTTTTTTTTGTTTTGTTTTTTTAAATCTTTACATAAATTGGAGACATGATCATATAACATTTATTTGTTTTATTTTTTTATAATTATTATTTTTTTTTTTTTTTCACTCACTTGGTCACCATCTGTCCTTCAATCCTGCTCCACTGCTCTTCTTAGTTCATCATACGGCTCTCCGATCCTTCCTTTATTTTCCCATCAATCCGCCTTTTTTCCTGACTTCCTCCAGACTTCTAACTCCAAAAAAAACTCTTCACTACTCCAGCGAACTCTCTCATAAAAAAACGAACCGTCCACTTCCACTCTCTCTCTCTCTCTTCAACCACAAATTTTCTCCTTCACTCTCTATCTCCAACCACAACTTCCCACAACCTTCCTCCTTCACTATCTATCTCCAACAACCGACATACTCGTTTCCCCCTCCTTCCACTGTTCTCTCTCTCTTCCCCCACCCTGCTTAAGTCCTCAGTACTGACATCCCGTTAATGGCTTTATTATATTTCTTTATTTATTAACATACCCCCCCTTATTTCTACATGTTACAATATATATATATTATATACCTTATTTATCTACTGGTTAGGTTAGGTTTAATGACTCATGCCCGGGCTTTAACTACGAGGTCATATCGCCTACTACCAGAGCGCTCTTTCGTCACTCTGGTGGACATGAGCCCGACTCTACTGTGGGAGTCCTAAATTTTGCCTACCCTAAATTTTTATTCATCTAGGGTAGGGGTCTTTAACGAGTACCTGACATCGTACAGGCTCGGGACCATCGCTTAACTTCCCATCCGAAGGACGGCGTGCTTAAGTTTATTTTACCTCCCAGATAAAATAAACAAAGGGCCTCGTTCGGGCTACGAACCCACGACCTTGAGCTCAGAAGGCAAGCACGCATACCACTGAGCTACCGGCGCCCTCATTTATCTACTGTATAATATTATTATTTTTGTACCTACTCATATTTTCAAGTATTTATTTATTCATTTCATTTTATTTTTCAGTAGTATTGTTAACTCTAATCCATGTGTGTCCGACTCTAAGAGTTATCTGGATTCTCCCCTTACCCTCCTCTTAGCTCTGACTGAACATCAAAGAAGACGTCCATATGAGGTTCTGGGCGCAGAGACGGGATTTATTGTGTCCTGAGTCAAGCCCAAACTCACACACACAAACAAACAGGGATTTATACATCATATTCCGAATGTACCCCCGCTAACCGCATTACATGCGTTCAAAGCAGCGGTTGAAAAGAATATAATATATTTATAATATTTTTTAGATACATAAACAAATAATTTTAACTTTATTTCAGCATAATATGCCGGCGTTTCGTGAAATGATGTGTTACGCTATTTGATGTCAACATAATATAACGCGAAATGAAGTTAAATTTATCTGTTTATAGCTTATAAATTAGATACATAAGTATCTAATTTATAAGCTATCTTAATGTATACATTCTTATGACATACTCTATTACCATATTTGGTCTAACGAAAATAACTAATAGTGGACTCTCGATATAACGAAACTCAAGAGGCATATGAAAAAATTCGTATTATCGAGTTTGTGCTATAATAAGAGTTTGTAATATCGAGAGGGGTTGAAAATGTAAAGAAAACCAAAAGAATTCGATCGTACTTTTTATTATGTATGTATTATACATTTAACAAAAATCTGAACAAAATGAATTGACATATGTGTATGCATATACATATGTATTTTCAAGAACCTAAAAAAACAAATTAGTTTTTGTTAAAAAAATCTGTAATTTTCTGCTGCTGTAATCAAGGGATTATCATTTTTTTTGGATTCGTAATACCGCGTGTTTTAAACCAACGTAACTTAAAAATCGATTCGTTATACTGAGTGTACAGAAATGCATTGTTTTTTGTTTTTTTTTCGCTATTTCGAGTTTTTGTCAAGGGACCAGGGCTTAATTTTGTAATATTGAGTTTTTCGTTACCTACCTATATCGAGAGTCGACTATATTATTATTATTAAGTAATTACTTCAATAATTTCATAAATAATAATTTATGACAATAATAATTAATTATTAAGTTCATTGTTCGTTAAATAAATTTCTGAAAATTGTATCTATTTTAATGATTATTTATCAATATTACGCCCACCCCATGTTATATTTGATGGTAAAGAATTCATGTCGGGGGTGTCAATATAATAGCGATGCTAAATAAATATATTAATAAGACCTATGTATTTGTATGTGTGTATTAGTAAAATAATTTACCTTAAGTTTTTGTTTTTTTCTTTTAAACAATCCAAACAGTTTAGTAATTCAAATTGTCAATTAAAGTAACACTTCTCTTTGTAAAAATTCACAATTATGTTTCTTTGTTGCTTAAAAAAAATTGGAAACTTCATCACATCACAACTTCAAATTTTTTAAATTGTTTTTTCACCCAAAAAATAAAAAAAATAAAAAAATATAAACAAACTAACGGAAAGTTAATTTTTTCATTTCAGTAATCCTATGTACATTGGCCGTGTACCAACTGAATGTAACTGAGAGGAAAGATTATATAATTTGATACGGACAAAAATTTCCTATGCTAGAATATCAGTGGAAAAAAAACTAGTGATTTGGACAAGCGATGATCTTTCGTGACCTCTTAAGGAAAATGAAAAAAAAAATATAGATTATGATAAACATGATGTGTGAGTAACTGCAGTGAACAATACAGCCAAACTGAAACAGTGTCAAGGGCAGTGGCGTAGTCAGCATTTTGTTGGGGGGGAGGGGGGCTAGTTTATGACGTTTGTGTGAAAAGGGTTGGGAGAGAAAGTGTGTGTATTGTTGTAGTGGCTCTCCTCGTCGCACTCGGTCTGCCTCCACTGCAGGTCAGTGCTTTATGAAGAAGCCTCCTCTAGACAACATTTTGGGCTTTTCTGGGTGTCTTTTTTATTAATAATTTTTAAAGTAATTCCAGAATAGAGGAAATTTGTTTGATCGCCCTACATTTATCCCGACCTCTCTCGGCGCGCCAAGAAAATTAAGGTGGGCTGGGAGTGACCGCTGATCGTCGCAGATGGTCGGCAGCGGTCGCTCCTAGCCTACCACAGCATCATATATTCTGTATTTTGAATTATGTACTTTAGTATTTTAATTTTGTAAATAAATTTGTTAGGCCTCCCTTTTTCCCCGACGATTCGGCGATGGTGTCGTGGCCTCCACCGGAGGTCGGCCACCAAAAAAAAAAAAAATAGAGGAAATTATGTTTCAATGGAAAATAAATGCAAAAACATATGACGACAATCAAAGTAAATGAACATTGTCGGAGAGTTCGGGAGATTGGGGATTAGCGGCGATCACCGGCTGATCCAGCTGCCGCAGATCCAGTCCCAAGTACTGAAGGAAACGTTACAGCTATATCGGATAGAGAAGCAGCAACGTTGTCTGGAGAAGAAAAGGAAGTGACACTGACATCCGATCTGAAGAAATGCCTACGTCAGTAGAAACTAAACTGAGGTCCTTCAAAGAAAATATAGACGAATGGAAAGGCGGGTTAGGCAGAAGGAGATGTGCCTTGTGCGGCTCTGTCTGGGCCAACTCATCAACAGAATGGCAGCCCCAAGAGGGCCCTGGCCTCACAGTAAGCCACGTCTTGAAGGGGTGTCCCAGATGTAAGGATCCAAGCCTACAATGGATGACAACTCGACTACAGAAGCCGTCCTATCAGCAATAAACCCGTCTCATCGATCCTATCTAATCCAAGATCCCACCGTCTAAAAGATCTTCTCAAATAAGTCTGTTCTATTTTATAAAAGTTGCTGTTTTCCGTCTATGAAATTCTTTAATCCAGAGTCTAAATCAATATTTTGGTTTTTGCAGTTTTACGTTAGGTAATATTTCCTCAAAAAAAAGATTATCCTCCCGTTAATTATAACTTCTTCTCATTTAAACATTATTTATTTTATGGAATAGATAATTAAAATACACAATTTCTTTGTCAAACTTCACTATATATTCTTAAATACTCAACTAGTTTCGCCGTGTTAAGGCATTATCAAGAGTTACTTCTAACTGACAGAATTGGTTGACAGGGTAGAAGGTACACTTATGGAGGTTTTTTTTAGGTAGTGACGGGGAATCCCTTGTTTTTGTTACTCTATACATTCTAATAAACAGATATTTACAAGATAATAATAAATATAAAATAAAAAAGAATATTTGAGAATATATAGTGAAGTTTGACAAAGAAATTATGTATTTTAATTATCTATTCCTAGAATGGAGCTTCACAAAGTAAATCTGGAAACCATAAATTATTTATTTTATATTTCGACCTACGCTCAAATAAAAATTAGGTGCAATACATTTATCTGTTAGTGGCTACTGAATGTGGGGATTTTGAAAAGTAACAAACCAAAAAAAAAAAAAAAGATATGTATAAAAAAGTAAATAACTTAAGTAAACAATCGAAAGTAAACAATTAGAACTGAATTAAAGATTATTAGATTGCAATAAAAAACATAATGAGATTGCATCTATATAAAGAAGAAAAAATTATGTTAGGTTATATCTCGACACTTATATAATGTGGAAGTTATTAAAACGACAGAGATAAAATCGCCCAGAAAATCGAATACCGAAAATAATCTCAACGCTCAAAAGGTACCTATGCATCGATACATTTAAGAGATTATAATTTAAAATCGTGAACGGATATTTTTGTGTTTCCCTCCCTGAGTTTTCCCAATGTTCTTTACCAAAACGTTGTGATTTGTGTCACACTTAGTGAAAAGTTTTTATTGAAATTTATTGTATAGTCCAGCAGGAGCTCAACATTTAGGTGTTCATGGATCTGGAGGATGGAGGTGTCCCTCGAGTAGCTACCGACCAATCTAAGGCATTTGTTTTGGTTCACTTGAAGAGTTCGCAAGTTGGTATTGCTTGCAAGACCGACCCACACTGGGCATGCATACGTTAAGTTCTACATAGTAATAATGGCGTCAGGAATAAGAGAACAATAAAAGTACATTAATACAATGAAATTTAATTGATTTTTTTTTTCATTCGTTTATTATATTGAATGTGTAAATATATTTAATTTTTTTGTATTTTAATATTGTTATTTTTTTATTATTATTCTATAATGTTTCATCTTTTCCTTGTTTTGTAATGTTTAATAGTAGGCTGAATCATTGGGTAAACGATTTTTCATTTATCTTAAAATTATATTTATTTATCTTAAATTATATTTATTTATTTTAAAATTACACGAAAGGTTTGACAGAGGAAAAACCGAGAGCGGTGAACATTGTTGGCATCCCTTCATAACAGGCGATCTCTGTGCCATTACTCGTTAACGTGAAACGTGAGGGCAGTTTGGTGTGTTTCTGAGATAAGACATGGCACCACTTTAGGGGATGAACTTAGCACCCCTTTTTTGTCTCAATAGGATGGTCCAAATGAAGAGTCGATCGATCGCCTTTTATTTTTTTAATCTATTGGTTTTGCAAAATTTGTATGAATTAGATTTTTGCGAAATCTGAGCTTATACATATGTGTAGAAAAAAATCTTGAATTAAACATACTTTTCACTTTTTGAAATTGGATCAGTAGGTCAAACCGAAACAGAAATCTACCATTTCAAATAAATAATAGCCGCCCGCTCGCCACATTAAAAACATCTCTCTAATCACATCTACCCCCACTCCGTCTTGATCTAAGGAAAATTTCCTGCCCTCGGTTGGATTCTTACCCATTTGTGAGCTTTCATGTGAATAATGATTTGTATAGTACTTATTTATAGACATTAAATTACCTGTTTCAAAGTATGTCATAGTGTATGTATGGATAAATGGTATGGCTAAAAGATGTATCTATTTCTTAAAGACCAATAAAGAAGTTGAATTGAATTTTGTCTTTTAAAATTAATAATAGTTCCTCATTTAACCGTATTTTTCAGCCTGGTTAATCAGTATTTTATTGCAACTGATGGGAGTGAAGAAATCACTGTTTAGTTAGAGATTATGAAACAAATAGCAGAATCTGCTATTGTAAGATCAACACCGCGTCACATATGTTAGTCTGTGCCTTATCACTATTGATAGATAACATGAAAATATATGTATCAATTGATTAATATTCTGTTTTTGTTAATGAAAATTAAAAAACAAGAAAAAATTTGATCTATTCTTGGCTATTCTAATTTTCAAACAAATAAAATTAATCTATTAATTAAAACGTATTTCATAATATGCGCCATTTTGATATGAAATGGTGTCGTAAAAATATATTAAGGATGAACCAAATATGTTTTTATGGCTGTTTGTATTCAGTTGTATACAAGTATAGTCTCCGGCATGAAACTAAAAGCTTCTCTTTAAAACTTGAAACATCTTTTGACCAATCAGATCCCTAATTAAAACTTGAAATGCTTGGTTTCACTGAAAAATTAAATGGCTTGGCTGCACTAGTAGTATTATTCTGCACTTGTATTTCTAGGGTTATATTCTTTACAGGTTTTAATTTTAGTTTTTTATTTTCTTATGTACAAAAATAAATGTTTACTGTTATAAAAATAAATAGATAGTACTAAATGAATAAGTTAGTAGTGTATTAAGGGAATAACTTAAAAAAAAAAAGTGCATTAGGATAGATAAGAAGGTAAGTAGTGCAGTTTAAAAGAAATGAACGGACCTGACAAGATCATATTTCACGTTACATGCCGTCTAGTTTCTGTTCAGCTGATTATTGTTTTGGTGATTTCTGTTCAGCTGGTTATTGTTTTGGTGATTTCTGTTCAGCTGGTTATTGTTCCATAGGTCCTTAAAAACAGGGTTTTTGAGAATGTTATACGTGAAGTTTATAAAAATTCGATCATCCGTTAAGAGTTAGCGGCTTACAACGTCATTTACCCCTGGAGTAATAATTTTAAAAAATCACTTCTTCATTCTGAGCAATGTGCATTTCAAATGTCAACTTTTCAGTTTCAATATTTTTTGAGATACAACGATGGAACAGAACACACTCATATTTGACAGTTTTTCTTTGAAAGTTGGCTTACAGAGCTACCTGTTGGAGATTCGGTGCACTTTTTAGTAATCAGGAAAATAGACATGCGAGACCACAAGAATTACGGAAGACCAAAAGTGCTACAAAACAAGGAATTCTTTCTGTGAATAAAGAATTTTATTTACTTAATTATTGTTAAAATGTGACCCTTCATCTTCCCTCAAAACTCAACGCTTCAAATAAACAGAATCTGTTCTTTTATTTTAGGCGTTACTTTTCTGAATGGCATAAGTCAACTTTTAAAGAACATAGACGGATAGTGGCCAGTGGTGAGTCACTCTAAACATTCAACCATCCAGGCTCTTCTCAGAATAATAAAAATGACTGGGTAAAAATAAATTACTGAACAAAACAAATGTTTAGGTTGAGTTGGATAGAATATATTGCGAAAAAAGTTACAGTAACATTTATATTGGATTAATATATTTAAGTAATTCAAGGCCTAATATAATTTCAAAAGCTTTGGATGTTGCAAAAAATAGGTTCTTTTATTATTTATCTGAACAATGATATTTCATTTATAGTTTATGAATATTTTATTTATGGTTTATGAATTAGAAACAAAAGCAGTTATAAAGTCGACATTTGTTATTATTTTTGCAACTTTAACTTTAGTTAAATATTAGATAACGATGGGATCTACTTTGTTAAGCAACAGGATTCTATATCAGCTTAACCCATCCCTCATTTTACTGATGAATAAGTAACTTCCGGACAGATTGAAGTGAGTCTACAATTGAGGGGTCCTAAACACCTACTAGCTGGAGTGTCCGCCGCTGCAAGGCAGTTACTAGCTGGGTTGTCTCTGGGTTGTCGTTGAAGGACTTTAAGCCTTATTCCAAATGAATAATTGAAAATTATAACATCATGAATGTACTGTTGAAGAATTGAATAGAATTCGAATGAGAGATATTAGGAGAATTGTCTAAGTTCCCCGGGCAATCTAACCTAACCTAATCTAACTCAGGAACCATAAATAATGCTCCTATGATAAGGTGACCATCCGTCCCGATTTTTGAGGTTGGGTCCCGAAATTTTTAGAGCGTCCTTCGGGACGGCCGTTTGTCCTGAATTTAGGTGTGGGATTGTCATTTCAACAAAAAATTTCAACTATCGAACCAACCTCTCCGCATAATCCAAGCGAGTTGCATTATGAGATACCATGAGGCAAATAATCAACATTACGAGTGTTACGGTTGAGAAATAATAATAATAATGAGATTGGGCTCAATCCCGAATCAATGTTTACACCTGTTTGGCCCATGGGTGCTGTCTATGCTCTATGAGCGCCGAAATTATTTCAAAAAAACCTTGCTAAAAAAAAATCATTTATCTGAAAAGTACAACATGCCTAATTTATGTAACTATTTGACCAGTTTTATTTATACTTAAACAACATATCAAGAATTTGTGTTATATTTTTGTGTGTATTTAAATAATTAAAAAGTTCATTAAGACTCATTAATGAAAATAAGGTGAATGTTATTTTTATTATTAGAATTTAATTGCCCTTATCTTATTAATAATGTTTTTGGTGTTTATGTTTTGGTGTTAATATTTCCTGTGGTAATGGGGAGGGGGGGGGGGGGGGGGGGGGGGTAATTATTTTGGAGCGTCCCGAATTCTGTTCCAAAAAATATGGTCACCTTATCCTATGACGAATCTATCGATTCAGAAGTCAAAACGGTTGCTCGATGTTAAGAGGACGATTTTTTTTTTTTTTTTTTACTTCTCCAGCTTCACGAAGAATAGGGGGACTTGTACATAACTGATTAATTCGTGGTGGGGTAGTACATTGTCGGTGATTCACCAGCGACTTTTTTTGTTTTGTTGTTTAGGTCTGGTGGAAGAGGACCCATGTTGTACACCATCAACGTCATTCATTACAAGAGGTTACAGGATCGGTTATCAGGACCATTGGCTGGCACACTTCCTGACCCTGAATACAACCTCAGGAAGTTGTCCCTGGCAACCATGTTCTATGGATAATTCTCAAAAATATATTGAAACCTTACTTTCTATTTTCTTATTAAGTTTTTATCTTCTATTCCAATATTACGATAAAAAAGAGGACGATGAATCTCCGGCAATGTACTTCCCCACAACGAATTAATCAATTAACTTTCCGCTCCCCCTCCAAAACCAGTCGACCGTTTGTGTTAATATTCAATAGTTGACTTACATAGGGGCTCCTTAATTCTCATACTAAATTTTGTATCGATAAATTCATTACATCGGCAGTAATTAGGGTTTTGAATTGAGCCCCCTCCCCGGAACTCCCCCCTCCCCTCAGGCGATATCCCTGAAATTTGACTGGTTATGTCATCAGGGAGATGCAATTTTAAATACGAAATTTGATGTTGATACATTCATTACATCGGCAGTTATTGGGATTTTTGAATTAACCCCCCTCCCCAGAACGCCCCCCTCCCCTCAGGCGATATCCCTGAAATTTGACTGGTTATGTCGTCAGGGAGATGTGATGTTAAATACGAAATTTCATGTTGATACATTCATTACATCGGCAGTTATTGGGCTTTTGAATTCATCTTTCTGTTATCTACCCGTTCTCTTCCACCGACTTCTATATCAATGAAGATGAAACAGGGTTTGTTTGTATGTTTGTTCCAGCATCACGCCCAAACGGCAGGACGGATTTTCATGAAATTTCACATTTATTATCCTTTTGAGCCCGATTGAATAATAGGCTATGTGGCGTCCCAAAATTTCGAACGGGAGGGGGGGTTGTAGGGGGGGGCTAAGCATAAAAATAGTGCTAACTCATCAATTAATTGTCGGATTGTCATGAAATTTCATACATAGTATTCTTGAAGGCCAAATAGAGAACAAAAGTGTGCGACGTCACAAAATTGTGAACGGGAGAGGGGTTGTGGATTTTTGAACTGAGCCCCCCCCGGAACTCCCCCCTCCCCTCAGCCGATATCGCTGAAATTTGACTGGTTATGTCCTAGTTGGATTTTAGTTTTAAATACGAAATTTGATGTCGATACATTCATTACATGGGCAGTTATTGGGATTTTTGAATTGACCCCCACCCCGGAACTCCCCCCTCCCCTCGGCTGATATCGCTGAAATTTGACTGGTTATGTCTTCCGCGGATGTTAATTTTAAATACGAAATTTGATGTCGATACATTCATTACATGGGCAGTTATTGGGATTTTTGAATTGACCCCCACCCCGGAACTCCCCCCTCCCCTCGGCTGATATCGCTGAAATTTGACTGGTTATGTCTTCCGCGGATGTTAATTTTAAATACGAAATTTGATGTCGATACATTCATTACATGGGCAGTTATTGGGATTTTTGAATTGACCCCCACCCCGGAACTCCCCCCTCCCCTCGGCTGATATCGCTGAAATTTGACTGGTTATGTCTTCCGCGGATGTTAATTTTAAATACGAAATTTGATGTCGATACATTCATTACATCGGCAGTTATTGGGATTTTTGAATTGACCCCCACCACGGAACTCCCCCCTCCCCTAGGCTGATATCGCTGAAATTTGACTGGTTATGTCTTCCGTGGATGTTAATTTTAAATACGAAATTTGATGTTGATACATTCATTACATCGGCAGTTATTGGGATTTTCGAATTGACCCCCCATTCCGGAACGCCCCCCTCCCCTCAGGCGATATCCCTGAAATTTGACTGGTTAAGTCGTCAGAGAGATGCAATTTTAAATACGAAATTTCATGTTGATACATTCATTACATTGGCAGTTATTGGGATTTTTGAAAAGGACCCTCACCCCGGAACGCCCCCCTCCCCTCAGGCGATATCCGTGAAATTTGACTGGTTATGACCGCAGTGGATGTTAATTTTAAATACGTAATTTGATGTTGATACATTCATTACATTGGCAGTTATTGGGATTTCTGAAAAGGACCCTTACCCCGGAACGCCCCCCTCCCCTCAGGCGATATCCGTGAAATTTGACTGGTTATGTCCGCAGTGGATGTTAATTTTAAATACGAAATTCTATGTTATACATTCATTACATCGGCAGTTATTGGGCTTCTGAATTCATCTTTCTGTTATCTACCCGTTCTCTTCCACCGACTTCTACATCAATGAAGCTGAAACAGGGTTTGTTTGTATGTTTGTTCCAGCATCACGCCCAAACGGCAGGACGGATTTTTATGAAATTTCACATTTATTATCCTTTTGAGCCCAATTGAATAATAGGCTATGTGGCGTCTCAAAATTCCGAACGGGAGGGGGGGTTGTAAGGGGGGGCTAAGCATAAAATTAGTGCTAACTCAGTTGCAAATGGATGGATTGTCATGAAATTTCGTATGTAGTATTCTTAAAAGCCAAATAGAAAAACAGAGCGTGATACGGCTCCAAATTTCGAACGGGAGGGGGTATTGTGGGGGTGAGCCTTAGCATAAATAAAGTGGTAGCTCATTAACTAATCGTCGGATTGTCATGAAATTTCACATGTAGTAATCTTAAAGGCCAAATAATAAATAGGGTGTGTGACGTCACAAAATTGTGAACGGGGAGGGGGGGGGGGGGGGGCTAAGTATGCAAATAGTGCTAGCTCATTAACGGATGATGGGATTGTCATAGAATGGTTATGTCCTCAGTGGATTGTAATTTTAAATACGAAATTTGATGATGATACATTCATTACATCGGCAGTTATTGGAATTTTCGAATTGACCCCCCACCCCGGAACGCCCCCCTCCCCTCAGGCGATATTCCTGAAATTTGACTGGTTATGTTCTCAGTGGATTTTAATTTTAAATACGAAATTTTATGTTGATACATTCATTACATCGGCAGTTATTGGGATTTTCAAATTGACCCCCACCCCGGAACGGCCACCTCCCCTCAGGCGATATCCCTGAAATTTGACTGGTTATGTCGTTTGGGAGATGTAATTTTAAATACGAAATTTCATGTTGATACATTCATTACATCGGCAGTTATTGGGATTTTTAAATTCAGCTTTCTGTTATCTACCCGTTCTCTTCCACCGACTTCTATATCAATAAAGCTGAAACAGGGTTTGTTGAACTGAAAGTTCCCCGGGCAACGCCGGGTATTACTGCTAGTGATATTTATATTTTATATAATAGCAAAGGAGGATAAATATTTCTTATTTGGTTCTATGCGTCCTAATTTGGATAATATTCGGCCTTATGGTCTTCGGCAACATTTTTTTTTATTAAACCGTTCTTATAAATGACGTTTCGCCACATTTCGGACATTATCAAACTAAAAAAAATATCAAAATTAGGAAGTCATATTGGATTAAAATTGAGTCAAAACAATTATATTCAAAATAAATTTGTAATAAGAAGATCTGACAAATAATTATAGTTAGTTATAGTGGCTCATGTCCGGGCTTCAAGGTTAAATGTCCTGGTTTTAGTTCTCAGCTCGGCCACCACGTTGCGCTTATATTTAATGAAAAGCATTGAAGGTATTTTAGCTAAACGGCTTAACTTTAAAAGATTTTTTTTTTCTTTTGTACTCGAAATTAATGTAGAATTGATATGACACTCCATTCTTTTTGACAATTTCTAAATCCCGAATATCATTTTTTTATCTACTTTTTTTTTACACGTTATCTTTTTCTCTTTTTAAAAATTACAGGTACGGCGATGAAAGTAGACGGTTCAAAGTGTTCAAATATTTTTTCAGAATCAAAATTGGATGAACAGATGAAACGGAAACAGAAAAATATGAAATATGTACTGTGGGTCCGGGCGCGGGGCGGAATGAATATTTTCCCGGTATTTCAAGGTCGATGCTCCCCAACCCCACTGCATTGTGTTCACTTCAGAACTCCGAAATAATAAAAATAAAAAAAGACACCGGACACGTCTACCTTTCACGTTTGTGAAGCACCCATTTTTCAAAAATAGAACTTTTTTTAAATTATTTTCTATGGAACTTCGTTTGTACCTCAACCAAAAAAAATATATGGCGTACCAAAGAAATTGGTATACAGTAAACTCCCGATTATCCGCGGGATTGACTGGCGTGGATACCGCGGATAATCGCATTTCGCGGATAAGCCTCAAAATTGCCGATAATGGTTAAACAAAGGCCGAAGGCACTAAAAAAACAAGACACAAGTAGTGCTTTAAATAAGTTTATTATACAATAAAAGAACGTACCTGATAACAAAACTCAATCAATGTCATGTAGGTTATTAAAAAGTCATGTTTACTGTTTAACAAAAAAGTCAGTCATTTGCTTTTGCTTTTTCGTAGTGAAACACTTTATCTTTATTTGTGATTTGAGTTTTCTCAACACCATCTTGTCACAAAGTGATGCGTCGTCTTGCTCTTCAAGGTATTGAATAATGCTGTCAATGTGTCCTAATGCTGCATCACGTGCAGATGACTCACTGGTCAGGCGATTCACTCGCACGCTAAGTATGCAAACAACTGCAGTGCCGCTAGTCTCGTCCAAAACTGCTCAAGCACACACTACGTATATATGCACTGCACAGTAATACTGAACTACATAAACGTTTTGTACTGTACATACATTATTAAGTGTACTGTACTGTATGTATATTTGTGATTTACGATTTTTATTACGTTTAAGTATGTATTTAGTAACTTTATATCAATTTTTGTGAAATAATTTTCGGTTTCAAAACATTCCTTTTTTATAAAAATGCCTCCTACAGGCACCGCGGATAAACCGCCCGCGGATAATCGAGAGTTTACTGTATTTCTATTTTGTCTCCTCACAGTGATTCTTTTAACTGTCGAGGGCGGACTCTTGTAACTTTTTTCAAACAGTCGTGGTGCCACAGGGAACCTCTAGGGCTGTTCCTTGGACTTTGCAAGTGAAAGAGCCACCTTTGCCTCTGTTTTCTTGTTTTCCACCAGTGAATTTGGCAACTAGAGCCATATAATTTTCGGCCATGTTGCTGGTATCGTTGGTAACCATGTTCCCAGCTTTGGCTAGCACATGCACAAGTGCAGCATGTACCTTGTCAAGGAGGTCTCTGTCAATTATATCCTCACTTACTCCAAGGTTTTGACAATAATAAAGCTTGCACTTTGTGTGGCTACCAAAAACATGCTACGGGCCATTTTTCAGATCATCTTTCAAACTGTCTATTTCCCCGGTTTTGGCATTATGTTTGATGGCACCCCGAGCGTGTGGGAGACGATGCGACTGTTTTTGGATTTGAAATAGCCTTTTAGTGTAATTTTTTATCACGTGATTAGCACATTCTATTTTTTTAATAAATCTGCCATATGAAACGCTTTGTGTAACATTAATAAAAGCACTCGAGTCGCCGTCACCGACCATGCTACGGTATTGCACACCATGTCTCCATCCAAGCTGAAGGCCCATCCCAATTTTTGAGCAGTTGGTATGACCAATAGAAAGTTTCATTTTTTCCCTGTACACACATTGTTTGATATAGTTCCTCCATCTTCCTTCAAACGATTTCTTCCTTTGCTTTTCGAAGAGTATCGATAATAATTATTGTTCGAAGTAACGATAGTGATTATTATTGTCGTTCTTCGCACTCATGACACCAAATTTAATTCACAAATCAATTAAATTTACAATTCACCACTATTTCAAACTGTAAGATGTGTTCGAAGACATATGAATTAGTATTAACATAAAACGGGGCGGACCTACAGATGTAAACAAAGCCGCTAGAGAAAAGGGATTAGTGTTGCGTTCAAATCAAAACAACCCTTCCCCCAGTACATCTCGTATGTTTCTCTTTCCGTTTCATCTTTCATCCGATTTTAAATCTGAAAAAATAATTTCAACTCATTGAACTGTCTACTTTCGGCGCCTTACCTGTAAATTTAAAAAAAATTAAAAGATAACAATTGTAAACATTGTAACATTGTAAATAATTAAAGAAAAATACATAAAAAACCTAAAATTCGGAATTTACAATTTAAAAAAAAACTGAGTGTCTTATCAATACTAGATTTATATTGAGTACCTACCAAGGAAAAAAAATATTAAAAAAAGTTGAGCCGTTTAGCCAAAATACTTTTAATATATTTGCTGCTCTAGTGGTGCTATCTGTTGAAATAAATTCATAATAAAATACGGGACATTTAACCTTAACTACAAGGTCACATATCGCCTACTACCAGACAGCTCTTTCTTCGCTCTGTTGGACATGATACCAACTCTAATATGGGAGCCTTAAATTTTACATACCCTTAATTCTTATTCACATAGTGTAGGAGTTTTTAACGGGTACCTGACATTGTGCAGGCTCAAGACTATCGCTTAACGTCCCATCCGAAGGACGGCGTGCTCAAGGTTTTTATGACTCTCTGATAAAAAACTGAAGGACTAGGTAACTTAAAAAAAATAATGGTCAATTTATAGACATAATCAAACCAAATTTTATTCTTTTCTTAAATAATTAAAACGTAAACAATTTTTGTTTTGTTTTTGGAAACCACAAGACCAAATATTGTCTTATATAAAACACCATATTTATATTATTATTAATTGTGATATATTTTTGTTTTATGTATTTTTATATTTTTATTGTTTCTAAGAATTTTAAACTGTTATAATGTTGGTTTTGTTCAATCATAATTTATTTTTCATTGTTCTATTTTTATTTTTATTTCAGTTTATACACAGTGCCCCCCATACATAAACAACAGAACACATCATAACGATTTTAGGCAGGCCGCCCCAGCCAATCCGGCATGTGATAGCTTATAAGAACCCACGCACTAGGCAGCCAAGAAGTTCTGGCTCCGGCGGCCACTACATCCTGCACACCTGCACAGGCAGCCACGTGGCTGCCCGCAGCCAACATAACATTGTGAACTATGAGGCTGCCTCAGTACCCGCTCACTTGTTGCAGCAACCACATCTATTTCAAACAAAAATGACTTTTGATACAGAGAAATTTATACGGGAAGTTTATTTTTTTTAAATTAATGTAATATATAAAAGTATATAATAATTACTATCCTAATGCAACTCTGTTTTGCCATTCTAGCGGATTTTCATTATTAAAATATTCCGCAAATAAATCCCTATATGCCGTTGATGATCAGTTTCCCCTGGTTGGAGGACCTGGTGGAATTTCCAACTCAGGAGGGACGTATAGCGTGTCTTGAAATATATATCCCTCTCTTTCTCGCACATAATTATGTAAAACACAGCATGCTTTGATATGCATGCCCATGGCTGCTGACAACTGGCTGCTGACAACTGGCTGCTCAACATTTTGGCTGCGGCGGCCGGGCTGCGGCGGCCTGGCTGCCTAGTGGGCGGGGACCCTTATGATACACAGAGTACCCGACGCAATTCAAACTACTTACGTACGTTTTTTTAGAAAACTTTACACACATACAAACCCAGAAATACGTACTTTATCTCCACAACACACCACAAAACCCCCCATGAAGGTTGAAAAGAAGATGGAACCGCGACTAACTGCCACCTTGAATCATATTCGTTCTTAAATTTTTTTTTTACATCATTTTGGTAAAGTAAAGTTACTTTTATCATCTCTTTTACCCATCCATCAAAATTGTCTTTCAATTCCTTTTTATTTATTTATTTTATTTTTTTTCTGTTCTTGTCCTAATAATTAAGATAAATTTTCGTCCCGAGGACCTACCACTGGGTGGCCTTCCTCTCACATGCCCTTCACGCCAACATAATCAATACCATGATAGATGCTGGTTACCCTAGCAACAGTTGTATCTTTATAAATAAAAAACAAAAAAAAAAAAAAAAAAAAAAAAAAAAAAAAAAAAAAAAAAAAAAAAAATCAGTTTATATAAGCTTTCTGCAATTTTATATTTGTTAATACAGTCTGCTGAAGGACGTCCTCAGTGCTGAAAGTTTGGGAGATCTCTCTGTTCTTATTATCAACGCAGTTTGCTGCTAAATAATCTAAGTTATTGTTATAAAAGATCAGACATTTCACAATGAACTAATGAAATAACTAAGTTTATTTACATATTGTTATATCACCTAAATATTGTCCAAATGTTACCTGTACCTGTATTATTGATACAATAGCAGCAAGGTGAGAAATAATATTTACATTCTATCAGGTGGTAATTATAGTTTTTGATGGGGAATTAATAACTATTCTAGCGCATTCTGTTGTGTATTTATAACTAAAATATCGTTGCTAACAACACCGAGGAGAGTTTAGAGGGGGTCATGTGTTTATATAACCAGCTATACCAAGTATAGGGGAAGTTATGTAATCCGTTAACAATTAAATGCGGAGTTTTCAACGGAATTTCTTGTTTTCCGATCTCTAGTTTACAAATATTTAAAAAAAAATGTCTGTCTCTCTGTGTCTGTGAACATGAAAACTCCCGATAGAGTATATGTATCGACATGAAATTTTATTGTGTATCCAGAACCCTCTAATTAGAGGGGAGGCTTAACACAAAAACCTCAATAACTGCCGATGTAATGAATGTATCGACATGACATTTCATAATTAAAGTAAAAACGCTATGAGGACACAACCTGTCAAGTTTCAGCAATATCGATCAAAGGGGAGGAGGGTTCATTAGATGGGGCTCTACTCAAAAACCCTTATAGCAGTATATGTAATGAATTTTTCGACACACAATTTAGTATGATTTAGGAGCCCTAAGTAAGTCAACTGTTGAATATTAGCGCAAACAGTCGACTGGTTTTGGAGGGGTAACGAAAAGTTAATGGTTAGTTCCTTCTGGGGAAGTGATTCAACGAAGATTTTTTTTTCTATTGCCTGCCGTGCGTTCGTTATAAAGGTTAAAAGGAACTTAAGCCTTATTATTTCAAACAACCTAAATAATAACCCACGGTTAAAAGCAACTTAAGCCTTTATATTTGAAGCTACCTAAATAATAATCCAACATCTTCCACAGGATTTACTAAAAAAAATTGATACAGCTTTAAATTATGATACATTTAATGGATTTCTGATTCGGTATGATTTTATTTTTATTGTGTACCTACTTTGAGTGGGAGGGAGTTGAAGTGGCGCCTAAGCTTATTTGTGCTTCTGCCCCCCCCCCCCCCCCCCTTCCCCCTCCCCAAATGAATAATGAATAAACTAATTGATATTATAAAGATAGTAAATAGTGAGACCTTATCAATATCCTTTCAAGTGGGTGAGGACCGGATGCACAACTGCACAGGAACCATTGAAACATGAAACACGGCCAGAAGCAGCAAACCTTCTGTGACAGACGTAACAATATACCTGATAGACATTACGTGTGTTGACCCAAATTTGGATACATAATAATGGCGGACCCACTGTTTGCTATTGTACAACCTTCAACGGATGCAGTAATATCATATTTCATTGTCAAATTTCATACATCTCAACTTTAAAATGAATTTTTTATTTTATTGTTTAACATTTCGAGAAAAATAAAATGAAATAAAAAGAAAAAAAAAAAAGCAATTTTTTGTCCTGATGGATGTGCATGCGTCAACTATTTCTAATGCATCCATGCAAGGAGTTGATGAGATTTTGTGGTAAATCGATTAATGCAGTGAAACGATCTATATTAAAACTTTGTTTTCTCAAATAGATGATTGTTTCATAACTTTTTTTTTTTACACTGATATAAAATTATTAATTTCTATAATTATATTATAAGTGCCAGGCGGGAAACACCGAATATATTCAAACTTCGGACCAAAAGCCTTCTTTTATGTTATTGCAATTTAACAAATAAATGATTATTACAATATATCTGTTGTGATTTTTAAAAATAATACACACATTAAAATAAGTAAATTAAAAACATTTTTTTTTTTTTTTTTTTTTTGGCTTTATGTACGGTGCATATTAGCCATGTCAATGTGTTATATATAATTATTTAAGACATCCATGGCCCCGGGAGGGAGTTCTATCTACGAAATAAAACTCACTCCCGGACGGGATTCGAACCCGCAAACCATGGTGAGACCATGCGACCAAAGCCCTACGCTCTAGCCCGCACGGCCACCATGGCCCCCAAATTATAAACATTAGAAACTTAATTATATTTATTTTTATATAAAAAGCAAATTTCTTTTAAAACGAGTAAAAAAACAAAACACGGTCATCAGCTGTTTTTTTAGTGTGTGTAGAGACGGGTCGAGGCCTGGGTTGAATGGAGGCGGTCTGAGTGAACATAGAGAGTAGTGTTTAGGTTTAAAGAGGGGTGTACACGTTCAATCTGGCATGAGTTCAGTCCGTGACCTTGATCATGAACTGACTGATGGTATACTGATGGAGTGTGGTTAGAGGTTACACGATCAGTCCAGACTGACGTCAGTCTATCTCCAAGAGGGGTGTACACGTTCAATCTGGCATGAGTTCAGTCCGTGACCTTGATCATGAACTGACTGATGGTATACTGATGGAGTGTGGTTAGAGGTTACACGATCAGTCCAGACTGACGTCAGTCTATCTCCAAGAGGGGTGTACACGTTCAATCTGGCATGAGTTCAGTCCGTGACCTTGATCATGAACTGACTGATGGTATACTGATGGAGTGTGGTTAGAGGTTACACGATCAGTCCAGACTGACGTCAGTCTATCTCCAAGAGGGGTGTACACGTTCAATCTGGCATGAGTTCAGTCCGTGACCTTGATCATGAACTGACTGATGGTATACTGATGGAGTGTGGTTAGAGGTTACACGATCAGTCCAGACTGACGTCAGTCTATCTCCAAGAGGGGTGTACACGTTCAATCTGGCATGAGTTCAGTCCGTGACCTTGATCATGAACTGACTGATGGTATACTGATGGAGTGTGGTTAGAGGTTACACGATCAGTCCAGACTGACGTCAGTCTATCTCCAAGAGGGGTGTACACGTTCAATCTGGCATGAGTTCAGTCCGTGACCTTGATCATGAACTGACTGATGGTATACTGATGGAGTGTGGTTAGAGGTTACACGATCAGTCCAGACTGACGTCAGTCTATCTCCAAGAGGGGTGTACACGTTCAATCTGGCATGAGTTCAGTCCGTGACCTTGATCATGAACTGACTGATGGTATACTGATGGAGTGTGGTTAGAGGTTACACGATCAGTCCAGACTGACGTCAGTCTATCTCCAAGAGGGGTGTACACGTTCAATCTGGCATGAGTTCAGTCCGTGACCTTGATCATGAACTGACTGATGGTATACTGATGGAGTGTGGTTAGAGGTTACACGATCAGTCCAGACTGACGTCAGTCTATCTCCAAGAGGGGTGTACACGTTCAATCTGGCATGAGTTCAGTCCGTGACCTTGATCATGAACTGACTGATGGTATACTGATGGAGTGTGGTTAGAGGTTACACGATCAGTCCAGACTGACGTCAGTCTATCTCCAAGAGGGGTGTACACGTTCAATCTGGCATGAGTTCAGTCCGTGACCTTGATCATGAACTGACTGATGGTATACTGATGGAGTGTGGTTAGAGGTTACACGATCAGTCCAGACTGACGTCAGTCTATCTCCAAGAGGGGTGTACACGTTCAATCTGGCATGAGTTCAGTCCGTGACCTTGGTCATGAACTGACTGATGGTATACTGATGGAGTGTGGTTAGAGGTTACACGATCAGTCCAGACTGACATCAGTCTATCTCCAAGAGGGGTGTACACGTTCAATCTGGCATGAGTTCAGTCCGTGACCTTGATCATGAACTGACTGATGGTATACTGATGGAGTGTGGTTAGAGGTTACACGATCAGTCCAGACTGACGTCAGTCTATCTCCAAGAGGGGTGTACACGTTCAATCTGGCATGAGTTCAGTCCGTGACCTTGATCATGAACTGACTGATGGTATACTGATGGAGTGTGGTTAGAGGTTACACGATCAGTCCAGACTGACGTCAGTCTATCTCCAAGTCGGTCAACACCTCTTGCTTCTTTAATATTAATATTATTATGGACTACAATAAAAAAAAAGCGTGTATTGCAATAATTGCTGCATTGTCTGCAAAAAAACGATTAAAAAGAAAACGATGGGCTAAAGAATGGTTACTGAAAAGAGATGTTTATACGCATTTAAACTTAGTGAGAGAAATAAGAGGCACTGAAGATGAGGATTATGAAAATTATTATCGTATGAAAGATGCTTGTTTTGATAGCTTGCTCGTAATGGTCAAACCATTTTTGACAAAACAAGATACATGTATGAGAAAGACGATAAGTGCAGAAGAGAAGCTGGCTGTAACCTTACGATTTCTTGCTACTGGGAGGAACATGAAAGACCTGAGATTTCCGGCTATAATGTCCACAGCTGCTATTGGCCAGGCTATAATGGACACTTGTGAAGCGCTACTTTATTCCCTTCAGTCTCATATTCAGCTAAGTGAATTTAACATATTTTTTTTAAACGAAAGTATTTATTAAAATAATATAAAAATATAAATTAAAAGAAGTAAGTAAACAATATATGTGAATAGTTAGAAAATAATTTTTTTTTTTTTTTTTTTTTTTTTTTTTTTTTTTTTTTTTTTTTTTTTTTTTTTTGGGCCTTATGTACGATGCATATTAGCCATGACTCTTATTAATGGTGTTTTACCTAATTATTTACGACATCCATGGCCCCGGGAGGAAGTTTTATCTACGAAATAAAACTCACTCCCGGACGGGATTCGAACCCGCAAACCAAGGTGAGACCATGCGACCAAAGCCCTACGCTCTAGCCCGCACGGCCACCATGGCTCCCAATAAAAAAATTAAGCACTTATTTATTTTGCATAAAGTGAGCAAATAATGTACCGGTAGTGTACTCAGGTTCACTACTTTCAGGTCTCAAAGCGAAATAAACCGGTTCGTCCGGTGTTGTGACTTGTATCATGGTAGGAGATGGCTCCGAAGAGGAGCCACTTCTTACATCTCCACATGGAGGTGTAAGTCATTTGAGTAGAGAGACGGCTCAGATCTAGGCGATTCACCTTGCTCATTAGGAGATGGCACGTCTACGTTTATTTGAACTGAATGTCTATTCAAATTGCCCAACTCTGCCTCAAATAATACATCATTTATTGCTTTTTTGGCAAACAGTTTTTGAGTCGGGTCGAGTCGATCCAAAGTTTGTGCCCAGTTGCATTGAGTTGCTAGTATTTCCTTTTGGTTCAGATTTTGATAAATATGCGACAGCTTTATCCAACAACTCGTTTTGCTTGTTGATTAGACTTTTCCTAACTCTGGTCGAAGGTCGTGGTGGAGGAAGAACTGCCTTAACTGAGGAAATTGAGGTACATGCTTTTAAAGAAGTGCTTTCTTGAGATTTTGTTACTTCTGTCTGTGCTTCAGCATCTTCTTCATTATCGCTTCCAATAATCTGTAAACATGGTTATTATTATAACAAAATAATAATTTGGTTAAAAATAATAGATTTGTAATTTCTTTTTGTGTTTCAGATGCCAACAACAGAGGAAGAATGGGAAAAAATTTCTTCCGATTTTGGAGAAAAATACCAGTTCTGGAACGCGATAGGAGCCTTAGATGGAAAACATGTTGCTATTCAAAAACCGGCACATTCAGGAGCATTATACCACAATTATAAGGGTTATTTCAGCATAGTTCTTATGGCATTAGCAAATTCGAACAAGGAATTTATAATGATATATGTTGGAGCTAATGGACGTATATCTGATGGCGGTGTATTATTCTACACTAAATTCTGGGAAACGTTTACAAAAGGCGAATTGAATATACCAGATTGGTCACCATTGCCTAATACAAATTAAACATTTCCTTATGTTTTCCTAACTGACGAAGCTTTTGCACTAGGCATAAATTTAATGAAACCATTCCCGCAAAGTGCATGTACTGCTAACCAATCTACATTTAACTATCGATTGTCAAGAGCTAGGTCAGTTGTTGAAGGCGCTTTTGGTATATTAAGATCTAAATTTGGAATCTTCCAAAAAGCTATATGTTTTGAGCCTAAAAAAGCAGCAACCATAGTGGCAACTTGCTGTTATTTACATAATTATTTGCTTAAAACTCAGCCGCGGCTTTATATGGCATCAAATTGGAGAATCACAGCACCGGATGAAGTTATTGATTTCTCTGATTTGCAGCCCAGTGGAAATAGAAATTCATCAAAGGATGCAAAAAGTGTCAGGGAAAAATTTTGTAACTACTTCAATAACGAAGGAAAACTGCAGATACGTAAAAATGACTAAAATAAAAAACAATGTTGTTTTAGTAACCTATAAGAAGTAACCCAAAATAAAACCATAATTACTTTTTTATTTTATGAGTTTGAGTTCATTAGAAAAATTATGAAATATTTATAATAACATAGCTTTAAATTAATTTGTGTACCTTATCTTAGTAAAAATATATGTATTTCTAATGAAAACTAATAAGTGTATAGATTCTTACCTGGGGTTTCTCAAACTTGTTCAAAAAATGAAGATATTCGAAGGTCCAACTCTTCCTCACAATGTGTACACGCCGAAGAGTTGGACCTTCGAATATCTTCGATGATGATGTCATCATCTGCCTCAACACCAGATCTTCTAGACTGTTCTATTTTTTTCAGATCCCGACGATAATTAGAGTGTAGAGTATTTGTTTTTTTTTACATCCTCTACCGTGGATGCCGGTTTGACTTTTTTTTTAATAACAAGCAACTTTTGTAGAGATTCATGTCTCTTATATTTATTTACATAAAACCTATGGGTTTTATGCCATAAGAGAGGCAACGATTCAAGATTTAATATAAACTCTTTCTCCGGTTCCAATTATGGAGGAGGTGTCGTGGCAGGATTAATTTCGCAGCTGGGAGAGTGGGACATACCGGAACCGTCCGTCTCCATCGCTGTCTCAGCTGTGACTGACGCCAGACTGATAAGAATGTAGCTACACGATCAGTCTTGCATCAGTTCAGTCAAGACTGATGGAAATTATCAAAATATTTAAAAATCCATCAGTTCAGTCCATCAGTCAACGCAATAAACGATCAGTTTCCCGTCAGTCTGACCAAGGTCACGGACTGAACTGATGCCAGATTGAACGTGTAATAGATGTAATGAACCCTTCTAAGATGTAATGAACTAAATAGAAGTGAATTGACGGTGAAATTGATCCGCAAAGAAGGTACTGTTGTTTATTTATATGTACAGGATATATGCCCAGAAATATATAACTTAAATTTTAAAAAAATGGCCAAAATATAACACAAAAAAAGATTGAATTAGTGTTAAGAATTTAGTTTTTAAGATTTTTCTTTTGATTTTTGTTTGTTTCAATGTTAGTTTTTTATTTTATAATGTAGGTAGATGATTTAAGAAAATAAACCCAATATTTGTTCTCGTAAATTCTATTCTATTCATTTTCCCTGTTGGCCCAGTAAGATAATTTGAAAACCTTTGGGTTAGATTTAATATTATTTAAAATTATTATAAATGGCATCTTTTTAGAAATCCAAATGATGAGGTTAGTTGAATTTTTTCAAAAATATACGTGCACTTTCTTCAAAATTGCACGTCTTGAACTTTTGATACTTTTTTAGGGCCCTTTTCGAAAAACTACTGTAGAAAACAAAATTTAGTAAAAGATCAGAGATAAATTTCTACAGGAAATGTGGTAATTTATTGTTTATTTAATTATTATTGTTTATTCTTTTTTGTATTATTATTTCATAATTCAATTATTAATTATTATTTATCTATTTATGTTTATTAGTTTTATTTAACAACAATAATTTCTTTATCACTCTGTAATACGAGGTAAATTATTTTACATTATTTGTTTGGTTATTACAACCTAGCAAATAAAGACATTTCGGCAAGATACTCTCATCTTCAGTATTTCAAATTCATTTGCTGATCTTTGTATAAAATGTTTTTTTTTTTTTTAAATGATGCTCATTAAATTATTTTTGCCGCCAATATTTTCACGAGCTGTAAGCCCAAAATCTGTAAGCCATGGCCCTCCATGTTCTTTTCAAATAGTCTATTCTTGTCCCCAAGACTTTAGCAGAGTAACTACTTACGAAAAAAGGCAACAAAAATTCATTTTTGGGTAGAACCTTTTACAATTTCCTGTTTGCATCCGTGTAGTGAAAAGTGGAAGGTGTTTAGATTTGTTAATTCTAGTAGCGCTAGTGTTCCTTTCTACTTTTCATTACACACATATTTTACTAACAATAACTTTCCATTTTTTTACAAATCATATCGTTATTATGTAAAAAAAAAAAAAGACGTATTACTTTTTTTACACATATATTTCCCCACTCATTGTTTTTTTGGTCTAACAATCAACATTTTTTAAATTTATAAAATCTGGCATTCCTTTCCATGAGGAAAAAATACAATAAATATATTTTGTACTAGCAGTAATACCCGGCGTTGCCCGGGGAACTTTGACTTTTCTCCTAATATCTCTCGTTCGAATCCTATTCAATTCTTCATCAGTACATTCATGATGTTATAATTTTCAATAGAACCGGTTCTAGTATAAAATAAAACAGTGGGAAGACAACGTCTTTTATTTCTATTAGAAATCTCGTGCCACAACATCTTACTATCACATATGGATATATTATAATTTTCAATTATTCATACGGAATAACGCTTATAGTCCTTCAACGGCAGACATCCCAGCTAGTAAGTTTTTAGGACCCCTGGGCACCATAGCTAGTACGCGCCATTCAACGGCGGAAACCACAGTTGGTGAATACTTAGCGTCACTGGACGTTCTAGCCAGTGCGTACTTAAGAACGCTTGTGACCACAGCTAGTATGTGCTTTGGAACGGCGGACCCCACAGCTAGTACGTAGTTAGAAACGCTGGGCACCACAGCCAGTATGTAACTTGCAACGGCGGACCCCACAGCTGGTACGTAGTTAGGAACGCTGGGCACCACAGCTAGTACGTAGTTACTACTACTACATGTGAAATTTCATGAGAATCCGATTACCTTTAATGAGTCAGTATTATTTTTATGCTTAGCCCCTCCCCCCCTCCCGTTCAAATGTTTGAGATCTCACACAGTGTATTTTTCTATTTCGCCTTTAAAAATACTACATGTGAAATTCCATGACAATCAGACCATCAGTTAATGACCGATCACTATCTTCGTATTTAGGTCTACTCCCACAACCCCCCTTCCGTTCACAATTTTGCGCTAAAACAATTTTTATGCTTAGCCCCCATTGCAACCCCACCTCCCGTTCAAATTTTTGAGATGTCACGTAGTGTATTTTTCTATTTCGCCTTTAAAAATACTACATGTGAAATTCCATGACAATTGGATCATCTATTAATGACCGATCACTATCTTCATATTTAGGCCTACCCCCACAGCCTTTCAAAATTTTGAGATGTCACATAGCATATTCTTCAATTTGCCTTCTAAGAATACTACATATGAAATTCCATGACAATCCGATCATTCGTTAATGACAGCATTATCTTTACATTTAGGCCTACCCCCACAACCCCCCCTCACGTTCACTATTTTGTGACGTCACACACCCTATTTTTTTATTTGGCCTTTAAGAATACTACATATGAAATTCCATGACAATCCGATCATTCGTTTAAGACTTAGCACTATCTTTATATTTAGGCCTACCCCCACAACCCCAGTAATACCCGGCGTTGCTCGGGGAACTTTGACTTTTCACCTAATATCTCTCATTCGAATCCAATTTAATTCTTCGACAGTACATTCATGATGTTATAATTTTCAATTATTCATATAGAATAAGCCTTATAGTACTTCAACGGCAGACAACACAGCTAGTATCTGCTAAATACCGGTGTACAGAAGAAGAGAAAGCTACATGTGAAATTCCTTCAGCTTAATGCACCCCACCCCCCAGGTTCAAAAAGTTGAAACGTCACAACGAATTCTCAAATTTTGTTTTGAAATTACTACATGTGAAATTCCATGACAATGCGACCATTAGTCAATGAGCTACCACTATTTATATACTTAAGTCTACCCCCACTATCCTCCCTTTCGTTCAATATCTTGAGAGGTCACAAACCCTATTTTTATATTTGGAAACGTATTTTTTCTTTATATTTGGTGTCTACTGAGCTCAGGATCGCAAGTTGGCAATCTAGACGGGGCTCTTAGTTGTTTTAACTGACTTATATTATTTATTTTTTTAAATATCCTTGAGCACGTCGTCCTTCGGATTGGGCTTTAAGCTATGATCGAGGGCCTTTTTGTATGTCAGGTACTGGATAATGAGTCGTATGTTATGTATCTAAACCTGGGTAGCTGAAATTTCACTTAGGTTAAAAATAACCTTGAGCACGTCGTCTTTCGGATGGGACTTTCCTGATATATCTGAATCTGTCTATCAGTTTTGACAAAAATTAAATTTATAAACCGTTAAAAAGCAGGAAATTTGAAGAATGGTATTTAGCCCGACTTTTTTCGAAAAACATTTTTATTTCGATTTTTGTGTAAGCTTCAGATAACCCGGTTGTTCATCAGTATTAACAAATATTAAATCTAAAAACCGTTTAAAAGCGAGAAATTTGAAGATTGGAGTTTACCGAGCTCAGGATCGTCATTTAGAAATCTAGCCAAGTCACTCAGGTCAGATGTTTTAATCGGGAAGATTAAAATAAATTTGAGCACGTCGTCCTTCGGATGGGACTTTCCCGATACATCTGAATCTTTCTTTGGTTGACCATCTTCGTTTCTGGATGCTGCCTATCTACCAACATAGCTGTATTAATTTGTTTTTCAGAAAATATGTCAAAACGGTACCTCAAAGCCCACTTATATTCCACATTTCTTCCTTGATAATTTTAGTTGGAACCAAACGGTAACTTATTTTATCATACTTATGGAGTCTATCGAGCTCAGGATCGCCACTTAGAAATCTAGCCGAGGCACTTAGGTCAGATGTTTTAATCGAGAAGATAAAAATAAATTTGAGCACGTCGTCCTTCGGATTGGACTTTAGGCTATGATCGAGGGCCTTTTTGTATTTCAGGTGCTCGATAATGAGTCGTATGTTATGTAACTAAACCTAGGTAGCTAAAATTTCACTTAGGTTCAAAAAACCTTGAGCACGTCGTCCTTCGGATGGGACTTCCCCGATATATCTGAATCTGTCTATCAGTTTTAACAAATATTAAATCTAAAAACTGTTAAAAAAGAGAAATTTGAAGAATGGTATTTAGCCCGACTTTTTTCGAAAAACATTTTTATTTCGATTTTTGTGTAAGCTTCAGATAACCCGGTTGTTCATCAGTCTTAACAAATATTAAATCTAAAAACCGTTTAAAAGCGAGAAATTTGAAGATTGGAGTTTACCGAGCTCGGGATCGTCATTTAGAAATCTAGCCAAGTCACTCAGGTCAGATGTTTTAATCGGGAAGATAAAAATAAATTTGAGCACGTCGTCCTTCGGATTGGACTTTAGGCTATGATCGAGGGCTTTTTTGTATGCCAGGTGCTCGATAATGACTCGTATGTTATGTAACTAAACCTAGGTAGCTAAAATTTCACTTAGGTTCGAAAAACCTTGAGCACGTCGTCCTTCGGATGGGACTTTCCCGATATATCTGAATCTGTCTATCAGTTTTAACAAATATTGAATCTATAAACCGTTAAAAAGCAGGAAATTTGAGAATGGAAATTTAGCCCGAGTTTTTTCGAAATACATTTTTATTTCAATTTTTGTGTAGGATTCAGATACCCTGGTTGTTCATCAGTTTTAACAAATATTAAAACTAAAAATCGTTTAAAAGTGAGAAATTTGAAGAATGGAGTCTACCGAACTTTGGATCGCCATTTAGAAATCTAGCCAAGTCACATAGGTCCGATGTTCTAATCGGGAAGATAAAAATAAATTTGAGCATGTCCTCCTTCGGATTGGGCTTTAAGCTATGATCGAGGGCCTTTTCTTATGTCAGGTACTCGATAATGAGTCGTATGTTATGTAACTAAACCTAGGTAGCTAAAATTTCACTTAGGTTCAAAAAACCTTGAGCACTTCGTCCTTCGGTTGGGACTTTCTCGATACATCTGAATCTTTCTTTGGTTGACCATCTTCGTTTCTGGATGCTGCCTATCTACCAACATAGCTGTATTAATTTGTTTTTCAGAAAATATGTCAAAACGGTACCTCAAAGCCCACTTATATTCCACATTTCTTTCTTGATAATTTTAGTTGGAACCAAACGGTAACTTATTTTATCATACTTATGGAGTCTATCGAGCTCAGGATCGCCACTTAGAAATCTAGCCGAGGCACTTAGGTCAGATGTTTTAATCGAGAAGATAAAAATAAATTTGAGCACGTCGTCCTTCGGATTGGACTTTAGGCTATGATCGAGGGCCTTTTTGTATTTCAGGTGCTCGATAATGAGTCGTATGTTATGTAACTAAACCTAGGTAGCTAAAATTTCACTTAGGTTCAAAAAACCTTGAGCACGTCGTCCTTCGGATGGGACTTTCCCGATATATCTGAATCTGTCTATCAGTTTTAACAAATATTAAATCTATAAACCGTTACAATGCAGGAAATTTGAAGAATGGTATTAAGCTCGACTTTTTTCGAAAAACATTTTTATTTCGATTTTTGTGTAGGATTCAGATATCCCGGTTGTTCATCAGTTCTAACAAATATTAAATCTAAAAACCGTTTAAAAGCTAGAAATTTGAAGAATGGAGTCTACCGAGCTCAGGATCGCCATTTAGAAATCTAGCCAAGTCACTTAGGTCAGATGTTTTAATCGGGAAGATAAAAATAAATTTGAGCACGTCGTTCTTCTGATGAGACTTTCCCGATACATCTGAATCTTTCTTTGGTTGACCATCTTCATTTTGGATGCTGCCTAAAAACGCCGGACACCTTAGATAGTATGCGCTTTCCAACTACGTGCAACCACGTATTAATAAGTTCTTAGGAACGCTGGGCAACACAGATAGTATGTATGTAGTTAGGAACGCAGGGCACCGCAGCTAGTATGTGCCTTGCAACAGCGGATGTCCTAGGTATTTTGTGCTTAACAACGCTGGTTATAACTATTATTTACCGTTCAACGGTGGACCTCCTAGGTAATACATGCTTAGGAAATCCACCATATTAAAATTAGAGCTATATCCCATCTTTAAGAAAGCTCCATGTGAGTTCATTCTGCATTAATGCACCCCCGCCCCTCCCGTCCAAAGGGTCACATCCAATTTTTAAATATTGCTTTTGAAACTACTATTTAGGTATATGCTTGCCCCCCCCCCCCCCCCCCCAAACCCCCCTCCCGTTGACAATTTTGAGACGTCACATATCCTTTCTTTGTTTTTGTCTATTATGAATACTACATGTGAAATTCCATGACATTCCGATCATCCGTTAAAGACCTATCACTACCTTTATATGTAGGCCTACCCTACAACCCCCCTCCCGTTCAAAATTTTGAAATGTCACGTAGCGTATTTTTCAATTTGGCCTTTAAGCATACTACATGTGAAATTTCATGATAATCCGTCCATCCGTTAATGCGCTAGAGCAATTTTTGTACTTAGCCCCCCCTCCCCCCCCCCCCCCCCAGTTGACAGCTAGGAACTCTCTTCATAAGAACCTTCCTCGGACTTCAACGAATATTTGAAAAAAAAAATTAGCCGAATTGGTCCAGCCGTTCTCGAGATTTGCGCTTAGCAAAATTAGCCAGTCATTTTTATTATATAGATAATCATATTTTGAACCTAAATGTCTCTTGTCCACGTGTTTGATTTCCAAAATGAATAAGTTTTCACTGCCAACCATCAACAAAAATGATATCCTGTTAACACTGGTTTGAGTACTTGAGGAGATTTATGTATATCAAATGTGAACATTTCCACTTTTTTTCAAAATGCGTTTTATTGCTGTTTATTTTTCTTATATACTTCTACACCACGCTATGTGCTCCTTTTTTGTCAAAAGTAATTATTTCCTCATGAAAAATGAAGCTTTTTTTTCAAGACCGAACATTTCCATCCGTAATAAAATGTGCCGAATTTCCTTCAAAACTGAACATTTCCAAAGCCATATTTCATTAAATGTAGTGTTTTTTTTTTCTAAACTGTACTTCTCCTCACGGCCTGATAACATGACAGCCTACATCCATTACTTATGCCGTTTCCTCACTAGACGGCATTCGGATGATGGTTTGTGAATGATCACCACATGTATGATCCCCTCCCCTACCGATAGGTGCCGCTCGGGCAGGTCCGCACCTTTCCGCCACTCGTTGCGGCTAGGTTTCCTGAGCAGTTCCGATTACAACTTGTTGAATGTGCCTGTTCCAACTTGTTCTGTCGTGAATAAAAACTGTTTAAAACGGACAAATGTGTCTCCGAACTAAATCGTGGATCGAGGAGGAAACGAGGAAAAACTTATTTTTCCTGAAATCGCCTTGAATAATACTATAACAAAAGAAAAGGCATGTGACGTAGGCCAACTTTTAAGAATACAGTTTGGTGATAACTGGCACGAGCAGGCCGAGCTCAGGTGGTACATGCAAGCCATTAATATAACCCAGCATGCAACAACATGAAGATGACGTACAACTCGAGAGTTGTGACTGCGGACAACTCCAGGTGTAAAAATGACACCAAACGTTTTTTGTTTTGTTTTACTTAATCCTCTAAGTCAATCATACTAGTCCATTATTAGCACTAGTCGTTTTGTTCTTAACAATTACAAATCAAAATTTTATTGTAATTCAAATTAAGTTTTTAGGTTTTTTGTCTTCGTGTGTAAAATCAGAAATCTTTATTATCATTATTATTATTATCATGTTCAATCATACTAGTCGATCGTTAGTACTAATAGTATTTTATTAATGAAAATCACACTAATAAAATAAATTAAGTTTTAAAGTTTTTTTTTTTTTTTTTTTTTTTCAAAACTTAACATTTCCATATTTTTTTATAAAAATAGCACATCTCCAATTGAAACCATGGAATAACCTGGATGACAAAAAATATAACTCATTTTTTGTATACCTATAATATAAGTGGCGTTGTGTTTAATATTTTAGAGATAAAAGTGTAAAAAAAAATGCATGAGGTTAAAAGCTATTAGTTTTTTTTAGTTCCTGAAAAATATTACAAAATGGAAATGTTCACTTTTGATAAAAAGCTCCTCTACCAAGCTCTAAAAGCTCCTCTACCAAGTTCTAAGAGCTCCTCTACCAAGCTCTAAAAGCTCCTCTACCAAGCTCTAAAAGCTCCTCTACCAAGCTCTAAAAGCTCCTCTACCAAGCTCTAAAAGCTCCTCTACCAAGCTCTAAAAGCTCCTCTACCAAGTTCTAAAAGCTCCTCTACCAAGCTCTAAAAGCTCCTAAACCAAGCTCTAAAAGCTCCTAAACCAAGCTCTAAAAGCTCCTCTACCAAGCTCTAAAAGCTCCTCTACCAAGTTCTAAAAGCTCCTCTACCAAGCTCTAAAAGCTCCTCTACCAAGCTCTAAAAGCTCCTCTACCAAGCTCTAAAAGCTCCTCTACCAAGCTCTAAAAGCTCCTCTACCAAGTTCTAAAAGCTCCTCTACCAAGTTCTAAAAGCTCCTAAACCAAGTCTTGGTTTAGTTAGATCGTCTGCTATATCAAATATTTCAAGTATTTCTGTTATTATATTTCAGTAGCGATCAGGTTTATATTTATAACTTATTCAATTACTTCCTGTAAAATATTTCTATTTAAAAGTAATAAAGTTTCATTTCATATTTTCCCCTTAATTAATTTTTTATATAATACTGTACATTATTTACTCAAGGTATTTATTATATGTATATATATATATATATACTACTTATTATATATAAACATTTCCCAGTTTTCTTTGATTAATACTAGTATTGAAAGTTGATTCATGAACACGCTTAGTACTTCTGTGATTTGTAAAAATATTTTAATTCATGACACGGTCGACCATTTCATACACGAGTCTCGGTCTCAAAAAGAAAACTAAATTAAATTAATTTTAAAAAAACTTGCATTTGTTGTTGGATCTTTGCTCCAGAAATAAGGAGACAAATATTTTCAGGTTTCACGGAAGGTCACATTATGCTAATTAATCAATACTCCTTTTTTCCTGAAATCTATGCTAATATTTTGTGAAACAAGTTGTCATCCTTCTCATTGACCTTCCTAAAAAACAATAAATACAACTTTATAGTTTTATATAACTTTGTTTGTCCTAGTTTTGGACATTTGGAAATCATTTATGAAATCCAATGTGGTTAACGCAATATTTCCTACATTAGTATAGATATATTGGCAAGGCTGGTGTGTGCACCTAGGGATCTAAGCATCCAATACTCTTACCTAATTTCATTGAAATATCTGTTTACACTGTTCAATTCCTTCTTTCAACGGACATGATTGAACAAGAAGTTGAACGTGTTCAATAAGACATTTCATGGAGCCATTCCATTGAATTGATGTTTACACGTTTCAATTTGATTGCTTCCGTCAAAATGCGACATGAGATTGAACCGTCTAAACGCGGCTTTAGTTTAACAACAAACAATATCCGGTTATTTACAACAATATAATCTCGTTATGCCATTCAATATTCACAGAAATAAGAAAAATAAATGGTTACATCAGCCGACTACCTTCGTCCAGAAGACTAAGTCTGAGTGTGTTAATCATTATGACTCATGCCCGGGCTTTAACTTCGAGGTTATATCTCTTACTACCAGAGCGCTCTTTCGTCACTCTGGTTGACATGAGCCCAACTCTACTATGGGAGTCTTAATGTTGCCCACCCTAAAAATATTTTTATCTAGTGTATGGGTTTTTAACGACTATAGGTTCGGGATCATCTCTCAACGTGCCGCCTAAAGGACGGCATGCTCAAGGTTTTTTCACTTTCCAGATAAAAAAACTTAACGGCCTCGGCCGGGTTTCGAACCCGCGATCTTGAGCTCAGTAGGCTAGCACGAAATTTATTTGATGATTTTGTTTCAGGTGGTTTCGCGGCTTTTGGAGATGCAAAAAGGAGTATGATTCGCACTTGGAATTTGAAGAGTTTTGCAGAGACTTGAGAACCCTCTGACATGGGCGGAGCGTCTACATCCAGTCTTTTCATCCGGCCTGTATGGATGGACACGAAGTAATTTTGTGACATAGTAACTTGATGAAATTTGGAGCCATGGTGGCCGTGCGGGCTAGAGCGAAAGGTTTTAGTCGCATGTGTCTCACCTTGGTTTGCGGGTTCGAATCCCGTCCGGGAATGAGTTTTATTTCGTAGATAAGGCCATGGATGTCGTAAATAATTACGTAAAATACCATTATAAGAGTCATGGCTAATATGCAGCGTACATGAGGCCAAAAAAAAAAATTTGAAATAATAATCAAAATAAAGGAATATTTAAAAGAATATTTTAAAAAAATTGTAAATATCTGCAGATCGTAGAAGCATGCAACTTTCCCATAGGGCTGTTTGTGGGCTTTGACAAGTTCAAACAAAAGTGAAAATTGAATTTTCAACGAACATTTAAAAAAATTGAAATGACAATAGGTAAATTGGTTAAACGGCTTGCGTTTTTGAGATGATAATACATGCGTACATATAGACATGTTCCTGAAATGTTTTAATTTTGATCCTGGACACTTAAAACATGAACAAAACTCAAAAAAACATTTTCAAAACAGAACATGAGTACATAATGACAATTAGAAAGTATTACACTAGGGTCTGCTCAGGTTAGAGGTGCATTTCATCTTATTCTATTTTAATTGTTATTGCATTAACTGCATTGGTTATTAGTGACAAGTTGCCATCCTGTTCCAAACGGAAAAAGTTCATGTCCACAGAAATTGCTAGAAGTAGTTAGTTATTGTGACTCATGCCCGGGCTTTAACTGCAAGGTCATATCGCCTACTTTTGTCGATCTGGTGAACAAGAGTCCAACTCTACTGCGAGAGTCCTAAATTTTGCATACTAGATTTTGTTATCTAGGGTAGAGAGTGGTTGGCCACGCGTGTCTATGACGATACGATTAGATAAAACTAAGAATTATTTAGAAGTTTATTTATTGTTTTTTGTGACTCAAACTCGGGCTTCAACGATGAGGTCATATCGCCTACTACCAGAGTGCTATTTCGTCACTCTAGTAGACATACACCGGACACTATTCTGGGGGCTATTAAGTTATAAATGTATTTTTTTTGACTTGAACACATTTTGCTTTTCATTACAATTAGTAGCCTGGAGATTGTTTCCATTTCATTTGCTATCCTCTGCAAGTGCTTTTACATTATTATTCTTAAATTTTATTCAATTAGAAAATTAGAAACTTTGGTCTGTTTATTGGAAAATGATGACAGAAAATAGGAAAAGTTTATAAATGTCATATTTCCAAATAATATCAACTGCAGACAACATTTCCCCCACTTTTTTTTTTTTTTCTAAATTTGTTTGCTTTAGTTTTTTTCATGTGGGAGGTAAAACAAAATTGAGCATGCCGTCCTTCGGATGGGACATTAAGCGATAGTCTCCAGCCTGTGCGATGTCAAGTACTCGTTAAAGTCACCTATCCTAGGTGAATAAACCAGGTAGGCAAAATTTAGGACTCCCATAGTAGAGTCGGGCTCATGTCCACCAGAGTGACGAATGAGCGCTCTGGTAGTAGGCGTTATGACCTCGTAGTTAAAGCCGACGACCTTATTTTTTTTTTACTTCACCACCTATACGACGTATTGGAGAAGTTATGGGAAAACTCGATAGCTCCCAATATAATAAACATATCGATACGAAATTTTATACGTATATTCAATACGCCATAAGGACGACAAATACTAATTTTCAGTTTATTCTGGCTAAAGGGAAGGGGGGTCAGAGAGAGTCTCAACACAAAAACCCTAATAACTGTCGATATAATGAATGTATCGACATGAGATATGAATTCAAAACCTCATAACGACAGCACCTATTAACTTTCCACGAAATCGGCCGAGGGGAAAGATGGGGACAGAGAAGACGGGATCGACAAAAATACCTCAGCACAAAATTTAGTGTAAGTCCCAATGTAGTAAGTAACTACAGATATTTATCCCAAATGGTAAATTGGTTTTGGAGAGAGATCGATAACTTAATTGATTAATTCGTACTGAAGAAGGTGAGAAGCGACGGTGATTTACCGAGCACTTTATTTGACAAAATTTTATAATTTAAATTTTGTGTTCATAACTTCAATAGCAACTTCACGCCGCTAGCTCAACGAACGACTTGGCGAAAACAGAGAGGTTCCGATGGACCCTTTGGGGCTACGGAACCAGAAAAAAATATATTTGGATTGGTTGACCAGGGGGTGTTGACCTGTAAGTATGAGTGTTGACAACACTTACCGTATGTTGACAGAGGGAGGGGAGAGGGAGGGGGGAGGCTGCAGACCACTTGACACCACACTGACACTCTCTACCTTACTCGACCGTACGACACCTGACTGGTGTTCATAGTGCTGGTGTAAGCAGCGCTAACCCCTCCACCATTATACCACTCTAGGGGTATGGTCCTCGACGTCAAAGAGAGGGAGGGGGGGAGGCTGCAGACCACTTGACACCACACTGACACTCTCTACCTTACTCGACCGTACGACACCTGACTGGTGTTCATAGTGCTGGTGTAAGCAGCGCTAACCCCTCCACCATTATACCACTCTAGGGGTATGGTCCTCGACGTCAAAGAAAGGTAGGGGGAAGGCTGCAGACCACTTGACACCACACCGACACTCTCTACCTTACTCGACCGTACGACACCTGACTGGTGTTCATAGTGCTGGTGTAAGCAGCGCTAACCCCTCCATCATTATACCACTCTAGGGGTATGGTCCTCGACGTCAAAGAGAGGGAGGGGGGGAGGCTGCAGACCACTTGACACCACACTGACACTCACTACCTTACTCGACCGTACGACACCTGACTGGTGTTCATAGTGCTGGTGTAAGCAGCGCTAACCCCTCCACCATTATACCACTCTAGGGGTATAGTCCTCGACGTCAAACTAAACCCTGTCCTAAGAACTCGCTTGAGGAAATCGATTTCCGTGGTTCTGGTTTCTTCCGTCTCTCATAATTGGAGAGTTAGTTATTGTCTACTGACTCATGCGTGGGCTCGTAGCCACGACCAGAGCGCTCTTTCTTCGCTCTAGTGGACGTGAGCGACTGTGCTGAGGGAGTGCTGAATTTCGCCTACCTAGGTTTATTAACGTGTACCTGACATCGAACAGGCTCGGCACTATCATAAACATCCGAAGGACGGCGTGCACAAGGTTTTTTCACCTCCCAGATAAAGAAACATAAGGGCCGGGTTTCGAACCCGCGATCTTGAGTTCAATATTATTACAGATGTTGCCATTTCAGACTATTCATTTTTATGATAGTGATTAATACAATAAGTAATTTTTACTACCCTTTTTCTGTTATATCATATTCAAAAATGTATATTCATAATAAATTTAAAAAAATGTGGCCTGAGGAAATCTTGATTTTTTTTTTTACTGGAAATGAATTTCGAAATCATGGCCCGGCAACACTGATATTGCTTTTCATTCACTTACAAAAATAAATATTTATTGTTATAAGCACCTGTCATTCCACCAATAACCACATGATAACCTGCCGGTATCTTTCTAGGATTAGTCCAGTTTTTACATAAGACAGTACAGAACAATCGATTTCTCAAGGTCGTAATTTCAGTTTCACACCGGCTAGAATACCTTGCCTAGTTTGTCAGCTTAGAGCAGACCTTCCCCCCCGCCCCTGCCACACACACACACACCCACAAACCGGTATACATGTGTGTGTACGGCTAATTACATAAGCAAGTCGTATGATATATGACTTCATTGTAAAAACTTGTGAGAGGCGGTGACTGGAAGGTATGCACTGAAGAGAGGGGGAGTGCTCCCTGTATCACGTGATCAGCACTTAGTGTGGCTACAAGAACTCTCAGGAGTCTGGCTACAAGAACTCTCAGGAGTGTGGCTACAACAACTCTCAGGAGTGTGGCTACAAGAACTCTCAGGAGTGTGGCTACAACAACTCTCAGGAGTGTGGCTACAACAACTCTCAGGAGTGTGGCTACATGATCTCTCCTTTCTGACCTGAATATAGGGAAGAAGGAAGGAACAGCGAAGTGCAGGGAACATGTATACATTTGTTCGTCTCACATGAACTGTACACTTTAGATTGTAGTGCAGCACGGAAAAGTCCATTCTTACTTGCTCAGCTACATGTTGTATAGGGGAAGTTATGTAACTGGTCAACAATCGAGAATGGAAAGTTTCATAAGTGTTAAGTGCTAAAATTGAATATTTTGTTTAGAAATGGGGCAAATGTCAATGCCAATTGCTTAGCAAACGGACTAAGTGACATCACCTATTAATCAGTTTTAGCAACGTTCGGTTGGAAGCGCTAGTGTTATGTGCCATCAATCGTGTTATGTAGCCAAAGTTTCTGTCTTGATGAAAGGAAAAACACTGAGCGATTTTGAAACTGGTTATATTAAAGTTCTATAATATCAAAATAATATTATCCAACCTAAAAAAAGAGACTTGCTGTCAATTTTGCCGAAACAAGAAAATAAAAACTTTTGTAATAATATCTGTAGATAATATTGAAATAATTTTAAAGTAATGATATGATTAAGAGTTAGTATAACTAGGTTTCGTCAGTATTTGCTTTTTAATACAATAATTTCCTAATTTTAGTTCAGTTTTTTTTGCTCTATATAATACTATTATTATATTATAAATAGTTCATTTAGGTAATATGGTCAGTGATTGTCTGTGTAAAATATCTGTAAATGTTTGATGTCATTTAGCACGTTACAGTAGAAATGGTTATGCGCTAAGACCAATTAAAAAAAAACTGGTTCAGGCACTTGGCCCTTTTCTACTCTGATCAAATCTAACTTGTTATAAAAACGTTAATAAAGCATCGTTTAGTCAGATACTCTTAATAATATTCTTATTAAATTATTTCCAACCCATCGCAACTGTATTAACCCGATTAATGATAGATAGATATAAACAGAAATATTTATTTACAATAATTATTATGTTCATTTTGGCACTTTTGGAACTTTCCATCCTCAATTCTAAATGTGGGTGAAATAGCATTCGATAGAATAAACATATCGACATGAAATTTTATAGGTGTATCCCCCATCGAATGGATTTTCAGTTGAAGGGATGGGGACAGTGTCGTAGCGTGGGTGTCAGCCGCCCGGGGCGGAAGAAAATTTTGCCGCCCTCTTATATAGGCATTTCAATTTAAAATACTATAATATTCAGTAATTCTAAAGAACTTTTCGGCAAGAACAGGCGTCATTATTGAGTATTGTACAGCTTAAAAATTAAAAAAAAAAAGTCATATATATACTTATATATATGTGGTATGCGTGCTTGACTTCTGAGCTCAAGGTCGTGGGTTCGTAACTCGACCGAGGCCCTTAGTTTATTTTATCTGGAAGGTAAAATAAACTTAAGCACGCCGTCCTTCGGATGGGACGTTAAGCGATGGTCCCGAGCCTGTACGATGTCAGGTACTCGTTAAAGACCCCTAACCTAGATGAATAAAAATTTAGGGTAGGCAAAATTTAGGACTCCCACAGTAGAGTCGGGCTCATGTCCACCAGAGTGACGAATGAGCGCTCTGGTAGTAGGCGATATGACCTCGTTGTTAAAGCCCGGGCATGAGTCATAAAACCTAACCTAACCTACTTATATATATATGTTTTACAATATAATAATCACATTTATTACAAAAATTCTTACACGTGTGTCACTTACATTGATATAACAGGTATAGAACACTTATGATTATACCTTGACGATCATTAAGATTAAGTTATTAGCGAATTGAATATAAAACGCAAATCTACTTCCAATTAGAACTACGACCATACTGTTAATATTTATAATTTTATTGAAATTACTTGTTAGAATTAAAAACAAAACTTCTGTCTTTAACTAAAACTTTATTCGTCTACTTTTTTAAAGAGCAAAGTCTTTTATTGCACTATCAATGTCTATAGCATCACACACCTCTTGCTCAATAGACAAGATAGCCAGATTGGTTAGCTTTAAAGTACTCATTGTTGATCTTAAATAATTTTTGATTAACTTCAATTTTGAAAAACTTCTCTCACAGCTGGCATTGCTTATGGCAATTGTGAAAAATATTCGGAGCATTATTATAATACTGGGCAGAGTAACTTCCATTTTGGATTTCACAATAAATTTTAATAATTCGAGTGAGTCCACAAATTCCGTGCTCATTTCGGTCGGTCCGAATCGTAGGTGCGACAAAAATATGAAATGGTTCAAATATTTACAATTGAGTAATAGTGAGGGAGAGAGGGAGGGTAATAGTGGTGGGAGAGAAAGAGTAATAGTGGGCGAGAGGGAGAGTAATAGTGAGGGAGAGAGGGAGGGTAATAGTGAGGGAGAGAGGGAGGGTTTTTTCTTATATTTTTTCTCTTTGTAGGAATATATTGTTTATTTATTCGTACATAATTACTATTATAATGAAAAAACTTTTAACTGTCAAAAAATCATTCAACAGAGTTTAAGTTTACTCACTTGATTTTGGAGGAAATCCTATTTATTAACGTTTCTAATCTGTCGAGGAAGATGATTAAAGGGCTACAGGCTTACAATAAATTTATCGCGTCACCATAAGGAAAAAAATGAGTTCAATTATTGTGCCAATGAGTGATTATTTGTTTGCCCTTTTTTGTGGCTACTGTGGAGAGGCAAATTGTACAATCAATATAGAATCATCTCTACGTTAAAACATGATATACAATAGCCACCTGTATCTAGTTATCGGATGTGTCTAGTGTTTGAGTAGCCTATTTTTATTATAATACAAATAAACCTTAATAATGTTTATGTAAGATCCTTCTATATACAAAAAACAAAAAAAAAAAACATTCTAAATGATTAAAATTAAAAAAAAAAAACCTCTCCACAGCGGCAATGTTTATGTTTGGTGTAGCAGAGAGGTAGGAAGCCAGAGAGGAATTTTCCTTCTCTGCACCCTCTTCACCCTTCCTGCCCTCTTATCGAGGGGCGTACTTGGAGGGGACAGGGGGTCATAAATAACTTAAAGCAACTTTTATACATTTTTGACCAGTGTCAACAACTTGTGAAACCCCTGACCACGTCACTAGTAATAATAAAAATAAATCCTTTGGTTGATCACTGGGTATGCACTTCCCCAGCATGAAATAATAAATTACGTTTTGACTCTCCATTGAAAACCAATCGACTGTTTGAGCTAAAACTCAATAATTTGACTTACAGTTTTGTGTCGATATATTCTCTGGTCACTTCGACCGATCTTGCGGAAAATCTATAGGTTCCATCCTTATGGGGTTTTGAATATACAGTAAACTCCCGATTATCCGCGGGATTGACTGGCGTGGATACCGCGGATAATCGAATTTCGCGGATAAGCCGCAAAATTGCCGATAATGGTTAAACAAAGGCCGAAGGCACTAAAAAAACAACACACAAGTAGTGCTTTAAATAAGTTTATTATACAATATAAAGACATACCTGATAACAAAACTCAATCAATGTCATGTAGGTTATTAAAAAGTCATGTTTACTGTTTAACAAAAAATTCAGTCATTTTTCGTAGTGAAACACTTTATCTTTATTTGTGATTTGAGTTTTCTCAACACCATCTTGTCACAAAGTGATGCGTCGTCTTGCCCTTCAAGGTATTGAATAATGCTGTCAATGTGTCCTAATGCTGCATCACGTGCAGATGACTCACTGGTCAGGCGATTCACTCGCACGCTAAGTATGCGTCCAAAACTGCTCAAGCACACACTACGTATATATGCACTGCACAGTAATACTGAACTACATAAACGTTTTGTACTGTACATAAATTATTAAGTGTACTGTACTGTATGTATATTTGTGATTTACAATTTTTATTACGTTTAAGTATGTATTTAGTAACTTTATATCAATTTTTGTGAAATAATTTTCGGTTTCAAAACCTTCCTTTTTTATAAAAAATGCCTCCTACAGGCACCGCGGATAAACCGCCCGCGGATAATCGAGAGTTTACTGTATGTATAAAATTTGATGTTGATACATTCATTATGTCGGCAGTTATTGGGATTTTTTAGTATAGCCCCCCTCTGATCCCCACCTTATCGAAAATTAATAGATGTCGTCTTTAAAGGACTTTGAATTTAAATATAAAAAGTCGTGTCAATACATTCATTACAACGTCGTTTTTAAGAGTTTTTATGTTAAGGCTCCCCGTAACTTTAGTCGATTTGGCTGAAAATCAATAGGTGTTGTCTTAGAGAGCTTCAAAAATACATATGAAATTCCGTCTCAATGCACTCATTACAAAGGCAGTTATTGGAGTTTTTGTGCTGACCCTCTCGCCTAATCTCCTCGTCTCTAAATACAACAACACTAATGACTGCCGATGTAATGAATGTATTGACACGAAATTTCATATGTGACTTCAAATCCCATAAGGACCGACACCTATCAATGTTCAGCGGAATCGACCGATTAGAAAGAGGAGAATCAGAGGAGGGAGCTAGATCCAACCGCGCTAACAACTGCCAAAGTAGCGAATGTATCGGTACAAAATTGTATTTGTGGATCTTGGACCAAACAAGAACAACTGTGGACTTTTAACCGAAAACCGTGAGGGTTCAGAGGTATCTCAGTATGACACTTTTTTTTTTTTTTTTTTTTTGGGTGCTCCTGACCCCCTGAGGGGGGGGCCCCGGTCACATCACCCTAATCGGCGGGGAAATGGATAACCTTTCACCTTTCTCCATTTAATTCACAAAAACTATTTTGGTGCTGTGGACGACTGTGGACCGGCTCAATGGCTACGGTCCGCAGTCGTCCTTGGTTTCTGGATGCCTCTTTGCGCCGAGCGAGCTCGAGATTCTTGATTCTCCGCCAGGAGGAAACGAACCGACCAAAAGCCAAGTAGCCAGCCTCCGTTATCAGTCCCGGCAGGTCCAGTCCCAGGTACGATCCTGTCCGGCGAATCAGCACCGCCCTGGGCCCGTCGTATAGCGGGCATTCGAGTATTACGTGTTCCGCAGTCTCGACGCCGCCACATGAGCAGGCAGGGCTGTTCTTCCTCTTAAAGTCGCCATGACCTGATAGCCCCTGTGACAACCAATGGTCCGGGGAGTGAAGGCGCGTTCTGTGTATGACACCTATTAATTTTCACCCAATTTGGTGAATTATTTTTGGAGGGAGAGGGATAACTTAATTGATTAGTTCTTGTTGGTGAAGTACATTGGCGGTGATTCACCGACAGTTTTTATTATGTTAACTTGGGGTGATAGGATGGGGTTGGCAAGGTGGCAGAGATATTCAGTAGTTCGGCTTTGCGGAGTACAATTTCATTTCATAATTTTTTAACGCTCTTCCATTTTTTTGTTATACTGTACACTGGCGTATATTGAAATAAAAATATAATTTTTCAATAATCAAGAAAGCTTTTCTAGACTATAATTACTTCTGCATATTTTCACCTCCCAAAAACTATAACATTGGCTCATATATTCCCCGTGCAAATCCGGTAATCCGTAACAATTTCATCCATAATAAATATGAATATTATTTATTAACCTTGAAATTGACCGTATATCTTTTTGTGTATATTTTGTCCCCTTAAAAAAAACCAGAAGAACAACTAAATCTGTATCCCCAAAAATAACTCACAGAAACTGGTTTGAAATACTGGTGACCAACAGACACACAACCACCTTTATATAAATATATTAGAAAATTAATTTTTTAAGCGGTCCCTTAATTGACAGTTGCAATACAGGAGACGACTTTCAGGAAATATTCTATAACTGGTCTGCATTCATTCTATTCATGTGTTTTATTATTTTCAGGATTAAGTTGTAACATCCTCGGAGGAAAGAACAATACAAATCTGAAGAAGAAAAAAGAAAAATTGGAAGGAGAGGAATTGAAGAGACTACGGAAGGAGCTTGAATGAAGATTGGCGAAGCAACACACCGTTAGAGTTGAAGTAGAAGAAAGAATCAATAAATAATGTATGTAGAACTGTTAGTTAGTTATTGTGACTCATGCCCGGGATTGAACTACGAGGTCATATTGCCTACTACCAGAGCGCTCTTTCATCGCTCTCGTCGACATGAGCCCGACATTACAGCCCTAAATAGTGCCTACCCAGGTTTATTCACTTAATATAAAGGTCTTTAACGAGGACCTGACATTGTTCAAGCTCGGGACCCTCGCGTACCGATTCCTGAATTCACCCACTGTCTGTCAGACCTGGCGTGATGCAATGTCCTCTGCTGTTTCGCCGTACTTCCAAATCCCGGGCTGCTTGTCCTTCACAGAACTCGGAGTTGTCGAGGTGGGGAAGTACATTAGATGAAGACATTCCTGATTTCGTAGGTTCCTGAATTCACCCACTGTCTGTCAGATCTGGGGTGTTGCAATGTCCTCTGCTGTTTCGCCGTACTTCCAAATCCCGGGCTGCTTGTCCTTCAGAGAACTCGGAGTTGTCGATGTGGGGAAGTACATTAGATGAAGACATTCCTGATTTCGTTGGTTCCTGAATGCACCCACTGTCTGTCAGATCTGGGGTGATGCAATGTCCTCTGCTGTTTCGCCGTACTTCCAAATCCCGGGCTGCTTGTCCTTCACAGAACTCGGAGTTGTCGATGGGGGGAAGTACATTAGATGAAGACATTCCTGATTTCGTTGGTTCCTGAATGCACCCACTGTCTGTCAGACCTGGCGTGATGCAATGTCCTCTGCTGTTTCGCCGTACTTCCAAATCCCGGGCTGCTTGTCCTTCAGAGAACTCGGAGTTGTCGATGTGGGGAAGTACATTAGATGAAGACATTCCTGATTTCGTTGGTTCCTGAATGCACCCACTGTCTGTCAGACCTGGCGTGATGCAATGTCCTCTGCTGTTTCGCCGTACTTCCAAATCCCGGGCTGCTTGACCTTAACAAAACTTGGAGTTGTCGATGCGAGGGACATTAGATGAAGACATTCCTGATTTCGTTGGTTCCTGAATGCACCCACTGTCTGTCAGATCTGGGGTGATGCAATGTCCTCTGCTGTTTCGCCGTACTTCCAAATCCCGGGCTGCTTGACCTTAACAAAACTTGGAGTTGTCGATGCGAGGGACATTAGATGAAGACATTCCTGATTTCGTTGGTTCCTGAATGCACCCACTGTCTGTCAGATCTGGGGTGATGCAATGTCCTCTGCTGTTTCGCCGTACTTCCAAATCCCGGGCTGCTTGACCTTAACAAAACTTGGAGTTGTCGATGCGAGGGACATTAGATGAAGACATTCCTGATTTCGTTGGTTCCTGAATGCACCCACTGTCTGTCAGATCTGGGGTGATGCAATGTCCTCTGCTGTTTCGCCGTACTTCCAAATCCCGGGCTGCTTGTCCTTCACAGAACTCGGAGTTGTCGATGGGGGGAAGTACATTAGATGAAGACATTCCTGATTTCGTTGGTTCCTGAATGCACCCACTGTCTGTCAGACCTGGCGTGATGCAATGTCCTCTGCTGTTTCGCCGTACTTCCAAATCCCGGGCTGCTTGTCCTTCAGAGAACTCGGAGTTGTCGATGTGGGGAAGTACATTAGATGAAGACATTCCTGATTTCGTTGGTTCCTGAATGCACCCACTGTCTGTCAGACCTGGCGTGATGCAATGTCCTCTGCTGTTTCGCCGTACTTCCAAATCCCGGGCTGCTTGACCTTAACAAAACTTGGAGTTGTCGATGCGAGGGACATTAGATGAAGACATTCCTGATTTCGTTGGTTCCTGAATGCACCCACTGTCTGTCAGATCTGGGGTGATGCAATGTCCTCTGCTGTTTCGCCGTACTTCCAAATCCCGGGCTGCTTGTCCTTCACAGAACTCGGAGTTGTCGATGGGGGGAAGTACATTAGATGAAGACATTCCTGATTTCGTTGGTTCCTGAATGCACCCACTGTCTGTCAGACCTGGCGTGATGCAATGTCCTCTGCTGTTTCGCCGTACTTCCAAATCCCGGGCTGCTTGTCCTTCAGAGAACTCGGAGTTGTCGATGTGGGGAAGTACATTAGATGAAGACATTCCTGATTTCGTTGGTTCCTGAATGCACCCACTGTCTGTCAGACCTGGCGTGATGCAATGTCCTCTGCTGTTTCGCCGTACTTCCAAATCCCGGGCTGCTTGACCTTAACAAAACTTGGAGTTGTCGATGCGAGGGACATTAGATGAAGACATTCCTGATTTCGTTGGTTCCTGAATGCACCCACTGTCTGTCAGATCTGGGGTGATGCAATGTCCTCTGCTGTTTCGCCGTACTTCCAAATCCCGGGCTGCTTGTCCTTCACAGAACTCGGAGTTGTCGATGGGGGGAAGTACATTAGATGAAGACATTCCTGATTTCGTTGGTTCCTGAATGCACCCACTGTCTGTCAGACCTGGCGTGATGCAATGTCCTCTGCTGTTTCGCCGTACTTCCAAATCTCGGGCTGCTTGACCTTACACAACTTGGAGTTGTCGATGTGAGGGACATTAGATGAAGACATTCCTGATTTCGTTGGTTCCTGAATGCACCCACTGTCTGTCAGATCTGGGGTGATGCAATGTCCTCCGCTGTTTCGCCGTACTTCCAAATCCCGGGCTGCTTGTCCTTCACAGAACTCGGAGTTGTCGATGTGGGGAAGTACATTAGATGAAGACATTCCTGATTTCGTTGGTTCCTGAATGCACCCACTGTCTGTCAGATCTGGGGTGATGCAATGTCCTCTGCTGTTTCGCCGTACTTCCAAATCCCGGGCTGCTTGTCCTTCACAGAACTCGGAGTTGTCGATGTGGGGAAGTACATTAGATGAAGACATTCCTGATTTCGTTGGTTCCTGAATGCACCCACTGTCTGTCAGACCTGGCGTGATGCAATGTCCTCTGCTGTTTCGCCGTACTTCCAAATCCCGGGCTGCTTGACCTTAACAAAACTTGGAGTTGTCGATGCGAGGGACATTAGATGAAGACATTCCTGATTTCGTTGGTTCCTGAATGCACCCACTGTCTGTCAGATCTGGGGTGATGCAATGTCCTCTGCTGTTTCGCCGTACTTCCAAATCCCGGGCTGCTTGTCCTTCACAGAACTCGGAGTTGTCGATGGGGGGAAGTACATTAGATGAAGACATTCCTGATTTCGTTGGTTCCTGAATGCACCCACTGTCTGTCAGACCTGGCGTGATGCAATGTCCTCTGCTGTTTCGCCGTACTTCCAAATCCCGGGCTGCTTGTCCTTCAGAGAACTCGGAGTTGTCGATGTGGGGAAGTACATTAGATGAAGACATTCCTGATTTCGTTGGTTCCTGAATGCACCCACTGTCTGTCAGACCTGGCGTGATGCAATGTCCTCTGCTGTTTCGCCGTACTTCCAAATCCCGGGCTGCTTGACCTTAACAAAACTTGGAGTTGTCGATGCGAGGGACATTAGATGAAGACATTCCTGATTTCGTTGGTTCCTGAATGCACCCACTGTCTGTCAGATCTGGGGTGATGCAATGTCCTCTGCTGTTTCGCCGTACTTCCAAATCCCGGGCTGCTTGTCCTTCACAGAACTCGGAGTTGTCGATGGGGGGAAGTACATTAGATGAAGACATTCCTGATTTCGTTGGTTCCTGAATGCACCCACTGTCTGTCAGACCTGGCGTGATGCAATGTCCTCTGCTGTTTCGCCGTACTTCCAAATCTCGGGCTGCTTGACCTTACACAACTTGGAGTTGTCGATGTGAGGGACATTAGATGAAGACATTCCTGATTTCGTTGGTTCCTGAATGCACCCACTGTCTGTCAGATCTGGGGTGATGCAATGTCCTCCGCTGTTTCGCCGTACTTCCAAATCCCGGGCTGCTTGTCCTTCACAGAACTCGGAGTTGTCGATGTGGGGAAGTACATTAGATGAAGACATTCCTGATTTCGTTGGTTCCTGAATGCACCCACTGTCTGTCAGATCTGGGGTGATGCAATGTCCTCTGCTGTTTCGCCGTACTTCCAAATCCCGGGCTGCTTGTCCTTCACAGAACTCGGAGTTGTCGATGTGGGGAAGTACATTAGATGAAGACATTCCTGATTTCGTTGGTTCCTGAATGCACCCACTGTCTGTCAGACCTGGCGTGATGCAATGTCCTCCTGTTTCGCCGTACTTCCAAATCCCGGGCTGCTTGACCTTACACAACTTGGAGTTGTCGATGTGAGGGACATTAGATGAAGACATTCCTGATTTCGTTGGTTCCTGAATGCACCCACTGTCTGTCAGATCTGGGGTGATGCAATGTCCTCCGCTGTTTCGCCGTACTTCAAAATCGCGGGCTGCTTGTCCTCTAAGAACTTGGAGTTGTCGATGTGAGGGACATTAGATGAAGACATTCCTGATTTCGTTGGTTCCTGAATGCACCCACTGTCTGTCAGACCTGGCGTGATGCAATGTCCTCTGCTGTTTCGCCGTACTTCCAAATCTCGGGCTGCTTGACCTTACACAACTTGGAGTTGTCGATGTGAGGGACATTAGATGAAGACATTCCTGATTTCGTTGGTTCCTGAATGCACCCACTGTCTGTCAGATCTGGGGTGATGCAATGTCCTCCGCTGTTTCGCCGTACTTCCAAATCCCGGGCTGCTTGTCCTTCACAGAACTCGGAGTTGTCGATGTGGGGAAGTACATTAGATGAAGACATTCCTGATTTCGTTGGTTCCTGAATGCACCCACTGTCTGTCAGATCTGGGGTGATGCAATGTCCTCTGCTGTTTCGCCGTACTTCCAAATCCCGGGCTGCTTGTCCTTCACAGAACTCGGAGTTGTCGATGTGGGGAAGTACATTAGATGAAGACATTCCTGATTTCGTTGGTTCCTGAATGCACCCACTGTCTGTCAGACCTGGCGTGATGCAATGTCCTCCTGTTTCGCCGTACTTCCAAATCCCGGGCTGCTTGACCTTACACAACTTGGAGTTGTCGATGTGAGGGACATTAGATGAAGACATTCCTGATTTCGTTGGTTCCTGAATGCACCCACTGTCTGTCAGATCTGGGGTGATGCAATGTCCTCCGCTGTTTCGCCGTACTTCCAAATCGCGGGCTGCTTGTCCTCTAAGAACTTGGAGTTGTCGATGTGAGGGACATTAGATGAAGACATTCCTGATTTCGTTGGTTCCTGAATGCACCCACTGTCTGTCAGACCTGGCGTGATGCAATGTCCTCTGCTGTTTCGCCGTACTTCCAAATCCCGGGCTGCTTGTCCTTCACAGAACTCGGAGTTGTCGATGTGGGGAAGTACATTAGATGAAGACATTCCTGATTTCGTTGGTTCCTGAATGCACCCACTGTCTGTCAGACCTGGCGTGATGCAATGTCCTCTGCTGTTTCGCCGTACTTCCAAATCCCGGGCTGCTTGACCTTAACAAAACTTGGAGTTGTCGATGCGAGGGACATTAGATGAAGACATTCCTGATTTCGTTGGTTCCTGAATGCACCCACTGTCTGTCAGACCTGGCGTGATGCAATGTCCTCTGCTGTTTCGCCGTACTTCCAAATCTCGGGCTGCTTGACCTTACACAACTTGGAGTTGTCGATGTGAGGGACATTAGATGAAGACATTCCTGATTTCGTTGGTTCCTGAATGCACCCACTGTCTGTCAGATCTGGGGTGATGCAATGTCCTCCGCTGTTTCGCCGTACTTCCAAATCCCGGGCTGCTTGTCCTTCACAGAACTCGGAGTTGTCGATGTGGGGAAGTACATTAGATGAAGACATTCCTGATTTCGTTGGTTCCTGAATGCACCCACTGTCTGTCAGATCTGGGGTGATGCAATGTCCTCTGCTGTTTCGCCGTACTTCCAAATCCCGGGCTGCTTGTCCTTCACAGAACTCGGAGTTGTCGATGTGGGGAAGTACATTAGATGAAGACATTCCTGATTTCGTTGGTTCCTGAATGCACCCACTGTCTGTCAGACCTGGCGTGATGCAATGTCCTCCTGTTTCGCCGTACTTCCAAATCCCGGGCTGCTTGACCTTACACAACTTGGAGTTGTCGATGTGAGGGACATTAGATGAAGACATTCCTGATTTCGTTGGTTCCTGAATGCACCCACTGTCTGTCAGATCTGGGGTGATGCAATGTCCTCCGCTGTTTCGCCGTACTTCCAAATCGCGGGCTGCTTGTCCTCTAAGAACTTGGAGTTGTCGATGTGAGGGACATTAGATGAAGACATTCCTGATTTCGTTGGTTCCTGAATGCACCCACTGTCTGTCAGACCTGGCGTGATGCAATGTCCTCTGCTGTTTCGCTGTACTTCCAAATCCCGGGCTGCTTGTCCTTCACAGAACTCGGAGTTGTCGATGTGGGGGAGTACATTAGATGAAGACATTCCTGATTTCGTTGGTTCCTGAATGCACCCACTGTCTGTCAGATCTGGGGTGATGCAATGTCCTCCGCTGTTTCGCCGTACTTCCAAATCGCGGGCTGCTTGTCCTCTAAGAACTTGGAGTTGTCGATGTGAGGGACATTAGATGAAGACATTCCTGATTTCGTTGGTTCCTGAATGCACCCACTGTCTGTCAGACCTGGCGTGATGCAATGTCCTCTGCTGTTTCGCCGTACTTTCAAATCCCGGGCTGCTTGACCTTACACAACTTGGAGTTGTCGATGTGAGGGACATTAGATGAAGACATTCCTGATTTCGTTGGTTCCTGAATGCACCCACTGTCTGTCAGACCTGGCGTGATGCAATGTCCTCTGCTGTTTCGCCGTCCTTCCAAATCCCGGGCTGCTTGTCCTTCACAGAACTCGGAGTTGTCGATGTGGGGGAGTACATTAGATGAAGACATTCCTGATTTCGTTGGTTCCTGAATGCACCCACTGTCTGTCAGATCTGGGGTGATGCAATGTCCTCCGCTGTTTCGCCGTACTTCTAAATCCCGGATCGCGTGTCCTTCAAGGTCTCACAACTGGGGTATTTCAGTCCATCTCCCCCTAAAACCGGTTACTTGGCTTTGGACCGTGACCGTTACTCTTCTCTCTGGTCTGATGTGACTCACAAACAGAATTGTGCTTCCCTTATTAAATTTTTTAAAATAAACTTTGATTTCCAATCCAGCAGAAAGTCACCAGATCCCGTCCCTCCGATCTTTACCTCCTTGCCCACAGGACAACAACCTACCACAACTCCTTCCTTATCCAGGCTAACTCCCTCTCCAGATTCGCCATTCTCTTCATTCATTAAAATCCCTTTACTTCCATTACCTCCTAACCTCTGATTCCTAAGGCTAGGTCCTTTGCGATAGTCACTCCACAGGACAGATTGTCACTCTACTGTTTCTTCAGCCCAGATGGAACATAACTTGGTTATCACTTCCTACATACACCTAGTACGACTTCACTTATTATATTTAGATATATATTTTCTTTCAGACCTCTATTCTTCTTTATAATTACTCATTATTTATATTATTATTATTATTATTATTTATATTATTCTAACTTTGTTTTTTCTTATTTTTATTTTATTTTATTTATTATTATTTTTTTAGTTCATTTTTTATTGTTTTAATCATTGCCTGTCATTAAAATGTAATGTTACTTTAGTTATTATCTAGAGGCCTCTTTTCTTTTTATTTATTCTGTCTCTTTTGGTTGATACTTGTATTCTTTTGTATACTTCTTATGTTATTATTCTTAGGGGACCTATGTCCCAGAATAAAGATTATATTTAATTTCATTTCAATCGCTCTCCGTCTAAACTCTTCTTTTTCTTTGCTTAATTTCTCCGTAAACCCATATTTCTCTTATTTATGGACTCCTGAATCCGTATTTAAGATTTTATGTTCTAATATTCATTGCACATGGAGTTATGTTCACAGACACAATAAATTAAATTTGTATTTTTCAATTTGGGGGGGTCAAAAAAATGAATGTTCATTGAAAACTCATCACCAAATTGTTGATAATACTGTCAAATAGGGTGAATATAAACAACGAGGGGAATAGAGACACTATTCATGTTTCACTTTACGATACGTTGTTCTACATAAGTATAAGGTAACACAACTTTGTATAACGGCCGTTCTCTCTTTCAAACTAATAATTAAAATTCTTGAAGTAATTGAGAAAAACAAAAGTAAAAAAAAAACGAGAGTTTTATGTAATATATTTATTGTAAAAAAAACCAAAAAAAAACATATATTTATAGTATATAATAGAAAATATGATGTGGAGAGGCGGGGAGCTCTGTGGTTACTGACAAACACAAACAGGTTTAATTTATTATGTATTTGTTAGGAGCGAAAGGGCTCCATTATATATTCGGTCTTATTGTACATAATATATGTGCATATGTTACTATGTGCAGTTTTCAACCTTGACCATAACTGCATTGGCCTTCGCCAAAATTGGCACATCTCCTCTGTCAATATTTCATATATGTACCTATTTACAGAAATATATTTTTTATTTAATTCTTTACTTCTCCTGATTTACGATGTATGGAGGAAGTTACGTAATCGGTCAGTAAGTTACAATCAAATTGAAAAAAACAATGTTTAAACATTAATGGAACGGATTTATTTTTGAATGTTAGAATAAACAAAATGACCCATGCAGACGAAATGACATCAACACAATGGGCTCGGGGTTATTTTTGCCTCCAGGCTTATTTTTGGATAATCTAATAGGAAAATAATTGGATTTCGCTCTCGAAACTGAAATAACAAAAGTAAATCTTAAATTAAGAAAATAACTATATAGCCTACTTTCAATGGGTACAGACAATTAGCGTACATTCTTATTGGATTGGTACACCTGTAAACATTGAAGGATTCAAAACATTTTCCGAACAAAAATTGTGAGGAATTGAAAAATTAACTTCTATCTTATTAATTTTGTTATTTGATCTTATTTGGAGGCTACAACCCCAACTCATTCGTATTTTGCCGCTCTCCCACTAAACCTTGAATCTCTTTATTGATGAATTCTTAACTCAATGCAGGGTCCCACAACCGGGGCTCAAGGTCGCAACCATGCTTGGACTTGGGTCCAGGTCAGGATTATTGGATCCGAGTTCAGAAGAGTTGGGCTGAAAACGTGTCTGGAACCGTGAACCCGAGCCCGAGTCTAGAACCAGTTTTAGATGTAGCGTGGAAACTTACCTATGAATCAGCTTGTAGTACATTTACTTATATATGTGTGAGTCGGGTGTAGACTGAAATTTGGAGATCAAAGAACTCTCAAAAAAGCAAAAACAGAAGGGTTCACCGAAAAAAAAAAATGAAGGCTATAGAGAGCGCGGGAACTTACGAGTGAGTCGAGGAGTTGCCTAAAAATTAGGTATCGAAGGATCCCCAATAGACCTTACATAGAAGTTAAGGGTTCACAACAAATAAATATATCGAATAATTAATGTGAAAGTTATGTGTGAATCTTCAAATTTGGAGATCGAAAGACCTTCAAAAGGGAAACAACAGAAGTTAAGGGTCCACCAAATAAAAATATCATTGCTGTATTAATGTGTTTTTCAGAAAGTTATAGGAGTCGGTGCCACAAGGACGACCTACATTCCATAGTACTTCTTCGACTGTTTTGTTTAGGACAAACCAGAATTCAGTTTTCATCTTTACTTATGGTTCGCCTCTCATGGTATCTAGGTGGTATTCATCATGGTATCTAGTTGTTGTCTATCAACCAACATTGCTGTATTTATGTTTTTTCAGAAAATATAAAGAATCCATGCCACAAGGTCCACCTACATTCTATATTTCTTGTTCGGCTGTTTTAGTTACAACGAACCAGAATATCTTTTTCATCTTTACTTATGGTTGTCCATGGTATCATGGTATCTGGTAGACTCCTATCTCCCCACATTATTATTGTGTTTCTAGTCTGCAGCCATACTTAAATATATGTATCTGCTCTCCCTCTAAACCTTCAGCCTCTTTGATAGGTGGACCCTTAACTTCACTTTTTGATATTTTCAGGGTCCTTCGATCTCTGAATTGGGGGCTACACGGTGACTGTAAGGTTTTCCTCTCCCTCTAGATCTTCGATCTCTTTATTTGATGACCTCTTACCTCATCTGAGGGTTCCAGACCAGGAACATCCTTCGAGCTGAACCATGTCTGGAATTGTGGTCCAAGTCCGGGTCTGGTAGTGTGAGGCTGGATTCGTATCTGGAACCATGGACCCGATTTCTAATCTAGGACTAAGTTTTGAAAGCGGAATCAGTGAGAAGCTGAGTGCAGTGTCTTATTCGGAGATTAAAGGACCTTCAAAAAACCAAGAACAGATGGAAGGGTCCACCAAACAAAGAGAACGAAGGATTAGAGTGAGCGCGGTGTAGGTTCAAGAATATAAATCGAGGGATCCTCAAAAGAGCAAACACAAAAGTTAAGGATCCACCAAATAAAGATATCATTTCTGTATTAATATGTTTTTCGGAAAATATAAGGAACCGGAGACACAAGGTTCACCTATATTCTATATTTCTTGTTCGGCTATTTTAGTTACGACGAACCAAAATATCCTTTTCATCTTTACTTATGGTGGTCCATCATGGTATCTAGTTGATTCCTATTATCCCACATTACGGTATTAATGTGTTTTTCTAGGCAACACCCAAACGTAAATGTAAGTTTCTGCTGTCCCTCTAAACCTCCAGTATCTTTAATTGGTAGACCCTTTCCTTCTTGTTTGTTCCTTTGAGGGCCCTTTGATCCCTGAAGTTGATGCTACACCCCGACCTACATGGAAGTTTCCCCTCTCTCTCTCTCTAATACTTTAATTCTTCTTTGGCTATTTTGGTCAGGACTAACCTGAATCCAGTTTTTATCTCTACTTACTGTTTCGCTATGACTCACGATTTTTTCGTGAATCTTGAAAAACGTCTAAACAAATGAGTTTCAACACGATATTTCAGAACGGCTTTCGAAAACCGGACAACCTGCAAATATTTTTATGTCCTATGAAAAGTGCTTTTGTTTTCTCTACAACTTTTATTTGACACGATTTTTGATTGGACCATAAATATAAGAGGTGTCTTATAAACTATACTTAGACCCTGAAGTAAAGTAGGCCGACATCGGCCAAACGTCAACCAGACCCAAGGTAGCACTTTAGTAGAGCAATGACGATAGATATGCTTCAACCCGATACCATGAAGATGAAAACAAAGGTGAAGAACTATAGAACTAGAGAGGGAGAGCGGAAACTTGCCTTGGGAGGGACTACCAAAGGACTCTCAAAATGTGATGGTAGAGGTGAACCTATTGAAGAGACTGAAGGTTTAGAGGGAGAGCGGAAACTATAATACGCTATAAAAACATATTCATCTGTAGAAAGTATAATTTGAAACCATGAAATCTTTCAATGTTTAGAACCTACTTAGTTACTTCTGTAGATGAGTTCATCCACTCCAAATTCCGCAGATACTACGACAGGCTGACCAATGTTCCAGGTGCCACTACGTACAACATTGGACAACCCACCACTACCAGACGCCTCCAAGACACATTACTCTAATAACTTTTCCCGTTATTATTCAAATCTCATGTTAATTATTTCATATTATTAGTTAAGGGTAACTCAGTTATGTGAAGATCTCTAATCATGTGTACCCGCACCATGTATAACATATTTCTTGTTGATCTGGTGAAATAAAGAATAAAGAAACTTAAGGCAGTGACGTAAGCAGAAAATATATTTTAAAAAATATGTAACTACTAAATGTGTATTCATAATTAAATATTAATCAATCAACATTGATGTTTGCACACCAAATCAACATTGATGTTTGCACACCAAATCAACATTGATGTTTGCACACCAAATCAACATTGATGTTTGCACACCAAATCAACATTGATGTTTGCACACCAAATCAACATTGATGTTTGCACACCAAATCAACATTGATGTTTGCACACCAAATCAACATTGATGTTTGCACACCAAATCAACATTGATGTTTGCACACCAAATCAACATTGATGTTTGCACACCAAATCAACATTGATGTTTGCACACCAAATCAACATTGATGTTTGCACACCAAATCAACATTGATGTTTGCACACCAAATCAACATTGATGTTTGCACACCAAATCAACATTGATGTTTGCACACCAAATCAACATTGATGTTTGCACACCAAATCAACATTGCCAAAATATCTTGTGATTTCGATTTTTACTTTATTTGTTAATGGTTTGTTTTTCAGTCTCATTTATATATAGTCTTATTATATACTACAGTGTCATTATATTATATACTACAGTGTCATTATATTATATACTACAGTGTCATTATATTATATACTACAGTGTCATTATATTATATACTACAGTGTCATTATATTATATACTACAGTGTCATTATATTATATACTACAGTGTCATTATATTATATACTACAGTGTCATTATATTATATACTACAGTGTCATTATATTATATACTACAGTGTCATTATATTATATACTACAGTGTCATTATATTATATACATAATAATTTTTCTTTTATAATCCAAACAACTTACCTGTGGTAAAAACAAAACTCATAACCATGACGAAAACATTGCGATTTTTACCAAATTTGTTAATGGTGTCTTTTTCAGTGTCTTTTGTGAGACTTTTTTAATTTTATTGGAAATTATATTTATCATATTTTTGAAGTATTTTGTGATTTGTTGTCCATTTGGTATCCTTTTTTACTATATCCCATCCCCCAGGATCATTAGGATTTAGAGGAGTTGCTTTGGCAGAAACTATAGGTATTTCAAAACAATATAACTTAAATCTATATTAATAATAGCGGAAAGTTTACTTATGAATCCCTTTAGTAAGCCGAGAAAAAAAAAAAACATAATTGTTTATATTGTGGCTGTGACGTCATACTATAATTTGTTTTATAATCTCTTATGTACATATCGATTAGTTGTTGACTCGTCTCTTCCACGTTCATGTTGAGCTCGGCTTGTAATGTTTGACCTTGTGAATTATGTAAAAATATATAGTGTTCTTTCTATAAAATTTTATTGTGACTTAAACCTAGAACTTCTTAGTTAGCTATGGGTGGATATATACTCTTAATTTCCAGCCATAGCAACAGTGAACCCGACGAACACACGAGGAGTCTCCAGGGAATTCAAGCCAGCAGGTCGCCATTTTCATACAGTCAGTAACAAAAATGTTCGGACGGTTTGATTTTTCAATAAAAAATTATAATAATTAAATGCAAAAGTAATAAAAAATAATTTAAAAAAATAATTAAAGCCATTTTTCAATCAAGAATAAGAATTCAAAAGTGGGTTAGGATAAAGGAAAAACAGCTTTGATTAGAACAAATAAATATTTTAATTTAATAAATTTTATAACAAGTAATGTAGGTAACAAAAATTTTCGGACAAAAATGTAAACAACTATAAATAAATTCAATGTTTTTTTTACGATTTCACAAATTCAAAAACCATAATGTTAATTAATATTTGGTTGGGTACCCTTTTTGTGTAATAACATCTTTCATTCGATTCGGCATTGATGATGAAACTAATTTTTTGGTGAAATTTGGAGATATTTTACCCCACTCTTCTAATAACTTTTGTTTCAATTCGTTTTTTGAAGCAATGGGTGTTAATCGAATTTTCCTGTCGAGCTCACCCCATACGTGTTCAATTGGGTTGAGATCGGGCGATTGGGGGGGGTTTCATAACTTTAAGGGCAGTTATACAAAAGCCAAGTACGTACCATTTCACAGGTGTGTTTCGGATCGTTCTCTTGGTAAAAATGAAAAGTCCGTAAAATCCCAAGTTTTTCAGCACTCTTTTTCAAATTGCTCCTTAGTAATTCGGCATAAACTTTTCCAGTCATGGTGGTTTCAATGAAAACCAGTTCACCAATTCCACTAGACGCCATACACCCCCACACCATCACTGAGCCACCCCCATGTTTTACTATTGGTTTTAAATTTTTTGGATTCAGCTCCTCATTACGCCTTCTCCAAATTTTGTCGCGACTGTCGGGACTAAATATATTAAACTTACATTCAAAAGTATTTGCTTGCAATAGAACAAACCGCAATAATAAAATATTCTTGTATCTTGTAACTCTTCACAACATAAAAAGAAATCTCAGGTCATGTAATGTCAGAAAACTAGATTTTTGTGATATGACGTTGGAAGAGAGCGACAGCAGCGCTGACCCTCGGCAGAAACCGTCCCTTCCCCCTACTCTATCCCCTCCACCTTCCCTCTAAAGAAACTAAGTACCCAATTTTTCTAATTTAAACGTTTTTTCTCCGATATTTCGACAAATAAATGTTTCCAGATCATGTCCGTTTACTTCCATGTAATATATGTATACATATACTATTACTTTACTTTTGTTTACTTCCCTATACATATAATATATGTATACATAATAATATGTACTAAAAATTTTGTAATCGTGTGAACATCAGAGTTCAATTGCATGCGTGTGTTTATGTGAGAGCTCAAACGCTTTGACCTGACATCGTACAGGCTCATGACCATCGCTTAACATCCCATCCGAAGGACGGAGTGCTTAAGTTTATTTTACCTCGCAGATGAATGACATTACTCCAAAAAATTTCTGAATGAATTCTTCGAACATTTTGTGGGTGAACTTTCTTTCCCGTTTCTCTGTATACCTCGGCGACGATCTGAGGTGCACTCCTCGAGGGCTTGTTTTTAATTTTCCGGACAACGCTACACCTTTCTCGGTCGTTTAATACTCTTGGACGGCCAGAGGAAGATTTCAAATCTATCCGATCCTCGTGCTTATACCTTCGAATTACATCGGCTACGGTGCTTTTACTTCGGCCTACCATACCACCGATTTTGCGGACACTTAATCCTTGTTCATAATTAAAAATTATTATCTGTTGAACTTCAAAAGATGTTCGACCCATCTTGACAGCAGGAAATACAAATAACTACTGAATGCAGTAATAGAAGGATATAAACACATTTTATTTGTTCGGTATTAGCGGTTGGTTGAGAAGGGATTAAAGATCATGATCAGAGTCGCATTTGTTTACAAAACAAACAACAGGTGTCCAGAAAATTTTGTTACGTGAATTTCTTGTCTTCAATTATCAATGCAAAATTTCCTATTAGCTGTAAATGTTTAATTAATTGTTTTACGGCGTTTTGAAATGATTGATGATCTCGAAATTTAAAACTTTGCTTGAATTAAATATTTTGCCATATAACTATGTGTAACTGCAAAAGAAAAACAAAATTATAAATTGTCCGAAAATTTTTGTTACTGATTGTACGTCTAAATCAACTGTGAGTTATAATATTTTCAAACATCCTTGTTTTACTATGTCTGACGACGAAAGCAATAAGGACGCCAATGATTCCAAATCAAATGTCACTCATGAAATTAATAGAGTTTCGGTAAAAATTCCGCCTTTCTTCCGCAACAAACCAAAGGTTTGGTTTTGGCAGATTGAATCCCTTACCCCCCCCCCCCCCCCCCCCTCCTTACTCAGATCTTAAAAAAAGACTCCTGTCTGAATTTGAGGAAACTGAAGGACGCAAGGTCAAGAAACTTCTCACTGAATTACAATTAGGTGATAAAAAACCCTCACGCCTTTTGCGTGAGATGAGATCCCTTGCAGGAAGTAATGTCAATGATGAATTTCTCAGGTCAATTTTCCTTGATCGTTTGCCTCATTCTGCCAAATCTATTTTAGCTGCTAGTCACTCCGAGTCTCTGGACAATTTGGCTACAATGGCGGACCGTATTTTAGAGGTGACATCCAATCACTCCATGTGTGCTTCCTCAAGTGATCCCCCCTCTTCACGCGACGCATCTTCAATTAGTGACCGCTTAACCCAGTTAAAATCAATCATTCAGGAGATGTCTACTCAAATATCTCTCCTAACAACTCGAGGAAGGCCAAATTCAAGAACTAATTCTCCCCATCCTCGACAACGTTCACGTTCAAGCAAGAAATACTCCACTTGCTGGTATCATTATAAATTTGGTAATCTGGCCAAGCATTGTGAACAACCTTGCGACTTCAAAAAAGATACATCTTCGAATGAGGGAAACGCACACGGGCCACATTAGAGGCGGCAGAATGTGACCCAACTTTTAAACGCCGTCTTTTCGTCAGGGACCTACCCTCCAGCAACATGTTTTTAATTGACTCAGGAGCAGATATTTCGGTAATTCCACCCTCTAAGGCGGAAAGTCTGGCAACACAGCAGCATTTTCTTTATGCAGCCAATGGGTCGCCTATTCGAACTTATGGAAAGAAGTTTCTTAAACTGGATTTGGGACTCAGAAGAAACTTCGGATGGGTTTTCACTATAGGGTCATTCTTTTTAAAATTTACCCATCATTTTGTCGAGGCTCACCGAATCAGCTGAAATTTTTTTTACAGTTTCCTACATCATCGAAAAGTAAAAAAACGATTTTGTCGATTTTTTTTGTCAAGTCATAATCGTAAGAAAAATAAATTTTAAATTATCTTGAAAAAATCGTTTAAAAACTGGTCAAACGTAAATTGACGTATACGCAGAAAAAATCGGTGTTCTATTTTTTTATATCTGTATAGTCCAATTAACAGAAAAACGTGTCAAATTAAAGTGCGCATACAAGTATGATCGAGTTTTAATTCGATTAATGCAAAATTGACCTATGTCGATAAAAATTAATTACTCAAATACTCCATCACCGATTTTGGGTTTCTTGTATGCAAAATGTTAAGGACACTTGGACCTAACATCCTACAAATTTTCATCCATGTAAAAACATTATTTTCAATTTTATGGTCATTTTAATTTTTTATTTATTTTAGGATAATGAAAACATTCGATTAAACAACACTATTATTGATTTATTTACATCTTATTGATTCATTTTCATTCGAGGTGCCTGTTTTTGACAGCTTTCAATTATTCAATTATCATTAACCCTTCAGTGTGCGCGTGTTTTCCCATAACAAGAGTGCGCGCGTGGCTGTGTTAACACCGCACATACATTTTTCGACGTTTCATCTTTTTTTTTTTCTAATTTTAAACAATATTCTTACTGAATTAGATTATGAAGGTCAAAGGAAATACATTTGAATGTACTAGAAACTTTTTTTATTTAAAAAAATACAAAAATGCTCTTTGGCACATAAGTAATGGAAAAAATAACTCTTTTTTTTTCAACCAGTAAGTAAGACGTGAATATACATAAAAATTATGCTAATATAATATGCTTAGGTATATAACTACTGATTTTCTCAGGGAAAAAAAGGACCAAAAAAAAAATTTTTTATCAAATATTTCACTAGAAAAATACCTTTCAAAAGAAAAAAATGAGCTGCATTTCGGAACGTCTTGTAAGAAACCATACATGTTTAACTTCCTTCAATTTTGATATGTACCTAAATCATGAAAAACTGGGAAACAAATCAAACTTTCAATAGGTAGATACATATAACACATTAGACACAGACACTGGAAGGAACATCATTTTTCAATCTCCGTCTTCAAAGTCTTGACGACATTCATCACAAATTACTTCACGTTCGCTGTGATTTTTGCATACATTTCGTTGGCACGTATTGCAGGTAACCTCTGTCTTCGTATTCTTGTGTGTACCGCAAATGAAACATATTTTTTTCCCTTGGGAATCATTTGATCAGATAACTTCTTTAGACATACATTTTTGCGTGGGGCGGTCCAAACACCGCTTGTTTGGGCGCGTGGCTGTCTTCACACCGCAAACAGAGGTCACTGACTTCACAGCTAGTTGACGACTGACTGGCAGGAGTGGGACGCGAAGAAGATGGCGGCATGTGCTCGATTCACTGTGCCACCTAGCCCATCGCTAGGACCTTTGCCATGTGATGTGGCAAAAAAGTGCCATTCTGCAGGGATGCCAAAATCCTCTTCATGCAAACTCAGGTTTAAGATGTTGAATCGATTTTTGTACTGGGACGCGGCTCCATCAGACAGATATATCACTTTTTTCAGTTCAGGGACTTTTGTTTTCAAATAATTGATCAACAATTTTTGAAAGTAATTAACAGCTGACGTGTTGTGCTCCAAGTCGTCAGAAATAATTACGAAGTTGAGAATGTGATCCTTGGCCTCCCACGTAGCAGCAAAAAGGGTGAACTGTCGCCTGTGAATTGTTCCAGTGTACACCTTGTGCACTGTTCTGCAGGACAAACGAATAATTTTCGGAGAAATCGGCCACTACAATGACTTCGCCATCAGAGGCATCGTTCCTCGCTTGTCGAAAATATCCTGATTGCTGCTTCGTGGCGTAGTGGTGTGGCGCAAGTTGTTCCAGTTGTAGTAATACAACATTTACAGAGCAAAGGGCACTCGTGGCGCCATCTGTTCAAAATTAAAATGACCATAAAATTGATTAATGATAATTGAATAATTGAAAGCTGTAAAAAACAGGCACCTCGAATGAAAATGAATCAATAAGATGTAAATAAATCAATAATAGTGTTGTTTAATCGAATGTTTTCATTATCCTAAAATGAAAAAAAAATTAAAATGACCATAAAATTGAAAATAATGTTTTTACATGGATGACAATTTGTAGGATGTTAGGTCCAAGTGTCCTTAACATTTGGATGCAAGAAACCCAAAATCGGTGATGGAGTATTTGAGTAATTAATTTTTATCGACATAGGTCAATTTTTCACTATTCGAATTAAAACTCGATCACACTTGTATGCACATTTTAATTTGACACGTTTTTCTGTTAATTGGACTATACAGATATAAAAAAATAGAACACCTACTTTTTTCACACGATTTTCTTCTGCGTATACGTCAATTTACGTTTGGCCAGTTTTTAAACGATTTTTTCAAGATAATTAATTTTTTTTTTTTTTGCGATTATGACTTGACAAAAAAAATCGACAAAATCGTTTTCTTACTTCTCGATGATGTAGGAAACTGTAAAAAAAATTTAAACTGATTCGGAGATCCTCGACAAAATGATGGGTAAATTTAAAAAAGAATGACCCTCTTCATAAATACTCAGATCTACTTCGGAAATATCCTAATATGCTCCAGGAACGACCAACATTCAATTCTCAGGTTGTAGATCATGATATTACTCATACCATTGACAGTACTGGTCCTCCTATATCAGCGAGACCTCGACGACTGCCACCGGATAAATTGATTCAGGCCAAACATGAATTTGAACAGATGTGTGCCATGGGAATTTGTCGTCCATCTAAGAGCAGCTGGTCCAGTCCTCTGCACATGGTGCCAAAAAAGGACTGTTCTTGGAGGCCTTGTGGTGATTATAGGCGCTTAAATTCCATAACCAAGCCGGACAGATATCCTGTGCCTCATTTACACGACTTCAATTCTCAACTTGCTGGTAAGGAAATATTTAGCAAAAATGACCTTGTCAAGGCATTTCACCACATCCCTGTAGCTGTAGAACATATTCCGAAAACAGCTGTTGTGACACCTTTTGGGCTTTTCGAATTTTTGAAACTTCCTTTCGGACCTCGGAATGCGGCCCAGTCCTTTCAAAGATATATTCATCGTGTACTTGAAGGCTTACCCTTTGTGTATGCTTATCTTGACGATTTATTAGTGGCATCTGGTAACGAAGAGGACCACAAACGCCATTTGGACCTCTTATTTGAGAGGCTCAACAAGAACTCCATCAATATTAATCAATATCTCAAAATGCATATTTGGAGTGTGTGAGATAGAGTTTTTAGGCTACAAGGTTAGTAATGACGGCATAGCTCCTCTTCCTGAACGTGTGAAGGTCATTCAGGAGTACCCCTTGCCTGTTACAATCGAAGGCCTTAGGCGATTCCTAGGGCTAATCAACTTTTACAGAAGAGCATTGCCAAATACGGCTGCGACTCAACAACCACTTTTTGATCTTTGAGGTGTTGTGAAGAAACGAGATCAAAGAAAAATTCAATGGACTCCGAACACAATTCAATGGACTCCGAACACAATTCAATGGACTCCGAACACAATTCAATGGACTCCGAACACAATTCAATGGACTTCGAACACAATTCAATGGACTCCGAACACAATTCAATGGACTCCGAACACAATTCAATGGACTCCTGACACGGAAACATCATTTAATAAGCTCAAGCAAGAACTTGCCAATGCGACTCTGCTTGCACATCCCTCGTTGGACGCACAACTCATTCTTTCTGTTGATGCTTCTGATGTTGCTGTGGGTGCCTCACTTCACCAAACTACTTGTGGAAAATTACAACCACTAGGTTTTTTTTCCAAGAAGCTCAACAACTCTCAAAAAAACTATAGTACGTATGACCGTGAATTGCTTGCTGCATACACTGCTGTGAGGTATTTTCGCCACACCCTTGAAGCTCGTCATTTCACTATATACACTGATCATTAATTTCCAGCCATAGCAACAATATCATAGAGGACAGACAAACCAGTACTTGATGAAGATTGCATTTCAGTTAATCTAAAAGGTGAGTTCTTTGTTTAAAATGTTCAGTTCAACTGGTATTTTAAATGGAAAATATAAAAAAAAAAAGTGAGACAGTTTTTACGTTAAAACGGGAATTGATTTTTTGCATGACCTTGATCTTATAGCTCATTGAATACCAAAAATAAGAAACAAAACAGTTTATCGCACAACAGAGTATGGAGGACAATAATTGTACGTATATAAACGGTTTGTGATTAGCTTCCATGGTTATGAAGATCCTGCCATATCGCCACCAGATGTCGTTCTCCAACGCCAACCGACCGTTTGTGCTAACAAACTCAACATTGGACTCACAATGTGGCTTCTGAATTCTCATACTAAATTTTATGTCGATGTATCCATTACATCGGCAGTTATTGCGAGTTTTGAGTTCAGCCTCCTTTTATCTCCTTCTCTTTGGCCGATTTGGCTAAAAATAAATACCTGTCGTCCTTACGGATTCTGGATACACATAAAATCCTCAGTTGAAAATTTCATATCGAATTTTTGACTGATTAAATAATTTCCTCCATACATCATACACTATACAACCGGAAAAGTAAAAATACGGTCACAAATTGTTAATTTTCAACGCATTTGTAGAAGTTTACATGGTTTTATATCGTCAAAAAACATAGTTAAGAAAAAACTGCAAAATATAAAAGAAAATTAGGAAAAAAAAATGCAAAATTTACTACGAGAAAACTTTATTTCTTTAATATCTAAATACATTCTCTAGGATGTTTAAGATATATATATATTTTTTTTTTAATAAATATTTTTAAAATACAAAATTTACAAGAAACATTTATAATATAACAATTTTACTTTACTTTATGATTTTTCAAATTTAATTTCTTGGAAGATAATAAATAAAATAGAACATAGACAGACAGGTGACTAGGAACATTAAAAATAATAATAATACGTTAACAATTGACTTGGAAAATGGTAATAAGACTTATAAACCTATTTTATTTTGGCATTTCACATTTGGCTATAAAATAGTTTATAATTACATTAAGAATTTAAGAATGTACATTTTTCTTCTTACATAACAAGGTTCATTTAAAGGAAGAGAAAGGAGTTAAGAAGTTCTAGAAGACAACATTAAATACCCAGATTGTACTTCTACAAAAAATAAAAAAAAGTAGTTTGTGAATTGTTTATCCAGTAAGTTTCTACTCTCCCTCCAAACCCTGTTCCTCTTCGGCCTATTTGACTGAAAATCAACAGGTATGTCTTGTACAGGGATTTCTATAAATTTTCGTGTCGATATATTCATTACACTGGCAGTTATTAGAGAGGTTGATTTGAGCCCTCCCCAAGTTGGCTGTAAATCAATACGTGTCAATTACTGCCTTTTCGATATATATATATATATACAATTTCTTGTCAATATATTCATTCTATCGGGAGTTATTGTGTTCACAGACAGACTTCAAATAATTTTTGGTCACGGATTCGGACAACATGTGTTCCAGTGACAATTCTCAACTCATGGGGGGTGGAGTAGATCGCGTCCTCGTCGTGCCCCCTGGACGTAGAGAGTGTGAGAATAGAGATCTCATATACTGTCTGTGACTAAACGATCTACACTTTCGCCAGCAGCCCAAAAATGAATCGGCGAATAAGAAACAGAAATCAAAATCAAAATGGCCCTTATCAGGGCCAGGACAAAGCCCGCCCGGGACGTCTTCGGATGGTTTTCTGGAATGCGGGTGGTTTAACTCATGACAAATTCAGCGAGCTGAAGCAATTTGTTTTATTACATGACATAGATGTCTTCGGAATTGTCGAAGCAGGAGCTGCTGCTGATAAAATGGAATACTTTCAAGCACCTGGATACCAAATGTATTCCCTAAACCGATCGCGGCAGGTGGCCAGTGGTATTATAGTGGCAGCGAAGACATCAATTTCTGTTGTTTTTAAAATATGTCATCAACCCATTACAAATGATGCTTTGGAAGCGGTACAACTTAAAATTTGGAAGGATAAAATGCATAGAAGCGTAATAGTGGCATATAACCCACCAAGAAACAAACCGCACCTAATGTGGTTAGAAACACTCTGGAGCAAAAATGACATATTTTATGGTGACATGAACGCACCATCTAAGACCTGGGGTTACTCGTACACTTCGGATGTGGGTGCGATCCTGGAATCGTTTATTAATTCTAATCCAGTGGAATATATTGAAAATGTGAGCGCTAGCCCTACGTTTCTCTCGTATGCAGGGCACAAAGGTCACCCAGACATCCACCTAGCTCATCCGGCTATCACAGCATCAATCCACCATACTATCGAAAATCCACCTGGAGGTTTTGGTCACAAGCTAATGTTAGTGTCATTACAGCATAGCCCACATGTGCAGAACGCACCCCAAAGAGCCAAATGGAATATGAAGAAAGCAAATTGGGAAACGTATAGGAATGTAACAAACGCCTCAATTGTAGAAAATCTTTTCTGTCATGATGTTGATAAAACATATAAAAAACTGAAGGACAGTATTGTTAAATGTGCGCGGCAAGCGATTCCTAGAGGTAACGTTAAGAAACATAGGCCTTTTTGGAATGACACACTCCAGAAAATGAAAGAAGAGAGAGACGCAGCTCGCACACGCTTAGAATCAACGAATAACGCTGAAAATCTGGTAAATCTGAAAAGAACTACGGCAGTGTTTAAAAGAGAAATAATACAAGCAAAGAGACAATCTTTCCGTACGTTCTTAGAGAAGCTTGATTTCAGAAAAAACGGTGTCGAAGCTCACAGATTCCTCTCCAAATTAAACAAGAATAATGAAATTAGAAATAACCCTATACTCGTGGAAGGGAAGTCCTATAACACGGCAAGAGAAATAGCCAACATTTTCTGTAAGCACTATGCAAAAACGAGTAACTTCAAAACTAGGTCAAGACTAGGAAAGCCGATTCGCTACGGAATACAATCTGTTCTACAGCGAAATCACCTTGGCAGAGATGACCAGTGCATTGGCACACACAAAACTAGGCAAGGCCGCTGGCCCGGATGGAATCCTCCCAGAGATGATAGTGAATTTAGGTACGGAAGCAAGGATAGTAATTCGTAAGTTTATTAACTTGGTATGGAAGAAGCATTTCCCTGACGAGTGGCGGAAAGCCGAAGTCATACCTATTCTGAAGAAAGCTAAGAGTGCTGATGCCCCTGGTCACTTCAGACCAATATCACTCACTAGTGTCTTCTCAAAAATATATGAAAAGATTGTTCTAAATAGGCTCATGGTGTTCGTAGAAAGTCAACACCTGCTCTCTGATAACCAAGCAGGTTTCCGACAGCACCGAAACACAGCAGAACAGGCGGCCAGGCTGTCACAACACATCAAGGATGGATTCCATAGAAAGCAGAGCACCTTGGCCGTGTTTGTAGATTTCAAAACAGCTTTCGATCGGGTATGGAGGAAGAAACTAATAAACAAACAAACTTGAAAAACTTGGGGTGAGTGGGCGGTTACTGTACACTATCGCATCGTTCCTCGCGCAGAGATATATTAGGGTAAGATACCAGAACACAACCTCTTGGTACAAGCAGACAAAACATGGGCTGCCGCAAGGCTCGGTGCTGAGTCCCTTCTTATTCAACCTCTTCATAGATGACGTAGTCAGCATAATTGAGAGTATACCAGGAGTCAATGCCCTGCTCTATGCGGATGATTTAGTTATATGGGCGAGTAGTATTAATATCAAAGCACTGGAAGCAGCGCTGAATAGTGTTCTTGATAAGCTTGAATCATGGGCAAATGATAATGAAATGGAAATTAATAGCTCAAAAACGGAATTCCAACTGTTCACACTCTCTACAAAGCAGCAGCACGTGAATCTCAGGTATAAAGGCCTGCCGTTACAGAGGACTGAAGGAGCGACCTACCTTGGAGTAAAGCTAGACAAAAAGTTAAGTTGGGGGAAGCACACGGAGAAGGCAGGCAACTCAGAGACTCTCTGAAGAGACTCAATGGGACAAAGTGGGGTGCAAGTCAAGATTTCCTTTCCTGTGCGTATAAAACATATGTACGGCCGGTTATGGACTATGCATCCGAGGTAACTATCACTGCTCCCGTCGCTACCCTAAAAAAATTGGACCTGGTGCAAAATCAAGCATTGCGTATCATTACAGGAGGTACAAAATCCACTCCAATTACTGCGATGGAGCTCCAGGCAGAAATTGAGCCACTGAGGATCAGACGAGACAACCTAGCATTAAACATGTATGAAAGATTAAAGAGAATTGATGTAGATTTTTGGAAACAGTATAAACCAGCTAGAGGCAGACTTAAGACCCAAGTCGATTTTATTTCGACGTGTAGCGAGATAGCATCTAACCTAAACCTAGAGAACAGGCAGAGCTTCCCGAAACTAGCCGATATGCAGGCAACAGATATAGCCACCGCTCGACTGCACCTCATAAGAGCAGTCAGTAAGGAGGAAACTCCCACAACAGAGCTCAAGGCAACGGCACTGGAAACCATAGCTACTTGGTATCCCGAGGAAGAGTGGGCTCACATTTATACAGATGGTTCGGCATCGCAGGCGAAATTTAATGCTGGAGCCGGCGTATACTCCAAATTTTTCGTTCTTTCCGCGCCTGTAGGAAAGTTAGCAACGAATTATAGTGGGGAAGTGCATGCCATTCTCCTGGCTTTTAGAAAAATAACAGAAATGCGATGGGAAAATAGGAAAGTCGTCGTTTTCGTTGACTCCCAGGCTGCAATCTCGTCGATTGCTAGCTATGAGCGTAGCGAGGATTTGGAAATTCTACAATGCAAGAACATCATAAGCAATCTCATCCACGCCGGCTGCACGATAGTGTTACAATGGATCCCAGGTCATGCTGATGTCCATGGCAATGAGGAAGCAGATAGGCTCGCCAGAGAGGGAGCTGGTATGCTACAACCTGACAAACCCATGACCCTAAGTGACTGTAAGAGGCAAACCAAAGAATTCTTTCAAGTCAAGTGCGGGGCAGCCCACAGGACCAAGGCTGCTGGGAAAGCATGGGAAAATCTTGTACAAAAGAAAGACAGGCCCCCAAAAAACCTACCAAGATACCAATCAGTGGCAGAATTTCGATTGACAACGGGCCACGACTACCTACAAAAACATCTTCACCGTATAGGTGTAGCGGCGGAGCCTTTTTGCCCACTGTGCGACACCCAGGAAGAAATGGACAGAAAACACCTTAAAACGTGCCCTGCTCTAGCCAGCAGCAGAGGTTTACCGGATCATGTTTTGTATTGGGCTGCAAGAAAGCTGATGGCGGAAGCCTAATGCTATGGCGTAATTTAAAAAAAAAAAAAAAATCTCAACTCTTTACAAAATTTCCCAAATACGTACATCGTATATCCGGGAAAGTAAAAAAGAGATATAGCAGGAGTTCTGTAAGGAAACAACAGAATGCGTTGCAGGAGCTATGCACAAATACCATTTATATTTGCATATTTGTGTACTTCTGTTAATGCTAACGAGAGAATGAACATCTGTATCTTATTATACGAAGAAGAAGTCTGTAACTATCAGATAATGTGCATCATATCATATATGCAAGCATATTTTAGCGAAAGTCCAAGCTAAAAATATTCAGGACCTACTATTTTTCTTAATAGAAATTAAAAATAAAGAAAACAAAACAAAAACCTAAGAAGTTTCTCATTATTTCGGTCTTGTCCAACTCTTGTCTTCTACAAGTCAGTTTTTCAAAAGCGTTAACTTTTATGATTTTTGCGCAACTTAATTTAATCTGCAATAAACTGCTGCCATTAAGCGGTAGTAATGTCACAAGTTAAATATTTTAAACGAATTTACAAAAAGTATACCTCCTTTACAAGTTTAAAAGCGTTTCAACTATCAACAGGAACACTCAATTGCAAATCTAAAACCTGTCTTTAGTTTCATTTATCTATTTTAGCCTTGGTTAACAATAAAGTTGTACCGAGTTGAGGAAGACAAACAGTTCTTGAGGGGGCCGAGACGAGGGCGGACAGGGGTTAGCCGTTATACAACGGAAGTACATCAAACACACCGGTTCAACCAATTTGGGAAAATAATTATAGAAGAAAATTTGATTTTTACCAAAAAGGAGTAAGGATTGTTTGAGAATTACATCTCAGATCATGTGTTATAAGATCACCTACAAAGAGCATCCTTAAATGAGCTGTTTTGCGCATATTTAAAAAAAACGAGCTCCCAACGAACTGAATCAAGTCAATTCGACACAAACTTGGAGTCACATTTAAATGACATCTCCAAAATAAATAAATAAATATATATATAACATAATTACAAATATATAATTTAATATAAATACAATATTTTGCGTTTCGTGGAGTTATGTTTGATATTCGTGAAACATCTCCACATGCTATATAATTAATCAATCCTTGATGGCTTGTCTGCATACTTGTTACACAAGCTCATTCATAAATATTTTGTAGGTAGATTTAAAAAAATAATTAAACAATACTGAATGGCAAACAAAATACTGAGCAACTCAAGATAAGTAACTTAAATTGTGTGAAGAACTGATATGGACGAAAGTTGAGCATGTTTACACTTCATTCATTTATTTTATGTATTCTTAATAAAACTGATATATCCAAATGAAACTGTTTATAAAGATAATATAAAAACAATAATACAGTAATCGAAAAAGATGTCTATAAATATTTTTCACTACATATTTGTTAACTTTAACAATTTGTTTATTTATTTTTACATTTTGATTAATAATATGCATATTAAATAGTATTATAAAACTATAGTTTTGTATTAATAAACAAAAATAACAACTATGTGGATTTTTTTTTTTTAATCGTTGGCAATCGATGTGAATTTATAGTAACATTTGGGAATAAGTAAAAAATATAAATAAAATTGGCAGGCCCATAAGTACATAATTAGACCGTTATTTGAAAATTTAAAAAATCTAAAAGAAAGTGGATTGAGAGCAGTACAACAAAATTACAAGATAGTAGACAGTTTAATACAAAAATTATAAACATTTTCCTTTACTTAATGTACAAATGAAGAAGTGTTTTCCAAAAGGCGCTAAATTGTTACGAAAGTAAGATTTTTGTTCTAAAAGTATCCGCTAGAGGTAGGTGGCATCTAAACAGGAATAGTGAAAACTCTGAAAACTGCTTCAATTTGATAGATATTTCATGGAAATTATTCAATTTTTCAAACTAGCCGAAATGCAGAATGTCTCCCGAGATCATTGTGTTAAGGCTTGTTGCACTGACTGCACCATATTGTCGCAACTGCGCCAATCCGGCTCTCTTGTGTCGCCTCATTCAACTATTCAGTAAGGCTCCTCTCACCGTGATCTAAGCAAGTAATTCTTATGAACGAATCTCCGTTCTGTTTTCCTTTATTTTAAATTAAATTACGTATCCGTTGTCGAAGAGATACAAGTATTGAAAACGTTTTTTGGGAAATATTTTTGTGAATTTTCGTTAGATACCTTTATTTTTTTAAATTGTGACACATGCCCGGACTTTAACTACGAGGTCATAACGCCTACTAACAGAGTACTCTTTTCGTTGCTCTGGTGGACATGAGCCCGACTCTACACGACGAGTACATGACGTCGTACAGGCTCAGGACCCCTTCGGTTAACGTCCCATCCGAAGGATGGAATGATCCATTCATTTTTTCAGTGAACAACAATTTACAAGTAATTTTGGAAAACACGTCTTGAATTTTGGATACTAATCTCATCTGATTGAATTACTATAGTTAGTGAGTTACTATATACAGGAAGAACTATTTACGTATAATATATGACTATAGGAAGTTTGTCAAACATTCAAGAATTATAACAGAGTGATACAAATATTAAAATAAGGATACAATATCTAGTTTTGTTTTGATTGCTACTAGATAATTCATTATCTAATTATCACGGTTTAAACTTACATTTAATAAAGAAAAATATAAAAACCTAGATATATTTTAAACTTTTTAAAATTAAAATAACAGAATAAAAAATAAATAAATAATAATACTAAATGTGGTAAAAACATGACTAGATACCCATATTTTCACAAAGTAGATACAATTTATAAAAAAATAAAAAATATTCTCTTTTATAATAAACGAACCACATCTCTACATAAAAACATTATATAACTTATAACTATTACATAGATAAAGTGTTAATACAAATTTTATATTGAGCTTAATCTTATACCTAAAAGTAAGTAAATTCAAACTTTATTTTTTTTTTGTTACTTAAATACCGACTAAAACTAGTTTTACAATTATGTGAATCGAGTTAAAAATTTGAAATACAAATATTTTTTTATGTAAGTACATAGCACAGCACCATTTAAATCAATAAACAATACATTTTAAAAAGCAATTTTATCATTTATTTTACTACTTTATTAAGCAAAACATTCAAAAAATAAAGTGAAAATTTGGTAGTTTATTTTAAATTATGAATATTTTTAGGCTTTTTAAATAAAGAAGAGCTTTCCTTTTTCCACAATTTTCCTTCCCAGTGATTCAATAATCCAGGTTCAACCGAAATTCTATTGAATATTTGATGGGTTTTTTGACAAAATAATAACACAATGAGCACTGAGATACTAGATACAAAACAAAAGTAGTTCGTCCATTTTGTGGGGGAAGATTTCAGAATATTCCCCGCCCCCACCCATCTATATCCCCACAAGGTGTGCGGCCAGAAACATTCCTTGCTAGTTCGCATATATCGTTTCGCACACAGCGGATTCAGAACCAAATCACCACCCGTTTAGTGCCAATAAGTTAAGTACAACCACACGAAAATAAGTACCATTAATAAAAATAAGTACAAATAATAAAAATAAGGGAATCACTGGCAATGTGCGACCCCAGCGCGAATTTATCAATTAGCTTTTCGCACTTCCCCTGAAACTAAATTAACGCTTTATATCGAGTGTTTTGAGCGTTTTTGAGCCCTCCTCACACTTGATAGATAGATATAAATATAACATTCATATTCATTTTATGGGGAGTTATCGAGTACATATTCTCAACACACCCACGATAGAAAGGATTTTTTTTTTTTTTTCATTTTTGGAATCAGGGGTCCAGAAAACATAATATATATCCACGTTAAAACTCCACATCTTTCTGACCGATTACATAACTTCCCCTATACTTCGTAGAGCTGGGAAAGGAAAAGTACCAATAAGGATTAACAATATACAAAATCATATTTACAAATATATTAAATGATAGGAACCAAAAAAAAAAAAAAGAACACACTGTTTCACAACAAATAACTTTCAATCTGTTAAAAAATTATTTTAAAGTGTATCAAAAACAATTTTACATGGTAACTGTTTTTCGGAAGCGACTTATAACCGACCAAGCACTCGTATTAAATATATTATAATATATATTAATAAATATTACGTTAACTTTTAATTTAAAATACCTGTTCTACTTACAACCTTGATATAATACTCATATATGTTGACTATATACTTAGTATGTACTAATGTATATAATGCTCATATATGTTAATTATATACTTAGTATTTACTCATTTATATAATACTCATATATGTTGTTTATATACTTAGTATATACTAATTTATATAATACTCATATATGTTGATTATATATTTAGTATGTACTAATTTATACCTTTACAGTATACAATAAACGACAAATTATAAAACTTTAATACAACTTCCTTTTAGTATGTTTATTTCATTAATTTTTTCCTTAAAACTTTATGAAGAAAATATAATAACAACCCGTATCTGATATCTGATCACCAGCATAGTAACTATCAAAATAAATAATACAACATATAGGCTGCTTATAGGCCAACATTTGGGAAATAAAAAACCTAACGATGGAATTTCGAGAAAAACAAAAAATTAAAAAGTTAAATATTGAAGAAGTTCGTGAAAAAATGCAAAAACAGTGTTTTTTGTACTTTTCTCGAGAAAATCATCGATCAATTCATTTCTCATAAAAAAATAAATACGGATGAGCCATTTAGCCTCTCAACAAATAAATAAATAATAATATAAATATTTGATCAAATATAACAGAAAGGAAGACGAAGTAGGCGGGGGGTGGTGGCGTATCGCACCCTCCACCCTCTCTCTGTTCAACACATTCATTCAGTCCTTTTTATTTTATTTTTACAATTTATTTTTTATTATAATTATGGTTCCGTAGGTCGAAGACGATCCGGTAGAACAAAAAATACTTTGGTACAAAGGATATATTAAGTCAAGAAAAGTATAGTATTTTTTTAGGTTATGGGTTGAAGCGCTGAGGGCGAAGAATGAAAAAATTATTTTTTTGAACAAAAAATAGTATTTATCAGTTAAAAAAGCTGGGGATATAATGTTCAACTTTTTGTTATAAATATGGCGATATTTTACACGAGAAACATTGGAGAATATTACCAAATATCTGCTAACATACGTGTGGACTGGGCGTGAATGACGCCCTCAATAGGTTCACCATTATTTGCGCTTTGATGATAAGATACAACGCCCTAAGGAGCGCAGTTGAAGGGAGGTCCTACTGTCCTAACAACGCTAACATTATCCCTTCGACTTCCCTCTTCTTTGTGATTCCCTTAAGGATTGGAGTGTCACAGCCTCAGGTAATCTCAGAATTGTATAAATATCCCAACTTAAATGTTACTATTGAACTTTGTGGTGACGATGGTATAAGCCAAACCGGTACACTATACATATAAATATATATTGATGAAATTAGGCAGTATACTATGTTAAAAAGTTCTTTGTTGTTTAAAACCTAATGGATTGTGCGGCCATACTTAAAGCCTGGAGCATGAAGGGGCAAGTGTAGTAATATGGCATTATCCCTGATCTAATGGATTGTGCGGCCATACTTAAAGCCTGGAGCATGAAGGGGCAAGTGTAATAATATGGCATTATCCCTCATCTAATGGATTGTGCGGCCATACTTAAAGCCTGGAGCATGAAGGGGCAAGTGTAATAATATGGCATTATCCCTCATCTAATGGATTGTGCGGCCATACTTAAAGCCTGGAGCATGAAGGGGCAAGTGTAATAATATGGCATTATCCCTCATCTAATGGATTGTGCGGCCATACTTAAAGCCTGGAGCATGAAGGGGCAAGTGTAATAATATGGCATTATCCCTCATCTAATGGATTGTGCGGCCATACTTAAAGCCTGGAGCATGAAGGGGCAAGTGTAATAATATGGCATTATCCCTCATCTAATGGATTGTGCGGCCATACTTAAAGCCTGGAGCATGAAGGGGCAAGTGTAATAATATGGCATTATCCCTCATCTAATGGATTGTGCGGCCATACTTAAAGCCTGGAGCATGAAGGGGCAAGTGTAATAATATGGCATTATCCCTCATCTAATGGATTGTGCGGCCATACTTAAAGCCTGGAGCATGAAGGGGCAAGTGTAATAATATGGCATTATCCCTCATCTAATGGATTGTGCGGCCATACTTAAAGCCTGGAGCATGAAGGGGCAAGTGTAATAATATGGCATTATCCCTCATCTAATGGATTGTGCGGCCATACTTAAAGCCTGGAGCATGAAGGGGCAAGTGTAATAATATGGCATTATCCCTCATCTAATGGATTGTGCGGCCATACTTAAAGCCTGGAGCATGAAGGGGCAAGTGTAATAATATGGCATTATCCCTCATCTAATGGATTGTGCGGCCATACTTAAAGCCTGGAGCATGAAGGGGCAAGTGTAATAATATGGCATTATCCCTCATCTAATGGATTGTGCGGCCATACTTAAAGCCTGGAGCATGAAGGGGCAAGTGTAATAATATGGCATTATCCCTCATCTAATTGATTGTGCGGCCATGCTTAAAGCCTGGAGCATGAAGGGGCAAGTGTAGTAATATGGCATTATCCCTGATCTAATGGATTGTGCGGCCATACTTAAAGCCTGGAGCATGAAGGGGCAAGTGTAATAATATGGCATTATCCCTCATCTAATGGATTGTGCGGCCATACTTAAAGCCTGGAGCATGAAGGGGCAAGTGTAATAATATGGCATTATCCCTCATCTAATGGATTGTGCGGCCATACTTAAAGCCTGGAGCATGAAGGGGCAAGTGTAATAATATGGCATTATCCCTCATCTAATGGATTGTGCGGCCATACTTAAAGCCTGGAGCATGAAGGGGCAAGTGTAATAATATGGCATTATCCCTCATCTAATGGATTGTGCGGCCATACTTAAAGCCTGGAGCATGAAGGGGCAAGTGTAATAATATGGCATTATCCCTCATCTAATGGATTGTGCGGCCATACTTAAAGCCTGGAGCATGAAGGGGCAAGTGTAATAATATGGCATTATCCCTCATCTAATGGATTGTGCGGCCATACTTAAAGCCTGGAGCATGAAGGGGCAAGTGTAATAATATGGCATTATCCCTCATCTAATGGATTGTGCGGCCATACTTAAAGCCTGGAGCATGAAGGGGCAAGTGTAATAATATGGCATTATCCCTCATCTAATGGATTGTGCGGCCATACTTAAAGCCTGGAGCATGAAGGGGCAAGTGTAATAATATGGCATTATCCCTCATCTAATGGATTGTGCGGCCATACTTAAAGCCTGGAGCATGAAGGGGCAAGTGTAATAATATGGCATTATCCCTCATCTAATGGATTGTGCGGCCATACTTAAAGCCTGGAGCATGAAGGGGCAAGTGTAATAATATGGCATTATCCCTCATCTAATGGATTGTGCGGCCATACTTAAAGCCTGGAGCATGAAGGGGCAAGTGTAATAATATGGCATTATCCCTCATCTAATTGATTGTGCGGCCATGCTTAAAGCCCGGAGCATGAAGGGGCAAGTGTAATAATATGGCATTATCCCTCATCTAATTGATTGTGCGGCCATGCTTAAAGCCTGGAGCATGAAGGGGCAAGTGTAATAATATGGCATTATCCCTCATCTAATTGATTGTGCGGCCATGCTTAAAGCCTGGAGCATGAAGGGGCAAGTGTAGTAATATGGCATTATCCCTCATCTAATGGATTGTGCGGCCATACTTAAAGCCTGGAGCATGAAGGGGCAAGTGTAATAATATGGCATTATCCCTGATCTAATTGAACCTTGTATCCCTCCGTGACTTAACAATGCGCAGTTCTGCATATTCAGAATTAATTCGTTATACATACAAAACAACCCGATATGAAGACATGTCTCTACGTAAGGCTGGAATTCCTGAAACACCATCAAAGCTACATCCCATTATCTAAAAATACTTTTTTCACTTAATATTTCCTTTGTATGACCCTGTTTATAATATCGCACTCCCACAAGAATAGAGTCGTAACTTCCAAATCTACTGTTTTGGGGTTTTAAGTCATTTTTCATTGTTTTTCAGTTCTCTTTACAACTAGAATACTGTCGTAACTTCACCTACAAAGCATTCCTTGAAAAAGACATTACGACATCAACAAATTTACTATACTTAGTAGGAATACTGTCGTTGAAATTGAAGTAGCTTTTTTTAAAAATGTTGATTTTGAAGTTACGACCCTATTCTTCTGGGGGTGCGATATATATCACTCTTTAATATTGTGTAATGTTTCAGTAATATAGCTTTAATAGTTTCTCAAGTATCGGGGGGACAGACAAACGTCAAACAGGATTTCATCGACGGGCTTCAATCTACGGATCCCTAAAATAACAATGTATATGGCCAATTTTTATAGTTATATATAATGTAATATTTAGCTTGCTTTCAGCTCTTTTAATGCCGAGAATATAAAACTAAATTAACACAAATATCTCTTCTATGAAACCATAGATATAATTACTTTTTTTTTATGTTGTATTTTTGTCGAAGTTCTTCGTTAAGTTTTTCTTCCAAAGAGGGCTCTCTCGCTCCACTATTGTCTTCAACTTTCGATTCTGTAAAAAAAAAAAAATAAATAAATAAAAATAATGTAATAGACAATTTGTTTTTTAATTTAAGGTATACGAGACAATAATAAAAAACAACAAAATAATTTGGAAGACCAAAACTGCTTTAATTTCATCTGCGCATATAAATGTTTATAAAAAACATTGTATATACATATATAGTTATCAATTAAACAATGTAGAAAGTAATTTAACATAAGCCCCAAGAAATATGTAATAATGATTCAGATAAGATTCAGACTTGTGCACAGGCATTCTCATCCCCACCTAAACATCATCTGTCTATCGGTACACTTTTATGTTTGTAAATTTTATAAAATAGACTCAGCTCAATTTTATAGGCTATAATGAAGACGGGCTTGCAAAATGAAAAGCTTGAAAATCAGTAAATTTTGTGAAAAAAAAAAGAAGATAATATTCTTTAATTATCCATTGATTAATTTTGATTCAACGTCAGATCGATATATGTATATCTACTTTCAAATACTGACAATAATAATATTGCGGTAAGATGTGTGAATGAGGCCACGCCGCACATTCATCGATACATGTATATCTATTTTCAAATACTGATATTAATAATATTGCGGTAAGATGTGTGAATGAGGCCACGCCGCACATTCATCGATACATGTATATCTATTTTCAAATACTGATATTAATAATATTGCGGTAAGATGTGTGAATGAGGCCACGCCGCACATTCATCGATACATGTATATCTATTTTCAAATACTGATATTAATAATATTGCGGTAAGATGTGTGAATGAGGCCACGCCGCACTTTCATCGATACATGTATATCTATTTTCAAATACTGATATTAATAATATTGCGGTAAGATGTGTGAATGAGGCCACGCCGCACATTCATCGATACATGTATATCTATTTTCAAATACTGATATTAATAATATTGCGGTAAGATGTGTGAATGAGGCCACGCCGCACATTCATCGATACATGTATATCTATTTTCAAATACTGATATTAATAATATTGCGGTAAGATGTGTGAATGAGGCCATGCCGCACATTCATCCATATCCGTATCCATGTGACCGTACTGGGATGACTAGATAGTGGAAATATTAACTTTTATTCTTTTTATTTTACTAGTTCAGCATATTATATGTTATGCTAGTAGCATATTATATGTTATGCTAGTAATATAGACATAAAATAAATAACATATAAAATAACAGATTGGCGTCGTCTCATCTTGAGAACCAGCTAGCACTGCTCACTGCTCACTGCTTATAGAAGTGAACAAACAAAAGATGAATGTAAAAGATAGTTCCGAGAATGACTAACAATTATGAAAGTCAACTTGAACACTTGGTCTCTAAGGAGGATGTCTTGAGGGAGCCGTGGCTTGAGTCTTGGGGCTGGAGTCGTCTTCCCTAGATCATAATACGCTGGTCCTGCTGTGGTCTTTAGGGAATCATGAAACTTCTTGGTAACCCTCTTCACGAAGTCCTCAACATATGACATGCTTAGTTCTTCGTGAAGTTGCTTGTTCCTCAAGAACCATGGCACATTTATTGCCGAAAATATTGTTATTTTCTTTTTAGATATGTACTTCATTCCTATCAGAGCCATTTTCTAAGCTCGATATTTAATTAAATATATAGTAAAATGTAATTTTAATGGTAATCTATTCATAATAATAGTTACAAATACATAGTTTTGTATGCTTGAAAATATGTGTGTATTTATCACATTTTGGTCCATTTTAGACATACTCTCTCTCCGGAGCATTCGTGAAGCTATGAGTGCATCGGTGCATGAATGTTAACAATATAGAAACATAAATTGCTCAAAGTGAATTATGCTCTTATGTGTACCACTCTGTATAAATGTGAACTGACCCGAGTATTGTCTGTCTTTGAATGGAATGTGTTTTGGCGAAAACAGTTTCAAATCTCCATTTAGCTTGGACGAGGTGGCTCTCATAAATAGAAAGGCTGGTCCTCCATTTGACTCCCAAATTCCACACTCTGTATCACTAGCAAATATCAATAAAATGTTACTTATCACCCTTATATCAAATCAATAACATGTGAAATATTGATATCTCAAATTTTCATAAATTTCAAAAAAAATGTACTGTTGTTATTAAGCTTTGTCATATTGTATGTATAAGTTCTAAAAAAAAAATGTAAGTGGCCTTTTTGAGATTTTTGAAAATGAAACTGCAATGTTTTGTTCCTTCCAACAATGGAATGCCTAATGTGACAAAGAAAATTAGAACTTCTTTCACAAGAATTCAAATGGCACGAAAATTCAGCTCTCAATGACAAAGAATTTATGGTTTCCAGATTTACTTTGTGAAGCTCCATTTGAAATTTTAGAAGACACCATACGAGAAAAAGTGAGTAACATTATATATAACAAATTTCAACAACAGCAAAAGAAATTATTTAATCTTCAAAAGAAGACCATAAATGTTGACAATAAAGAAGAAATTAAACCGTTCCAATTTCACCCCAGAATAAGAAATTTATCGGATATCGTTTTTACAATAGAAGAACAACAATTATTGGGAAAAGGACCTAAATACACACCACACGTCCAAAACGTTAAAAAAGAAAAAGAACAACTCGGTGTATACGTGGAATTAGCCATAGAAAAATCAAACATAAGTGATAAAGGACTATTAAAATATCAGATAAAGAAGAACATAGAAACAAAACCGACAGACAAGAAGAACTCAACAGAGAAGAAACTTCTGAAAAACATCCAACAAAAAATGATACAACAGGAAATCATAGCCACAAAAGCAGATAAAGGGAACACTATAGTATTTTTAAAGAAACAAGACTACATAGAAAAAATGAACGGAATCATTCAAAATCAAGAGGTATGCCTCCTAGACAAAGACCCCACCCAAGAATTTAAGAAGACAGTAAAAACAATAGTAAATGATCTCCAAATTTTGGCAGAAAACAAGAAAATAAAAAGAGCACTCACACCGATGTACAGCGAAGCACCAAGACTATACGGCCTAATAAAGGAACACAAACCAGATCTTCCAGTACGACCAGTTGTCTCCTACAGTAACGCACCTACCTGTAAGTTGGCCAAATTTTTCAACAATCAATTCAGACTTTTAACCCATTTTAACCCTGATCAGACCGTACGAAATTCCATAGACCTCACTAAAAAACTTAATAATATTAATCTTAAGGGTAAAAAATTTAGATTAGTCTCTTTTGATGTCAGTAATATGTTTCCCAACATACCTACTGCAGAAACCGTCAACTTAGTAGAGCATATTTTATGTAGGAAAAAGATCAACCCCAGTGTCCACATAGAAATCATGTCAATACTAAATACATGCCTCAACCAAAATTATTTCCAATTTAACAAAAAAACGTACCTTCAAAAATCTGGACTTCCAATGGGCTCCCCCCTCAGCCCACTCTTAGCAGATATATTTATGGACAACTTAGAAAATAAAATACTAAAAACAAAATTAGCAAAAAAACATATTTTATTTTGGTTTAGATATGTCGATGACGTCCTAACTGGTTTCACAGGCACAGACAGACAGTTGGACCAATTTAATAACCTCCACAAAAATATAAAATTTACTGTAGAAATAGAGAACGAACAGAACAACATAAACTTTCTAGACCTAACAATAACAAGACAAGACAATTCCTTCCTATTTAACATATACAGAAAAGACACTTACACGGACGCCATAATCCCCAATGACTCTTACGCCCCGGAATCTCACAAATATGCATACTTCAAGTCCATGATACATAGATGCTTCTCATTGCCTCTAACGAACACAAACAAAAAACAAGAAATAGCCAAATTAAAGCAAATTGCAGCCGGCAATAACTTTAATACCAGTATAATAGACAAACTAATATCTAGTAAATTAAAACAGATAACTTATCATAATATCTACCCTAAACCACAAACAGAAAAATGTAATTATTACTCTATCCCTTACACTGGTAGATTATCCCAAATAATAAAAAAGAAATTAAGTAAGCATAACTTGAATCCAGCCTTCAAATCCAACCCCAATCTGGGTAGAATATTATTTAATTCAAAAGAAAAAATAGATTTAATGGATAAATGTGGAGTGTATCAATTGGAATGCCCAGAATGTAATGCCAAATACGCGGGACAGACAGGGAGATCCTTTAAGATTAGATACAGGGAACACACAAGAAATACAAACTCCAACACTTCCTCATTTCACCAACATCTCACAGAAACAGGACATACCATAGACACACAACACAAACCAAATATAATACATATCTGCCAAAAAGGTCCACTTTTGAATTTACTGGAAGCGGTAGAAATAAATAAACTGAACAAAAATAACGATATTGTAATGCTAAATGAACAAATAGAACTGAACCATTCCCCCCTTCTTAATTTAAATATCAAGTAGCTAAGAGTCTGATGATTGTGGAAATGTTTTGCCAACTGACATTCAGAGAATACTATAATTTTCATTTGATGTTTTAATTTGCCTTTAAATTCTTTGTATTTGTTTTTATTCACTTTAATATTTATTATATGTTACATTTATATAATTCCTGAGTCATACCTATATAAGTACCAACACTTTTCTGTTAGATTCGCTTTATTAGATTTTATATATATATCATTTTCTTTCTTCTTTTTATTTTATATTTATTATTATCTTGTAAATATCTGTTTATTGGAATGTATAGAGTAACAAAAACAAGGGATTCCCCGTCATTACCTAAAAACCCCCTCCTTAACTGTACCCTCTACCCTGTCAACCAATTCTGTCAGTTTGTAAGTGACTCTTGATAATGCCTTAACACGGCGAAACTAGTTGAGTATTTGAGAATATATAGTGAAGTTTGACAAAGAAATTGTGCATTTTAATTATCTATTCAATGACAAAGGTTTATATAAAAGGAACCTGGCTCAATTTCCCCAATCTTTAAACTCCAATCTATATTAATAAAGCTGAAACGGGGTTTGTGTGTTTGTGAGTTTGTTCCAGCATCACACCCAAACGGCAGGACGGATTGTCATGAAACTTCACGCGTAGCAACCTTTTGAGCCCTATTGAACAATAGGCTATGTGGCGTCCCAAAATTTCGAACGGGAGGGGAGTTGTAAGGGGGGACTAAGCATAAAAATAGTGCTAACTCATTAACGGTCGGATTGTCATGAAATTTCATGTGTAGTATTCATAAAGGCCAAATAGAAAAATAGGGTGTGTGGCGTCCCAAAATTGTGAACGGGAGGGGGGTTTTGGGAGTAGGCCTAAATTTGAAGATAGTGATAGGTCAGTAACGGATGATCGGATTGTCATGGAATTTAGTACTTTTAAAAGCAAAATAGAAAATTACACTATGTGACATTTCAAAAATTTGAATGGGAGGGGGGGCTAAGCATAAAAATAATGCTAACTCAATAAAGGATAATAGGATTCTCATGAAATTTCACATGTAGTAGTAGTAACTATGTACTAGCTGTCCGCCGTTGGCATATATTAGCTGTGGTCACAAGCGTTCTTAAGTACGCACTGGGTAGGATGTCCAGCGATGCTAAGTATTCACTAGCTGTGGTTTCCGCCGTTGAATGGCGCATACTAGCTGTGGTGCCCAGGGGTCCTAATAACTTACTAGCAGGGTGCCTGCCGTTGAAGGACTATATAAGCCTTATTGCATATGAATAATTGAAAATTATAACATCATGAATGTACTGTTGAATAATTGAATATAATTCGAACTAGAGATACTAGAAGAAAAGTCAAAGTTCCCCGGGCAACGCCGGGTATTACTGATAGAAAGAAAATAGATTAAAAAACGATCTTTGGACGTAACATTTAAATTGGTAAATTCTCTGGGAAGAAACTGATTCTACTCGATACTATTAATATACAAGCTAGTTGTTGACGTTTTAAGGACACATTTATAGCAAGTAGACCTAAACGCTCCCTTCTAGCCCTATGATAAATTTGCAATATGTACTTTGAAATTACTAAGTATGTTCGTGATTTAAATTAAATTTGCTGTGAGCACATGTTTTCTGAAGATGATCAAAAATTAGCGAAATATTAGAGAAGAGGTTAGGTTTTATGACTCATTCCCGGGCTTTAACTACGAGGTCATATCGCCTACTACCAGAGCGCTCTTTCCTCATTCTGGCGGACATGAGCCCGACTCTACTGTGAGAGTACTAAATTTTGCCTACCCTAAATGTTTATTCACCTAGGGTAGGGGTCTTTAACTAGTATCTGACATCGTACAGGGTCGGGACCATCGCTTAACGTCCCATCCGAAGGACGGCATGCTTAAGTTTATTTTACCTCCCAGATAAAATAAACTAAGGGCCTTGGTCGGGTTACGAACCCACGTTCTTGGGCTCAGAAGTCAAGCACGCATACCACTGAGCTACCGGCGCCCTCTTATTAGAGAAGATATTAAATGAAACACTCATTGGAGACGATATGTCTTTATAATTGGCAATTATCTATATAATTCATCTCCTCATCGAAAAACTTCCATAAACATCACAAAATGAATTTCTTAAAACATCAAAAACATTGAATATTTCATAATTTCCTTTGGTGCTACCTGTATAAAAAAAATCATGACCATCTGAGACATCGTTTCAGTTTCAAGTGTTTCGACATGGTATGTACGACGTAGCTAGTAATATACATGGATACATTCTCCGTTAAATATTGAAATGATGGGAGACGATTTAAATAAGAGAAAACTTAAAATATTAATTTAGACAAATCGTACGTTAACGATGTTTTGAATAATATAACCAAGTCAAGTAATCAATATAAAACTTGAAATCAAATAAAATCAAACATTTAAGAACATATTTCTCCGTGAACATGCTAGTTATTTTGGCGATTATGTCTTAAGAGACCGTAAGAATGCAACGTACTTAACTGAATATGTAGGGGGCACGTTCTTATCTCACTGATGCATTATTATTTTAAAATATGCGTCCCGCACATACTTCGCACACAAAAAGGCTGCCGACCCCTGCACTTAACTAGTTCCTTACCATGATTCAGTCAGCTTCTTGTGTTTTCCAACATTTTTCTTTACATCCTTTTCCATTTGTTCACATTTACTCTTCAGCATTTTTTCCTCTTCTTCTTTTTCTACAAATCAAAAACATATATATATATTTTTTTCTCGAAAAAGTAATATAAATTTACATTATATTTGTGAAATAAATACAAACAAATTGTAAATCTTGTCATTTAGTTGGTTATTGTGTCTCATGCCCGGGCTTTGACTTCCAAGTCATGTCGCTTACTACCAAAGCGCTCTTTATATGTGATGGTAAGATGTGGGACGAGATTTCTCATAAAATTAAAAGACGTTGTCTTCCCACTTTTTTATTTAAAACAGTGGGAAGACAACGTATTTTATTTTTATGGGAAAGCGCTCTTTCGTCACGCTGGTGGACATGAGCCCGACTCTACTATCCAAGACCTAAATTATGCCTACCCCAATATTATTATTCACCTAGAGTAGGGATCTTTAACGAGTACCTGAAATCATAAAGGCTCGGGACCATCGCTTAACGTCCCAACCGAAGGACAGCATGCTCAAGATTTTATCACCTCCTTGATGAAAAAACCAAGAAGGTCGGCCGGGGTTCAAACCCGCGATATTGAGCTCAGTAAGCAAGCACGGTACCACTGAGCTACCGGCGCCCTCCATTGTGAGGCCACTTTTATTTTCTTTATATTATTACATTTACCATTAACTTTGAAAAAAAAAATCAACGATTTCACAAAATAAACAAGAGTTAATACAACATTCTATATAATTAAATATAGCTTATAAATAAAATTATTATAAATTTATTTTTGGATCATGGTACCTTTTAGAGCATTTTGAATTTTGCCTAGTTCAGTCTGAAGTGTGTTGCTTATATTTTCGAAGTCCTGTTTTATAGAAGATTCGCTGTGGGTTCGCATGCTCTCCAATCTCGTCTGCTCCTCCATCTACAAACATTAGGAACAAACCATTAATTGATGGGTTTCAGAATAAAATAAAATATTAATTTTAATGATTGAGGCTTGAGCTGAAACAAACAACTTTATTGGTGCAATATTAAATAAGTGAATGGATGGTAAAAAATGGAAATTCGGAAGGCCACTAAATTCACTTTTCAAGAATAAAAATATATATATATCTGTCTAAGATGAGCCCCATGGAAAACGTCATGTCTCTCTCCCTTCCAAACTGAATCAGTGTTTTGTTTGTCGTCAATCGATCCATTAGTTTCGGAGATATGAGAAATGACGAACATACACACATACAGAGATGGATTCATTTTTATCCTGAGGTTCAAAAACTTTGAAAAAAATCTCAAGAAACCAACTCGGAGTTCTCTCTAAACGAAAATGTTGACAGTAACTGTTTGACTAATTGAGGGGGTTAGAAGCAAAGGGATGTAAGTGACAAAAATGTAATTTCGAGACAATTACCTTCAAAGTTATAGTAACATCGTAAATTCAGATATTACCCAGGTATTTTCCACTATATAGCATTATAGGCCAGTCAGTAGAGGTTCGAAACAGGGGGGTACGTTGCAAAAGGTGGTGTAGAAGCTTTTATTTTTTTAACTTGTATATATGGGTACGAACATGTAAAAAACAAAAATGCTAATACGGGCGACCTCGGGACAACTTTTGGCAGCCAAAAAACATCGAAATTTTAGGACTTTTTGGGGTTTTTTGCCTATAACTCCTAAAAGATGCATCCTAGCGAAAAAGTTACGATGTAAAAAATTGAAGAGCATTAAATTCTGCGTTGATTAAGTATCACAACTTAATAATTAAATTAAGTGGTATGGTCGAAAACCAAGGTCAAAAAATGAAGATTTTTTCCAACTTTGTCAAAAACTGAGATACAGTACTATATATGAGTCTACAGCTTGGAAATGAGTTTTCTAAGAGAAAAACGCATAGAATAAAAGTTGTAGAGCATCAAATTCTGCGTCTACTGAGTACCAACATTTTTAAATTTGGCAAAGTACACCTCTCGAAATTGGCATCCCGACTTCCGGTACAGTACGGGTGTATATCCTACAGAGTTATTCTTGCTTTAGTATCATCAAATAATCATTTAAAAATGTGAAAGTTAGGAGAAAACACAGGAGTAAATAAGAAAACATATGAATGTAATTTAAAAAATACATAAGTTCTAGTATGCCTCATCTTTTCCTGAGCCCCGGCTCCTCTACTGGCAACTGTAGGAAGCTCTCATCATCCTGCTCTGGTGGAGTGGCGAGTTCATCCAGAATTACTTTTTCACGTACGGATTCGCGCCGTACCCGATGTTCACTCTTTGCAGAAGGAGCCATGCGGAAAGGAACCAAGTCGTCTATGTACGCAGCATTCACCCCGCTTGCCTCCAAAGCTACAAAAGGGTGACAGTATTTCGCAGTAGTGGATGAAGGCTATCTGCTTCATAAAGTCTTTTGGCCTCGCAATGCCTCCTTCGCAACCATCGCCAAGAGCTACTCCTCTTTTTTAAAAAGACACTATGGGTCCACGAATGTTGCCGTTGTGTTCGACGGGTACCCTGCTCAGAGTGGCACCAAAAGATCCGAGCGATTGCGGCGGATGAAGATTCACCAATCCCCCGAAGTGATCTTTGATGTGAATACAATGAACCAAGTCCCTCAGGAAACTTTTTTGGCCAATGAGCAAAATAAAAGTCGTCTCATTGAAGTCCTGAGAAGTCACTTCGAAGATTGTGACATTGAAGTCAATCAGGCCCAAGAAGATGCTGACTTGCTCATTGTTAACACCGCCATTTCCAAGGCCAAGGAGAACGAAAATGTCAGGATAATTGGAGAGGACATAGACCTCCTTGTGCTTATGATATGGCTTGGCCAGCCATGCACCAACTTGGTCTTTCTGAAGCCTGGAAGAGGGGGTGCTGCTGATATGCAATATTTGACATCTTTCAAATTCGACCAATCCATATCCAGCCACATCCTTTTCATCCACGCGTTTAGTGGATGTGATACGACATCAGCTATTTTTGGCCAAGGAAAGATGAAGCTGAGCAGCATGGTCACCTTTTCGAAAGAACTGAAGGACATCTCTCGACGGTTCCTCAACCCACTCATCAGCCATGATGAGATTGCTGAGGCTGGTGCGCGTATTTTCGCGGTCATCTACACCGGCGACTCCACCAACGTAGCTCTGGATGAACTCGCCACTCCACGTTCACACGAGCAGTGACCAAGGGAAAAGTGGACCTCGCAAGACTGCCATCTACTTATGATGCTGCACGCCACCACTCATACCGGTGTTTCCATCAAAAACAGACATGGTTGGGTAACACAATTAACCCGGAGGAGTGGGGATGGGTGCGCAGTAATGCGGGTCTAGTGCCACTAAAAACCTCCAGAGACGTGGCTCCCTTGTCTCTACTCAAGACAGTGTCATGCGCTTGCAAGATAGCGTGTAGTAGAGCCTGCTCTCTCCGTGAGGCTGGTCTGAAGTGCTCTTCCATATTCAAGCATTGCTGTGGTCAACACTTTACCACAGGTAGTTGACGATGATCACTTCAACCAGCTATTGGAGCACCAGAGCAGGATGATGAGAGCTTCCTACCACCTCCACAGTTGCCAGTAGAGGAGCAGGGGCCATCCAAACGACTCAGGAAAAAATGAGGCATACTAGAACATATGTATTTTTTAAATTACATTCATATGTTTTCTTATTTACTCCTGTGTTTTCTCCTAACTTTCACATTTTTAAATGATTATTTGATGATACTAAAGCAAGAATAACTCTGTAGGAGATACACCCGTACTGTACCGGAAGTCGGGAGATTGCCAATTTCGAGAGGTGTACTTTGCCAAATTCAAAAATGTTGGTACTCAGTAGACGCAGAATTTGATGCTCTACAACTTTTATTCTATGCGTTTTTCTCTTAGAAAACTCATTTCCAAGCTGTAGACTCATATATAGTACTGTATCTCAGTTTTTGACAAAGTTGGAAAAAATTGTCATTTTTTGACCTTGGTTTTCGACCATACCACTTAATTTAATTATTAAGCTGTGATACTTAATCAACGCAGAATTTAATGCTCTTCAATTTTTTACATCGTAACTTTTTCGCTAGGATGCATCTTTTAGGAGTTATAGGCAAAAAACCCAAAAAAAGTCCTAAAATGTCGATGTTTTTTGGCTGCCAAAAGTTGTCCCGAGGTCGCCCGTATTAGCATTTTTGTTTTTCACATGTTCGTACCCATATATACAAGTTAAAAAAATAAAAGCTTTTACACCACCTTTTGCAACGTACAATACCTCTACTGACTGGCCTATTACTGGTACTACCAATCGTTCTGATCATTAGCCAGTAGTCAGGGTAGGTGTCAAGGAAGATGTTAACACACATATCTCAATTTCAGCGGATTTGTCACTTACATCCCTTTGCTTCTAACCCCCTCAATTAATTAATTTTACTAAATTTCTTTATATCCATAAATGAAAACTACACAGGTGTCTATGGGACTTCTGAATCTTCATAGTAGATTTCGTGTTGATACATTCGTTATTTGGACAATTGTAAGGTTTTTTTTAGTACAACCCCAATCAATGGGTGTCATCTTCATGGGCCTCTGGATAAACAAATAAAATTTCGTGTCGATACATTCATTCTCTCGGGAGATATCAGTTCATCAACACACACACACCAAAATAGAAAATGATTTTTTTACTTCCACAGCTCTAGAAAGTATAGGGGAAGTTATTAAATTGAAATTTCATGTTTTCCTGATGATATACCAAACAATAAAATAAAAAACGTGATAAATAAAGCACTTTTTAATTTATTTATTAGTATTTCCACTATATACCACCAAATACAAGTATGTGAAATTAGACAATATAAGTGTTCAATTATTTGACGAGGGCGCAGGTAGCTCAGTGGTATGCATGCTTACCATTCCCGACCGAGGCTCTTAGTTTATTTTATCTGGGAGGTAAAATACTTAAGCGATGGGACGTTAAGCGATGGTCCCGAGCCTGTACGATGTCAGGTACTCGATAAAGACCCCTACCCTAGGTGAATCGATGGTCCCGAGCCTGTACGATGTCAGGTACTCGTTAAAGACCCCTACCCTAGGTGAATAAAAATTTAGGGTAGGCAAAATTTAGGATTCCCACAGTAGAGTCGGGTCATGTCCACCAGAGTGACGAAAGAGTGCTCTGGTAATAGGCGATATGACCGCGTAGTTAAAGCCCGGGCATGAGTCATAAAACCAAACCTAAAGTGTTCAATTAAAAAGTGCTTTATTTATAATATTTTTAATTTTATTATTAGTATTTCCACTATATATCACCAAATACAAGTATGTGGAATTAGACAATATAAGTGTTCAATTAAAAAGTGCTTTATTTATCACCTTTTAATTTTATTATTAGTATTTCCACTACATCGTCACAAAATGCAAAAAATTGTATTGGGACAAATAGCAACCAGATGGCCTGAAATATACCAACCTGTTTCTGTAATAAACTATTGATTTCAGCAAGTTTGGCACTGATTTTGGTTTCCGACTCAACGATTGCCTCCTGTTTCATCTTCTTCATTGCCAAATCTTGTTCATTTTTAATTTCTTCAATTTCTTTTTTTGAAACAAAATCTTTTTCAAAACGTCTATGCATTGAATCCAGGTGATGGTCAAGTTCCAACCTTTGCTAAATATAAAAAAAATAACATTAAAATAGGTTACAGAAGTAAGTACAACGGAGTTATTAAGGAGAAAATGAATATTAAGAATTTTTGGAACAGTATATATGTCATTCTATGTCAAGTAGGCCAAATTAAAGTAAAAAATGGAATTTAGCTTAACTTCAGAGGACAAGTAGCTTTAGTATCCTAACGTGCCTGAAATGTATTATAAAATATATTGCGACATTGGTTTCTTTATTTTCAGTATCTTCATATTTAATTAAGTTATTGAACTTTGAAATATTATTTATAAAAGTAAACTGGAAACTTTTTTACATAATTGAGATTATTTTTGTCTATGTTTGAGAATAACTTGTTTTATGGAGAATTTACTTGTATTGAGTATTTTCGTCATGAAAGAAAACACTTTTTGAAGAATTATAAAAAAAAATAATTAAAAACTGGATCTATTATATAAACAAACTTCTTTTGGAAATATTGTCCATTTCGCAAAAAAAAATTACACATAAAAACTAGGGTTTCAGAATTACACCTTCAACAGTTATAGTTCACCTGACCATGTAGTGCCCAAGCCGGTAGTTATTTTCTATTATTTTGTATTATTTATTTTATTTTTTCATATTATTGTTATTACTAACCGACTCTTAGATTTAATAACTATTAATGTACGTCATTTATAAGCTATTTTGATTAATACATTTTTATTGCATATTATATTACTTATATTATGTTATGGTTTAATAGAAATAAATATTATTATTCAAATTAATATTCCCAAATTATGCCGTCTCCGATTTTTTTCTTAAACGTTCAAATTGATGATTATTTTGTCAAGTTGACTCCCGTAAAGAAGTGGGATAGTTTTGTTGGAAGCAGCTAGGATTTTGGTGCAAAAGAACGAGGTATTTGTATCTACAAAATTACGAAAATAGAGATTTCAAGACATTTATTTTTCAAACGATTTTAAAATTTGGATGAATAATCTCGAAATTAATAATTTTTAAATGTTCTTAGGAAATGATTGTAATTATTTTGCTGTTCAAAACTGGAGGACACTTTCTTCTTTCTCCCTGGAAATGGAATGAAGAAGGGATATGGTTAGGTCGCCGCTGGAGCTTGTAGGCGGCTCCTAGGGCGGCAGAAAATATATTTAATTTTCTTATTTGAAAGTTCTTCATTGAAGACTCAGTTTATGACACAAATATTTACCATACTAATAAGTAACATCTGGTACTTAAGTTCAAATTTTTAAAAAACATTTCAAATCTGGCTAAACCTCAACAGGAACGCAAAAATTCGATGTCATTATTCCAAACCCAGAGAGAAGTGCTCTCCAGACTCGAACTGGGAAAATAAAGTTTCTAAAAACTAAATAATATTCAATATTATTCTCTCAAATTGTAATGATTTGAAAAATATATACTTTAATTTCTTTTGTAGTTCGATAGATAGAGACACGACGTTTTTTTACACTGCTGCAACTTCTAAACGGAAAATCGCAAACATCAGAGATGGTGTATTTTGAATACATATACCAATTTTTACATTTAAAACTTCCAAAAAACAATTTATTCTTATATTTAGGCAAACATAATCATAAATTCATGAAAGAGGATCCAGTTTATTTATATAAAAAAAGTATTCTATGAAGTGTGGAGAATATTGAAAAGAAAGATATCACCCTGTATTTTCTTATGTAAGCGAAATAAATAAGGAAATATTAAGGGATGTTGTTAGGCCAACTAAATCTAGGTGTCTATCAAGCAGGCATCGGCAACAACGACTTCTTTTCATGAGTTATTATCAATTACCCAAAAAATAATATCTTCATTATAGATAATTTCAACTAAAAGAAAATTTGATGATTTTCTGAAGCTATATTATCAATTGCCCGAAAATTTTTATAAAAAAAGAATTTCCAATTAGCAGAAAAATAGTTAATTTTTCTTGAAGCTATAGAAGAGTGTGACCCACTTACCTGCAGTTCGTTCAACATCTTCCTCATCTGAAGTTCTAAAGCTTCCCTCCTTGATACTTCTGATCTAAGTCTTTGTTGAAGATCTGAAACCTACAAATAAATAAACTGTGTAAAAACCTCTTGAAATAGCGGGGTTATACGAAAAAAACAATGGACGGTAAATCTCCAGCATTTAGCTCTTCTAGCTTGAATTTTACACCAGCGATGTGCTAGCTTTATTTTTCCAAGTTCCTCAACCTTTTTTACATTCCCATCTATACTAAATATAGGGGAAGTTATGTAATCGGTCCAAAATTCAATACGGAATTTTATGTTTTCCGACCTCTATATTGAAATATGAAAAAAAAAATTATGTCTGTCTGTGAACACGATAACTCCCGATAGAATGAATATATCGATAAGAAATTTTATATTTGAATCGAGAACCCTCTAACGACGAGCTTAACATAAAAACTCTATTAAATGCTGATAGAATGAATATATCAACACGAAATTTTAAATGTGTGACCAAAACCCCATAAGGATAACATCTATCGATTTTCAGCCAAATTGGCCAAAGGAAACGTGAATAAGAGGAGAGACTCTAATAAGTGCCAATGTAATGAATGTATCGACATGAAATTTCATGTGTGAATCCAAAACCCCGTAAGGAAGACATTTATCAATTTTCAGCGAAATCGGCAGAATGGAAGTGGGAGACCAGAGGGGGCTCAACTCATAAACCCCAATAACTGCCAATGTAATGAATGTATGAAATTTCATATTTAAAATCAAAAGCCAATAAGGATATTACCTGTCAAACTTCAGAGATATCGGCTAAAGGGAAGAGGGGGTTCAATTCAAAAACCCTAATAACTGCCGATATAATAAATTTATCGACTCAAAATTTAGTATGAGACTTTAGGAGCCCCTATGAATATATTCAACAGTTGACTTACATAGGGGCTCCTAAAGCTAGTTATGGGAGCAGAACTGAGAAGAGATGAGAGGTGGGTAAAGTGGGAGAGGGATGTGCAGCAGCAGAGGATACATCATATCTGTCTCATTTGTATTTCGATGGATCGACTACAATCAACTAATTCACATTGACTTTTTTGTTCTATTAGAAAATCTTTCATGTTACATACGAGTAAGGGCTTTAGAGATCTTCAGTTTAATTTCTGTCTAAATGTAAGTTTGTTTGTTTCAGCTTCACGGGAAAACGGCTGAATGTATATTCAAAAACTTTGTATGGCCTTTCAAGAGACGTACAACTAAAGGCTGTCATAACAGAAATATTTAGACATTAAACATAAAGTTTAAAATTAACAGGAGGACTTCCCTTGGGAACGTGGAGTCACAGCCTCAGTATTCTATAAATATGCCAACAAAGCAAACTTAAATATTACTGTTGTTGAACTTTGTGCAGACGACGATATAAGCCGAAACTGGTATACTGTATGTATATATTTTTTTTGTGGAATTACGACAATAAACATTTTGAACCAGTACTTTGTTTTTATTTGTAGATATTACTAACCTTGTCAATCTCAGTAATTTTATTGATCTGCAGAGAGGGGGGAGACTCGATGAGGTTCTGACATACAGAGAGCTCTCTCTGGAGGATGCTAAGAGTAATGTCCGAGTAGATGCTTCGTTCCTTCTCCAGTGGTACATCCATCAGCTCACAACCGTTGGCCACCTTTCTAGGAGTACTTCCAGTGTTTGTAGACACGTCCTAAACATATAAATAATAATTAAACCTTGAAGAGTGTCCACCAATAGTGTTTAATAAACAAGGAGAAATCCGATCGGTGCAGATTGTTCCGCCGACGGCCGGTCCCAGTCCTTCAGTGGCCCTGAACTCCCCTCCCCACTTTAGACAGGGTGGTTGGTTAGCAGTACTGAATAATACATAGATAAGCTTCTGATGATAAGCATAAGCTCAAGCCATTACCGTAGAAACCAAAACTAAAATGCAATTTCAAATACAGACCCTAAAATACACTTACGTAAGTATTTTACATTCCATACAGAAATGTAAACGAAAATTACATGCAATATTAATTAATAAATCAGAAAACAATGAAGAGTGAAATGACATCTCTACAGTCGAGAGACGGAAGGAACCTGTGTTCTTGATACGAGCAATAAAATGACAAACCACCTGTTCTGAGGAGTTTTTACACTGAAAATTTAATCAGTGGGATCAATTCCAAAAAATACGTTATCAGAAAACATCACAACATTTGTAAACCTGTACTGCTATATAAGAATGTTGTACAGCCCAAACTAGCTGGAGTGGTCACCGTTGCTCAACAAATAGAAAACAACGTTCAGCCAAACGTGGGGGATCTTCGATCTAAAATCCTTTTTTTTTTGTTGGAACAGGCTTTTGGTTCGAGGCTGAGAACTACAGATAGAATGTGAAGTGAACCTACACAGGGTTTGTGATGAGATAGTACTGGTGTCTTCTCTTGCTGGAGAATGGCTATAGTTCTCTTGAGGGTGGCTATTGTATCCTCCGCCTCAATAAGACGAGGGTCCTGCCTCTTGTCCATCAGCTCCAGCTTGGCAAGACACTCCTCATATCTGCAACAGAAGGATAAAAGGGGGCTAACTTATGTAGAGTAGCAAGTTGATATAAATATTATAGAGAAAAGGGATGAGGTCACACAATGAGGGGTCCATTAGGACAACATTCCGTTGATGTATTTAATAAACTTAATAATAATTATTGCATTATACAATTATTGTATTGTTGTGAAATATAGTTTCAAAACTCCTTCACCACAGGCATATTGACGACTGGATAGTAAAATAAAAAAAAAAAGTCGTCGGTGAATCACCAATTATGTACATCCCCCGCGCAAAAATTAAATTATATTTTCGCTTTTCCACCAAAGCCAATCGACCGACCGTTTGGACTAAAAGTCAGTATTTAACCTACATAGTGCCTTCTCAACCTTCATACTAAATTCTGTGTCGATACATTCATTACATCGGCAGTTATTACAGATTTTTTATAAAGCCTCCGTCCTAATTCCCCTTCCCTTCAGCCGATATAGGTGAAAATCAATAAATCAACAGGTGCCGTCCTTGGAGATGTACTGGATGTACATATAAAATTTCGTGTCTCTTCAGTTCCCAGACAGTACAAACTAGGTTACCTCTCCTTCCAACAGATGGTGTCCTCCTGTAGCTTGCGTACATCCGCAATGTTCTGTGCTATCAGCGCCTCCCGCTCGCCGATCATGTTCTGGTTCGTCATCAGCACCTCCTCCAGATGTTCCACCAAACGACAGTTCTTATCCTCTTCCAACTTCTTCTCTTCTTCTAGATGTTTCTAATTTAAAAAAAAAAATAATAATAATAAAAAAAAAAAAAAAAATAATAATAGAAATGTAATACAGACAAAAAATAAATTTACATATTTTTGCACTGGTTGAGTTCCCTCAAGATGCAATAGGAACCCTCAGCTTATGTTTGCATCAGATATGACACTAATGAAGTACTTACTATCATGAGATGCACTTGCCCTAAAGAGGTGCAATTATGCAGCTCCTTCTCTGCCATCAACTCAACTGCACTCTTGGTCCGCTCCAGACGATGCAGGTATTGACTCAACTCTCCGGGCATTCCTCCTTCCTTCTCTTCACCCAGCTGCAAAATCAAAAATATAACAAAACCTTTATAACAATTTGAAAACAATAAATATTTTGTTATTAAACCAAGTATTCATCAACGTATAATAAGAAAATATGGAATATGGCCTTTACAGGACTTTCTTATACCAGCCACGATTACAGATCACCCCCCCCCCCCCCCCCCCCGTTCCCTTTTATCTTCATTTTTTTAATTTTTCATTAAAACTATCAATAATAAAAGACTATTTTATAATTCTTGCTACGCGATCTCAAATCTGAGAACTTACTTGCGATTGGAAAATAAATAACGATCATTTTTGGTGGGAACCAATTGTTCGATAGGACTAACCGTTTAATCAAGGAAACGTCTAAAAATATGTGTTTTAAAACTACATTTCAGGACGGTTTTCGGCATATATATAAAAAAAACGGACTACCTGCAAGAAATCGTATTTCAGTTTTTTTCTAAAACTATTATCTGAAAAGATTTTTGATTAAACGATTTCGTAATCAGCTCTAAGTTAGCAAATGTGACGTTTTTATTCCAAAATTCAAGTTCATAGCTTGCCAATCACATATACACACACAGACAGATATCGCGAAAATGGTCAAAATGTATTCCGGGGACCTTGAGAAGTGAAAATCTGTTGAAACCTCGATCTCGGATTTTCGCACGATTACAATAATATAGGTATAAGAAAGTAAAAAAAAAAAAAAATTATAGAATAGTGTGATGAGATCACCCGAGAGATCGGTACCAATTGACAAACCAACCCTGTTGGACATGGTTCATTTTACAACGCTATTCATCCATCGATCATAGGGAAGAAGGGAAGTGCCAACTAAAGTAATAACATCTGATGCAGTATCATCAACATTTATGAAAGCCTCAAAAAAACGTGGCTGGAGGGATCCTCTTCCCGATAAGTGAACCTGTTCCCCGAACCACCTCAGAGACTACATAATATTAAATTATAAGGTTCTATTAATGTTTTCGTTAAAACAGGTGATATTACCCCCGGGAAACGCCGAGTGAACTTGCTAGTTAGAAGAAAACCTTTTTCCCTCTTTATAAGATGTTTAATTTTCCATAATTTTTAGCCAACTATTGACGTAGACAGATCAGATTTATTTTCATTTTTGAGATCTGGATGTCGGAAAACATGAAATTGTGTTGAAACTCCGCCTCCAAATTTCTGGCCGATTACATAACTTCCCCTATAGCAGAAGTAATAAGTACATTTTTGAATGTCTGGTTTAGAAACTAATTATGAGGCAGTTGCCATGGTTCCTGCTGATGAGCATATAAACCAAAAAGGATTTAAGGGACTAACTCATCCGTCAATTCAGGAACAAGCCTTCATTTGAGGAGTACCCAACTATACTATCTTCTGTAGTAACATTGCATGGTGGGAGGCGACTGTTGAAGGAAGGGAGGGGGTTCTCCCAACTTCCTTAACCCGTGACCTTTACTTTAATTTGTTATAACCAATTAGTGTTTAGACTACCTGAGAGCAGATCTCCCTCATATGTTCCAATTCCTGTTCTGCCATGACAGCTCTTTGTCTGAGGGCGCACAGCTCTTCTTGGGCCTGCGCATATCGCACTTCCAGTCTAGCCAACTGAAAACAAAAAAAATAATATATTTTCCATATCATAAATCAACTTTATTTTAAGAAAATATTTTAGCGAACCGGTTGCTGTAACTGAAATTATGATCTATTCAATGTGATCAAGTTCGAACCGCCATATTTTGTCATTATGTTGATTATTTAAAAACGTGTTTCAGATCCGTAATGTTAGAATAATTATATGAATGAAAATAACACAAAAAAGTGGTCGGTGAATCACCGACTGTGTACTTCCCCAGTACGAATTAAGCAATTACGTTTTCACTCTCCCTCCAAGGCCAATCGACCGTTTGTGCTGGAACTCAATTTTTGATCTACATAGAAGCTTCTGAATCCTCATACTAAATTTTATGCTGATACATTACATCGGCAGTTGTTATGCTATTTTGGTCCCTTCGACCAATTTCACTGAAAAGTAATAGGTGCCATACATTCATTAGATCGGCAGTTATTGGGATATTTGGGATGAGGCTCTCCCCTCTCATCGCCATTTCCCCTTCGGCTGATTCCGCTGAAAATTGATAGGTGTCGTCCTTATAAGGCTTTAATACAAATACATTTTGTGTCAATATATTCATTACAACAGCAGTCATTGATGTTTTTGTGTTCCTCCTTTGGCCTAGAGGGATCTGGATACACATATAGACATCGTGTCAATACATTCATTCTAGCAGGAGTTATCGTGTTCACGGACACACAGACACAATTTTTGTTTTAATTTCTGGAATCAGGTCAGAAATCATGAATATATAACTGTGTAAGTAAAAGAACTGTAGTAATTGATATGGTGGACAGCCAGACCCGAAGTGTGGCATGCCTGACATCCTCACCTGCGTGTGAAGGGCAGCAACAGTGTCCTCTCGGGCAGCTTCTGCAGCCCTCGCATCCTCCAGACCATCTGTCGACCTCATCTTATCTAGGGCTGGCTCCTTCGCAAATGACCCATCCAATCCCTAAGGACACAAATATATCATAAGTTACAATAAACAGAAAAAAAAGGAGAGAAATTTGAAAAGCAGCCTTTATTTTCTGTACTAGTGCCCCACCAGCAGAGCGACAGTACTGCTTTGGCTGCCCAACACAAGTGGAGACAGGTTCTCTTAGTACAGATTGTCGTATATACAAATATATGAGGCTAGTGGCACTGACCGAAACCTGCCAACTCGTCTGCAGCGGCAAAAACAAGTCGAGCAGTTACCAAATACACTAATTATTTGGGGGGAAAAAATACATATAATATGGCAGGTTTCGGTCAGTGCCACTGGATGAAAGGGCGCTACCATCTGTGTCTTTTTAGTATCTTTAACCTTAAAGATACTTTTCTGATGGTCCAGTTGCAACTAGTTAATATCAGGAGTGTCACAAGATTCTTTCGAGAGAAAAGTGACATATTTCGAGTGAGGACGTATCATTTTCAGGAAAATCGCCGAGTTTATACATATATTATATGTATAAGAGGGTGTTATGGTCCCACACCAGGGATGAAAGCACCCAGGAGCTAGGGGTGGTGTTTTTAGTGGGGGCAGTTCCCACACTATCGGGAAGCTAGTTACTTCCCTTTGTCCGTAAGGGATTTTCACCTCCCCCTCGAAAATATATATATATATATATATATATATATTATATGTATAAACTCGGCGATTTTCCTGAAAATGATACATCCAGCTGAAAAATTTAAAAAAATCTCGACACAAAAAATAAACTTTTAAAAAGGAGGGGGGGGGGGGGGGGCTTGAAGGGCTTAGGGGGGAGGGACTTGGCCTTATAAACATTTGAGCTCAAACTCTAGGTCTCTGGCTGTAATAAAGGCCGAGATCCCTACATAGGCTCTAATGAAATCTGAAGATCTTGAAAACGGCATACCCGATTCCCACCAAACATGGCTAAGAACCATTTCGCAAATATGAGCTTTTGACAAAAAAAAACCACTTTGAAATCGGTTTAACCGTCTTAGAGCTTCGATGCCACAGACAGACAAACACACAAAGGCTTCAAAAACCCCTCTTTTTGCGTCGGGGGTTAAAAATGATTCTTTGTCATTTAACAGAATGAACCGCAGGCAGCCATTAAGCACTTGGAGATCAATATTTGTTGTTTCATGAAGTTTCCATATGACTGTATTATAACATATGATTAGTGCATCAAGTGAGAGTTACGTGTGTTGGTTGAGTTATGTTGCCGCTGTTGTGTCGCCAGCCTGTCGTGTTACTTGTCCGATGTCTGTGTGATCGTGTCCTCTGACTCCGGGAAGCCTTTGGCATGTCCTGAAGGGCAGGGACAACATGTTGCTGAAGGAACCCCGTCACCAGATTGATACACATGGCCATTGTTGCAGACAGTACTGGCTGCAGGCTAGCTCCAGTCGGCTGCTGCTGGGAGTCACGTGATGATCTGCAGCAACTCTGCAGAGAGCCACCTCCACCCAGGGTTGAAGCATCGTCCGAAGTACCATCAACACAGCCACAGTGGTCCCGAGTAGTTTTGCCCTGTTTTCGCACTCCGCTATGTTGTTTTCGTGAAATGTTGCATTTTTCGGAAGATGTTTTCATTTTTGTTTTAAATGCACTCTTCATTGTTTCAAGAAATTCGTCGCCCAGCACATCCCCGACAGCCTGTGAGGCACCGCATATTGCTTCGTTAACTACATATGACTGTGCACTCGACATCAATTACTCAATTTAGTGAAAATGTTCAACACTGTTTAAAATACTTTAAATGTAACATTATTTTTGTAAATATATCTTTTAAGTTGTTAAAAAAAATAAATAAAATTTAATAAATAAAGTTTTAATATTAAACATATGTACCTAATAATGTACGCTATTAATATTCTACCATATTGAGTTGCCCCATTAATTTCCGCTAGCAATGAATTCAACAATAATACTGAGAAATATATAAATAATGTCATAGAGGGCGCCGGTAGCTCATTGGTATGCATGCTTACTTATTGAGCGCAAAGTCGCGGGTTCGAAACCCGACAACCCGCTATTCTTCGGATGGGACGTTAAGTGATGGTCCCGAGCCTGTACTATGTTAGGTACTCGTTACAGACCTCTACCCTAGATGAATAAAAATTTAGGGTAGGCAAAATTTAGGACACCCATAGTTGAGTCATGAGCTCATGTCCACCAGAATGATGAAAGAGCCATGTAGTTAAAGCCAGGCATGAATCATAATAACTACAATTTCTCCAATTACTTGTTAGTCAACAGGGATTAACACAGAGAGCCTAATAACTGTCAATCTTCTGAACACATGAATGTACTTTAAAAAACATTATATTACTTACATTTAACACAGGTAAATCACAAAAAAATAACATAAAACCGGTTTAAATAAACACAGAAAATAACTGAGTTATCTGTCTCCATCTCATAGTATTTAGATGCTTATGACCTAGACGTTGAGCATCTATAACCCTAATCCCAGAAAATAACTATTTACATCTCAACTTACTAACTGGTCACTGTACAATAATTCAATCCATGAGTCAGAACAACTGACTGACTCAATATCTCTTGACTCTGGTATATGTCAGTACCTTAGAACCAAACTATCGTATGTCCATTTTCTTGTGTTTTGGAAAAACTCAAAATACACTATTTTTTAAAATTGTTTCAAATAAATTGAACTGAATTATTGTATTCCTGCCTTCAACATTTTTTTGCTGAACGCCTTATGTAATGTATTTACTATATTAATAATTAAATTGATATTATGGCATTTAAAAAAAAATGTTTTACTTTTAATTGGACTTTGTGATGAAGTCTGGACATACGATGGTTTGGGTCATTAATCAAAGTTCAACACTACATATCACAGGGACATACAATTGCAATATTAACAAAATAGCGCTTTTTGTGTTACGAAATAATGTAAAATCCTCCTTTATAAACAATTTTATTAAAATAATAATATAAGTAACGAAATAACGTTCACTCGAAACCACATTTTTTCACATTTCACCTACCTTGGTTATACAAATTGTTGACATTGGACATGTGTAACATCTTTTTCGTTCTCTTAATCATCATGATATTATTATTATCACGCAGTTCTAAAAAAATGTTTTGCACACTGATTGAATAAGAGAGGAGGTTGTAATGTGGTTACAATGTGACAGGTGAACCCATATTTTCTAAGTCAATCTTTTTTTTTTTGGTTTGTGGCCTTATGGTCTAAGCATATCAGCCACAAACAATCTTAACTGGACATACGATACATCCAAATTTAATTTAATCTTGTTTTAAATGATCGTATGAGCAACTCTTGTCTGTAAGATAGTTTGGATCTAAGCAATTGTGGACAATACATTTTCTTAATTTTAAAATAAAGACTTCTGATTGGTTTAGAGATATAATATGTCATATTATGATCGCCACCAACGAAAAGAGCGCCCTAGAATTAGTAAAGATTGATTCTTACCTACTTTTTACCAAAAATGGACATTTTTACGTCAGTCTTAAGGGGCCCTCACACTGGCAAAAATTTCGCTCAAAATTTTGAGCACAAATATTGAGCTTATTTTTGTACAAAATATTGAATGGTCGTGGACCCCTCACACTACACAAAAATATTGCACAAAATTTGAGTGTCGACTAAACATTCGTGTTGGAAGCACGGTGCATCGCGTTGTACTCAGCCATAGCCGCATACGTTTCTTTGCCCAGGGCAAACCCGGAGGTTGAAAGTAGCGTCTACGCTACAACTGCAGTTGTATTGTGTGCAGTGTTGAAAGAGTCTTTAAATAATAAGAAGAAAAGAGTGTGGGTCAGGAATTATTTGAAGAAGCGACCGACCCATGGTCATCGTAACAGAAGAACGACTATAGCTACCACAAACACATTACCTTAGGAGACCTGATGAACTTGGGCGTGTCTGAAGCACTGGCCGTCTCAGCCTCGCTGCTGCCGGGCGTGTTGCCAATAGAGGCTACACAAACACAAAACATTACCATCAACAGAATAGATACATACAAAGAAATAAATTTACACTTAAAAAAAAAGAGTCTATGCGTGCAAAAGCTCCAACTTCTCCAGCTATAGTGAAGGTTATATAATCGGACAGGAATTCTTTGTTTAGTTTCCCCCAAAATTTCGTCGCTCTTCTGTGCGACTGGAGCCCAACTCTACTCTGGGAGTCCTAAATGTTGCTTACTCAGGTTTTTTCACTAATGTTCTGAGTATCTGACTCGGGCTCGGGACCATAGCTAACGTCCCATCAGAAGGATTAAAAAGGCCTCAGGCGGGTTTATTGATTGCAATGAAATCCACCAATTATCAATTGCTAATTTTACAATTGACAATAATTATTAATTGTTTTAATTTAATTATTAAATGTGATTGTGAACCGCAGTTAAAAAATTATCCAACTCTGATTAGTAGATACTTACCACATATATTTATGTTCGAACGCCCGGCGATAGATCCCTCATTTCTGAAACAACAAAAATATATATATTTAATATTTAATAATAATAATAATAATGAAAGTATAGTTGGGGGGGGGCGGGGGTCAGAAGTGTGTGACAACGGGGAGGGGGGGACAGACGTACGTTCAGCTCAATGGAGTCTCAGAAATTTTAAATGATACAAAAACAATATATAACTGCTGACCATGTTTGTTTTAGATGCATTTATCATTAACTCTTTGATGAGAAGCCATTCGTTTAATGTTTCAAGAGCTTTAGATATGGATTCAATCAAAGAGATTGGATATCCTAATATGTAGAGATGGTGAAGATAACAAGAATGTCGTAGAGAGAAAAAAAGAAAATATAAAAAAAATAATTCAAAAAATGAAAAAAAAAAGTCAAGTTTATAGGTTTGGTTAGGTTAGGTTTTATGACTCATGCCTGGGCGTTTTTTAGCTACCTAGGTTTAGTTACATAACATAGGACTCATTATCGAGCACCTGACATACAAAAAGGCCCTCGATCATAGCCTAAAGTCTAATCCGAAGGACTACGTGCTGAAATTTATTTTTATCTTCCCGATTAAAATATCTGATCTAAGTGCCTTGGCTAGATTTCTAAGTGGCGATCCTGAGCTCGATAGACTCCATATGTATGATAAAATAAGTTACCGTTTGGTTCCAACTAAAATTATCAAGGAAGAAATGTGGAATATAAGAGTGGGCTTTGGAGATGGTAGTAGGAAGTTGGCAGGAGTGTTGGGTGATGTCACGTACCCTATGTTGAGCAGAACGTTTATAGGCCAAGCAAATTAGACTTTTGTCTGGAAATAATTGGTGGAGTTCTGGAAACTGTTTTAATCACTTTTTTTTTTTTTTTTTTTTTTTTGGCTTTATGTACGGTGCATATTAGCCATGTCAATGTGTTATATATAATTATTAAAGACATCCATGGCCCCGGGAGGGAGTTCTATCTACGAAATAAAACTCACTCCCGGACGGGATTCGAACCCGCAAACCATGGTGAGACCATGCGACCAAAGCCCTACGCTCTAGCCCGCACGGCCCCCGTTTTAATCACTTATTTATACCTCTAATATGAGTAGTTTGAGTTTTGCCCCAATTTCCCAGTGGAGCGTATGTCGTGACGTTCGAAAAACCTCGAAATTTTCGGACTATTTTAGGTTTTTCTCAAATAGCTCCTAAACTAAGCACTTTATCAAAAACTTTGTTATTTTCAAAAGTGTTCAGCATTAAATTCTGCTTCTAAAAAGTACTATGACATTATAGGTTAGGTTAGGTTAGTTTTTATGACTACTACGAGGTCATATCGCCTACTACCAGAGCGCTCTTTCGTCACTCTGGTGGACATGAGCCCGACTGTACTGTGGGAGTCCTAAATTTTGCCTACCCTAAATTTTTATTAACCTAGGGTAGGGGGTCTTTAACGAGTACCTACAGGCTCGGGACCATCGCTTAACGTCCCATCCGAAGGACGGCGTGCTTAAGTTTATTTTACCTACAAGATAAAATAAACAAAGGGGCCTCGGTCGGGTTTCGACCCCACGATCTTGAGCTCAGAAGACAAGCATGCATAACACTGAGCTACCGGCGCCCTCTGTCAAGTTTATACCACAATTGTAAACCTAACTAAACAGCTGAAATTTAAAAAAATCCTTTGAATGTATAACCAAATATTCGTTACAATTTCTTCCATTTTTTTTTTCTAGTATGAACTAAATTAAGAGAATATTGTTTTAGTTTTGAACTTTGAAAATACTAATAATAAAAAATCGAAATGGGTACAGTGTCAAGACGAGGAGGAGAGAGAAACAAAGTGGAGAAAGAGGCGTACAAGGACCACAGAAGGGCGGTAAGGGTCATTACATCTACCCAGGTCTAGGTGCGTTCATTTCAGTTAAATTAGTTGACCCACTATCCAAACTGAACCTTATTGCGTAGTTTCGGCAAACCCAATGTGGACACCAACCCGAAACTGCACACCCTTCTAAAAAAATTATATAATAATAACACCAAGCACAATTTTAATTAATTTCCTCAAAAACAGTTCGTCTGATTTGTGAAATTTACTTATCTCAGTTAGAAGCCTATATATCTGTACCTTGGAACAAAAAGGGCCAAAGTCCATTTTAGTCGAATGTCAGCAAACATCCATTTTAGTTTAAGGACTAACGGTTTGTGTATCGTTATTTTTCAAAGTTTTATATTTCAATTTAGCCATGGTTGTTTATTAGATTCTAGTGTTAACATTTTTTTGAAATTTTGATGTACATTCGGCTATAATGGACTTTTTTTGGAGATTTTTGTTCCTAGTTACATATATAATCCACACCATTTAGGTTCTCTTTATATTTTCTATACAACACTCCCAGGGCCTCCTAAATCTCCACTAGTTGGAGAGTGGTGGATGGCAGTGTGCACGAGTCCTAGTACTTCCAGTTACATATATAATCCACACCATTCAGGTTCTCTTTATATTTTCTATACAACACTCCCAGGGCCTCCTAAATCTCCACTAGTTGGAGAGTGGTGGATGGCAGTGTGCACGAGTCCTAGTACTTCCAGTTACATATATAATCCACACCATTCAGGTTCTCTTTATATTTTCTATACAACACTCCCAGGGCCTCCTAAATCTCCACTAGTTGGAGAGTGGTGGATGGCAGTGTGCACGAGTCCTAGTACTTCCAGTTACATATATAATCCACACCATTCAGGTTCTCTTTATATTTTCTATACAACACTCCCAGGGCCTCCTAAATCTCCACTAGTTGGAGAGTGGTGGATGGCAGTGTGCACGAGTCCTAGTACTTCCAGTTACATATATAATCCACACCATTTAGGTTCTCTTTATATTTTCTATACAACACTCCCAGGGCCTCCTAAATCTCCACTAGTTGGAGAGTGGTGGATGGCAGTGTGCACGAGTCCTAGTACTTCCAGTTACATATATAATCCACACCATTTAGGTTCTCTTTATATTTTCTATACAACACTCCCAGGGCCTCCTAAATCTCCACTAGTTGGAGAGTGGTGGATGGCAGTGTGCACGAGTCCTAGTACTTCCAGTTACATATATAATCCACACCATTCAGGTTCTCTTTATATTTTCTATACAACACTCCCAGGGCCTCCTAAATCTCCACTAGTTGGAGAGTGGTGGATGGCAGTGTGCACGAGTCCTAGTACTTCCAGTTACATATATAATCCACACCATTCAGGTTCTCTTTATATTTTCTATACAACACTCCCAGGGCCTCCTAAATCTCCACTAGTTGGAGAGTGGTGGATGGCAGTGTGCACGAGTCCTAGTACTTCCAGTTACATATATAATCCACACCATTCAGGTTCTCTTTATATTTTCTATACAACACTCCCAGGGCCTCCTAAATCTCCACTAGTTGGAGAGTGGTGGATGGCAGTGTGCACGAGTCCTAGTACTTCCAGTTACATATATAATCCACACCATTTAGGTTCTCTTTATATTTTCTATACAACACTCCCAGGGCCTCCTAAATCTCCACTAGTTGGAGAGTGGTGGATGGCAGTGTGCACGAGTCCTAGTACTTCCAGTTACATATATAATCCACACCATTTAGGTTCTCTTTATATTTTCTATACAACACTCCCAGGGCCTCCTAAATCTCCACTAGTTGGAGAGTGGTGGATGGCAGTGTGCACGAGTCCTAGTACTTCCAGTTACATATATAATCCACACCATTTAGGTTCTCTTTATATTTTCTATACAACACTCCCACGGCCTCCTAAATCTCCACTAGTTGGAGAGTGGTGGATGGCAGTGTGCACGAGTCCTAGTACTTCCAGTTACATATATAATCCACACCATTCAGGTTCTCTTTATATTTTCTATACAACACTCCCAGGGCCTCCTAAATCTCCACTAGTTGGAGAGTGGTGGATGGCAGTGTGCACGAGTCCTAGTACTTCCAGTTACATATATAATCCACACCATTCAGGTTCTCTTTATATTTTCTATACAACACTCCCACGGCCTCCTAAATCTCCACTAGTTGGAGAGTGGTGGATGGCAGTGTGCACGAGTCCTAGTACTTCCAGTTACATATATAATCCACACCATTCAGGTTCTCTTTATATTTTCTATACAACACTCCCACGGCCTCCTAAATCTCCACTAGTTGGAGAGTGGTGGATGGCAGTGTGCACGAGTCCTAGTACTTCCAGTTACATATATAATCCACACCATTCAGGTTCTCTTTATATTTTCTATACAACACTCCCACAGCCTCCTAAATCTCCACTAGTTGGAGAGTGGTGGATGGCAGTGTGCACGAGTCCTAGTACTTCCAGTTACATATATAATCCACACCATTCAGGTTCTCTTTATATTTTCTATACAGCACTCCCACGGCCTCCTAAATCTCCACTAGTTGGAGAGTGGTGGATGGCAGTGTGCACGAGTCCTAGTACTTCCAGTTACATATATAATCCACACCATTCAGGTTCTCTTTATATTTTCTATACAACACTCCCAGGGCCTCCTAAATCTCCACTAGTCGGAGAGTGGTGGATGGCAGTGTGCACGAGTCCTAGTACTTCCAGTTACATATATAATCCACACCATTCAGGTTCTCTTTATATTTTCTATACAACACTCCCAGGGCCTCCTAAATCTCCACTAGTTGGAGAGTGGTGGATGGCAGTGTGCACGAGTCCTAGTACTTCCAGTTACATATATAATCCACACCATTCAGGTTCTCTTTATATTTTCTATACAACACTCCCAGGGCCTCCTAAATCTCCACTAGTTGGAGAGTGGTGGATGGCAGTGTGCACGAGTCCTAGTACTTCCAGTTACATATATAATCCACACCATTCAGGTTCTCTTTATATTTTCTATACAACACTCCCACGGCCTCCTAAATCTCCACTAGTTGGAGAGTGGTGGATGGCAGTGTGCACGAGTCCTAGTACTTCCAGTTACATATATAATCCACACCATTCAGGTTCTCTTTATATTTTCTATACAACACTCCCAGGGCCTCCTAAATCTCCACTAGTTGGAGAGTGGTGGATGGCAGTGTGCACGAGTCCTAGTACTTCCAGTTACATATATAATCCACACCATTCAGGTTCTCTTTATATTTTCTATACAACACTCCCACGGCCTCCTAAATCTCCACTAGTTGGAGAGTGGTGGATGGCAGTGTGCACGAGTCCTAGTACTTCCAGTTACATATATAATCCACACCATTCAGGTTCTCTTTATATTTTCTATACAACACTCCCAGGGCCTCCTAAATCTCCACTAGTTGGAGAGTGGTGGATGGCAGTGTGCACGAGTCCTAGTACTTCCAGTTACATATATAATCCACACCATTCAGGTTCTCTTTATATTTTCTATACACCACTCCCAGGGCCTCCTAAATCTCCACTAGTTGGAGAGTGGTGGATGGCAGTGTGCACGAGTCCTAGTACTTCCAGTTACATATATAATCCACACCATTTAGGTTCTCTTTATATTTTCTATACAACACTCCCACGGCCTCCTAAATCTCCACTAGTTGGAGAGTGGTGGATGGCAGTGTGCACGAGTCCTAGTACTTCCAGTTTCTTATATAATCCACACCATTCAGGTTCTCTTTATATTTTCTATACAACACTCCCAGGGCCTCCTAAATCTCCACTAGTTGGAGAGTGGTGGATGGCAGTGTGCACGAGTCCTAGTACTTCCAGTTTCTTATATATTTTTTAAATTATTTTGATTAATTTGTTTTTGATTTTGATTTTTATTTGTTTTATCAATTTTATTTTATGGCTTCTTTTTATAGCACCATTTAATTTCTTTCTTTCTTGCTTCTTATTATGTGTTTTCAATATTTTGTATTATGTACTTATTAGTCAACACTTCTGCTTATTTTTTTGTACACATTGTAGAATCTATATTAATAAAGCTGAAACGGGGTGTGTTTGTTTGTTTGTTTGTTTGTTTGTTTGTTTGTTCCAGCATCACGCCGAAACGGCTGGACAGATTTTTATGAAACTTCCCATGTAGCATTCTTGAAGAGCCCGATTGAATAATAGGATATGTGGCGTCCCAAAATTTTGATCGGGAGGGGGGGTTGTAAGGGGGGCCTAAGTATATAAATAGTGCTAACTCATTAACTAATGGTCGAATTGTCATGAAATTTCACATGTAGTATTTTTAAAAGCCAAAAAGGAAAAAAAGGTGTGTGGCGTCCCAAAGTTTTGAACGGGAGGGGGGTTGTGGGGTAGGCGTAAATTTGAAGATAGTGATAGATTATTTACGGGTGATCGGATTGTCATGGAATTACTTATGTAGTATTCTTGATGGCCAAATAGAAAAATACACTATGTGACATCTTCGAAAATTGAACAGGGGGGGGGGGGGGGGGGGGCAAAGCATAAAAAAATGCTGACTGATTAAAGGGTAATCGGATTGTCATGAATTTCACATGTAGTAGTAGTAACTGTGTATTCGCTGTGGGGTCCGCTGTTGCAAGGCATTTACTAGCTGTGGTGCCCAGCGTTCCTAATATCGTACTAGCTGTGGGGTCCGCCGTCGCAAGGCACCTACTAACTGAGATGCCCAGCGTTCCTAACTACCTAATAGCTGTAGGGTCCGCCGTCGCAAGGAACATACTAGCCGTGGTGCCCAGCGTTCCTAACTTCGTACCTACTAAATGTGGGGTCCGCCGTCGCAAGGCACATACTAGCTGTGGTGCCCAGCGTTCCTAACTTCATACTAGCTAGGTGCCCAGCGATGCCAAGTATTCACTAGCTGGGGTTTCCGCCGTTGAAAGGCGCATACTAGCTGTGGTGCCCAGGGGTCTTAAAAACTTACTAGCGTTACTATAGTTGAAGGACTATAAGCCTTATTCCGTATGAATAATCGAAAATTATAACATCATGAATGTGGTGTCGAAGGATTGAATAGACTTATAGGAGATATTGAGAGAAAATTCAAAGTTCCCCGGGCAACGCCGGGTATTACTGCTAGTGTGGAATATAAGTGGGCTTTGAGGTACCGTTTTGACATATTTTCTGAAAAACAAATTAATACAGCTATGTTGGTAGATAGGCAGCATCCAGAAACGAAGAAGGTCAACCAAAGAAAGATTCAGATGTATCGAGAAAGTCCCATCCGAAGGACGACGTGCTCAAAGTTATTTTTATCTTCCCGATTAAAACATCTGACCTAAGTGACTTGGCTAGATTTCTAAATGGCGATCCTGAGCTCGGTAAACTCCATTCTTCAAATTTCTCGCTTTTAAACGGTTTTTAGTTTTAATATTTGTTAAAACTGATGAACAACCGAATTATCTGAATCCTACACAAAAATCGAAATAAAAATGTTTTTCGAAAAAGTCGGGCGAAATCCCATTCATCAAATTTCTCGCTTTTTAACAGTTTTTAGATTTAATATTTGTTGAAACTGATAGACAGATTCAGATATATCGGGGATGTCCCATCCGAAGGACGACGTGCTCAAATTTATTTTTAACCTAAGTGAAATTTCAGCTACCCAGGTTTAGATACGTAACATACGACTCATTATCCAGTACCTGACATACAAAAAAGCCCTCGATCATAGCTTGAAGTCCAATCCGAAGGACGACGTGCTCAAGTTATTTTTAAAGTAAATGAAATTTTAACTACCCAGGTTTAGATACGTAACATACGACTCATTATCGAGTACCTGACATACGAAAAGGCCCTCGATCATAGCTTAAAGTCCAAACCGAAGGACGACGTGCTCAAATTTATTTTTATCTTCCCGATTAAAACATCTGACCAAATTGACTTGGCTAGATTTCGAAATGGCAATCCTGAGCTCGGTAAACTCCATTCTTCAAATTTCTCGCTTTTAAACGGTTTTTAGAATTATATTTGTTAAAACTGATGAACAACCGGGATAACTGAAGCCTACACAAAAATTGAAATAAAAATGTTTTTCGAAAAAAGTCGGGCTAAATACCATACTTCAAACTTCCTGCTTTTTAACGGTTTATAGATTTAATATTTGTTAAAACTGATAGACAGATTTAGATATATCGGGAAAGTCCTATCCGAAGGACGACGTGCTCAAGGTTTTTTGAACCTAAGTGAAATTTTAGCTACCTAGGTTTAGTTACATAACATAGGACTCATTATCGAGCACCTGACATACAAAAAGGCCCTCGATCATAGCCTAAAGTCTAATCCGAAGGACGACGTGCTCAAATTTATTTTTATCTTCCCGATTAAAATATCTGACCTAAGTGCCTTGGCTAGATATCTAAGTGGCAATCCTGAGCTCGATAGACTCCATATGTATGATAAAATAAGTTATCGTTTGGTTCCAACTAAAATTATCAAGGAAGAAATGTGGAATATAAGTGGGCTTTGGAGATGGTAGTAGGAAGTTGGCAGGAGTGTTGGGTGATGTCACGTTCATTGAGTGTTGGGGTGATGTCACGTACCCTATGTTGAGCAGAACGTTTAAGGATGCTAGGAAATTTGCTAATTCAATGTTTTATTTAACGTTTTTGTGAAATTTTGTTTGTTTAAACACGTAAACAAATTGTCTCAAGAAAATTTACCTTTTTATTATTTGAAAAGTTATTTATACCCATAAAAGTGAGCAAAATTACTTACTTTTCACCCAAGTTACGAGTGAGAATGAAGCCCAACATCAACTCGACCGAAAAACCGGTCAACACGAAAAATGGACTCACGGATAACCTCAAAGCACGACTGAACAATACAGGTAACCCAGATCAGTCGAACTCACCCCGACTAGTGAGCCAGCCGAAGAGACCCTGTCCCCCAGAAGAAGACATGGAGTTCCCAGCACTCCCGGAGTCAGCCATGCAGCTAGACGGAGAGCCCTCACCGCGGGCCAGCCACACCCAGCCCAAGCGGAACAGGTACGCAATTCATTCCACTATACCCACGCACAACACATTCGCGCCACTCGCAGCACTCATCACCGACCAACACACTAACGATACCACCCCACAGACCGAAAAACAACTTAAAATCCCCCCAATTTTCCTTTGTGAAGCCGACGATTTTCAAAAAGTACTGACAGACATTAAAAGTATCACAACATCTCCCTTCGAAACAAAACAATGCCACAAAAAAATTAAAATATCCCTTATGACATCTGAAGACTTTAGGAAACTGACCAAATTTTACCAAACAAATGACGTAAAACACTATACTTTCCTGAACCCCGAGGATAGGAAACTTTCCGTTGTTATCCGTGGGGTTCCATACTCCCTGACTGAAACCGAAATACAAGACGAACTAACCCCGACATATCCAGTCCTCAGTGTAACGAGGAACAAGGACAAAGGCCCCACTCCACTGTGTGCTGTCGAGCTCCAGAATACTCCGGAGGGGAAAGCGATTTTTCAATTATCTCGTCTCTTTTACACTATAGTGACTGTCGAACCGCGGAAGAGGTCTCAACGCATTGTGCAGTGCACGAATTGCCAGCAAGTGGGACATAGCAAGAACTTCTGCCACCTTAACCCAAAATGTGTCAAGTGTGCACAGGTTGCCCATCACGTACTCTCCAAGAGTCCCCAAAGTGCTCTAACTGTGGTGGAAGCCACCCCGCCAATTATAGAGGCTGTGAAACCTTCTTAAAACTTCAATCACGAATCACACACAGAATACACATACCAACCCACATTCATGACACAACAAATGCAAATCCATCTAGACTTACTCCCCAACCAGTCTCAGAAAATCCTCCACAGTCACAGCAAAACATCCCTTCAGGAGCTAAATCAAACCCTTGGTTTACCCGGAGCAGACACCACACACAGACACCAGCAAGCACCCCTCATCAAACTAACCTCAACGAACAAGACCCCTCATCAAACCTATTTGACATACTACTAAATTTAATTAAACCTTTCATTCCCAAAATCAAATACTTCATTTCCACAATACTCAATAACATACTTTCTTCCAATTATGGTCAGCCCTAATTCCACAGTTGATCAAAATTGAACAATCCTAAATTGGAACGCGAATGGGTTGAAAGCAAAGCAACAGTCTTTCAGTAACCTCCTAACACGATACAACATAGACATAGTTTGCCTAACAGAAACACACTTAAAAGCGACAGACACATTCAGACTGACAGGATACGTGACATACAGACGAGACAGACAAACCCGAATAGCCTCTGGAGGAGTAGCTGTTTGTGTGAAGAAAAAAATAAAGCATTCCCATCTACTTCTTCCTGAACTGGAGCACCTGGAGGCTGTCGGGATTCAACTGACACTCACCAACAACAGACGACTCAACATCATCTCGGGATACCAACGACCAAACTTAAGAATAAAACAGACAGACCTAGAACACATTTTTACAGGAGACGCGACTGCACTTTTCGGGGACCTCAATAGCAAGCACACAATCTGGGGCTGCAGAAGAACCAATAACAATGGGGTCAGACTTTTGTCGGCCACAAACAACCTCGGTGTTCAGGTCTCAGCCCCAGACGAACCAACCTTCTACCCGTCACAACACAGATATCATCCAGACATCCTAGACATCACACTTATAAAAAATTTCACATTCCCAATATATCACAACTAACAGAACTAGATTCAGACCACGTCCCCGTCCTTAACACATTCACAGCACACAAACACTACACCGAACCGCTTCCACGACTTATAACAGGAAAAATTGATTGGAAAACTTTTCAATGGGAAATGGATCAAACTCTTGAAATTCCAATCTACTACAATCACACAGACGACATAGACTGGACAATACAGACATTCACACAAACTGTTTACACATCTGTTCACAATGCTACATATCACCACTTCAAAGACAGACGACCACATATACATGACTTCATTCCCACTCAAATCCTAGCACTAATTCACGAAAAAAACACGTCTCGCAAACGCTGGCAAAGAACAAAAAGTGATGTAGATAAAAGAGACCTCAATCGCTTGACCCGACGGGTGAGATGGGAGCTCGACAACCACAGAATTTGTAAGTACAGGGCTTACTTGACCGACATGACCTCCGGCGATAGTAGTCTCTGGAAAGAAACCCGACGAATTTTGAGACAAAACACATCCTTGCCCCCACTGACAGACGGACATCACACAGTGACGAGCGACGAAGACAAATGCAAAATACTGGCAACACACCTCGAACAAAAGTACCGCACACACGACACTGCTAACACAGACATGAACACCACAGTACACACATATCTATCCATACCGACACAAACTGTTGAAAATTTCATCAAGTTCACCACTCCCTCAGAAATCACAACATTAATAACAAACTTAGCAAACAACAAGGCTCCCGGTGAGGATCTCATTCCGAACATAGTGCTGAAGAAGCTGCCACCCAAGAGTATAGCCTTTCTAACCGGTCTGTTCAACGCATGCCTGCGATGCAGCTATTTTCCTCGAAATTGGAAAAACGCGGTTGTAATCGTCTTCCATAAACATGGTAAACCCAAGCAAGAGCCGGACAGCTATCGGCCTATAAGCCTTCTGATTTATCATCGTCCGTGATTGCTGTTGTTTGTCCGTCTATAAGGTATGGGATTTGTTCTTTCTGTTTGAGAATACGTTTTGTTTGTTTCCAAAGGTTGGGGTCACCGAGAGTCAAGTCATTCATGTAGGATCTGTAATTTGAAATCCTGTGAGAGTCCAGTTCCCACTTAATCCTTCGAGCTAGCCGGTTGCATTCGTTCTTTGTACGTGGGTCCCTAGTGCGTTGCCAATGTTTCCGTAGAATATTTTTTTCGTTGATTAAATTTAAAATGTAATTAGGAGCAATGTTGTTCAGGTGGCGTGCAGTGTTATGATGTGTTGTGTTGTCAGAAGTGGAGGGTAAACTATAAAGATAGTGATAGTGCGGCCTAAATATAAAGATAATGATCGGTCATTAACAGATGATCGAATTGTCATGGAATTTCACATGTAGTATTTTTAAAGGCGAAATAGAAAAATACACTATGTGACATCTCAAAAATTTGAACGGGAGGTGGGGTTGCAATGGAGGCTAAGCATAAAAATTGTATTAGCGCATAATTGTGAACGGAAGGGGGGTTGTGGGAGTAGGCCTAAATACGAAGATAGTGATTGGTCATTAACTGATGGTCGGATTGTCATGGAATTTCACATATAGTATTTTAGGCGAAATAGAATAATACACTATATGAAATCTCAAAATTTTGAACGGGAGGGGGGGGGGGGGGGGGGCTAAGCATAAAAATAATACTGACTCATTAAAAGTAATCGGATTCTCATGAAATTTCATATGTAGTAGTAGTAACTACGTACTAGCTGTGGTGCCCAGCGTTCCTAACTACATACTAGCTGTGGGGCCGCCGTTGCAAGGTACATACTAGCTGTGGTGCCCAGCGTTCCTAACTACGTACTAGCTGTGGGGTCCGCCGTTGCAAAGCACATACTAGCTGTGGGCACAAGCGTTCTTAAGTACGCACTGGCTAGAACGTCCAGTGACGCTAAGTATTCACTAACTGTGGTTTCCGCCGTTGAAAGGCGCGTACTAGCTGTGGTGCCCAGGGGTCCTAAAAACTAACTTGCTGGGATGTCTGCCGTTGAAGGACTATAAGCCTTATTCCGTATGAATAATTCAAAATTATAACATCATGAATTTACTGTTGAAAAATTGAATAGGATTCGAACGAGAGATATCAGGAGAAAATTCAAAGTTCCCCGGGCAACGCCGGGTATTACTGCTAGTAAATAAATATAAAAGAAAAAAAACGTTGATTACTCTGGAAATATACGAGTAAAATACAAGCAAATATTGGCTGTGTAAACTTTGGGATCCAGTGAAAACCTGCAGCTATCCTTAAATGAAGTTACGTAATCGATCAAAAATTCTATGCTGACATTTCAACGAAGTTTCATGTTTTCCGACCTACAAATTCAAAAACTCTAATAATTGCCAAGGTAATGAATATATTGATTTAAAATTTCATATGTATATTCAAAGCCCTGTAAGGACGACATCTATTAATTTTCACCAGAATCAGCCGAATAGCGTGGGCTCAACTGAAATATCCTCATAACTGCGGACGTAATGAATGTTCGTCGACACAAGATTAAATATGAGGATTCAGAAGCCACTATAGAAGTCGAATTTATTATAAGTTTTACCCAAACGGTGTAAGGGCTTTGGAGGGAGAGCGAACACGTTATTGATTAATTCATGGTATATAGGCGGTGACTTAGTCACCGATGACTTTTGACTTTTGACTTTGTCAAAAAAAGATTGACAATATTTCTCCGTTTAATATAGAACAGAATTACCTTTCCCTGCTTTACGAAGTATAAAGGAAGACAAGAGGGCGCCGGTAGCTCAGTGGTATGCGTGCTTGTCTTCTGAGCTCAAGAACGTGGGTTCGAAACCCGACCGAGGCCCTTAGATTATTTTATCTGGGAGGTAAAATAAACTTAAGCACGCCGTCCTTCGGATGGGACGTTAAGCGATGTTCCCGAGCCAGGTACTCGTTAAAGACCCCTATCCTAGGTGAATAAAAATTTAGAGTAGGCAAAATTTAGGACTCCCGCAGTAGAGTCGGGCTCATGTCCACCAGAGTGACGAAAGAGCGCTCTGGTAGTAGGCGATATGACCTCGTAGCTAAAGCCAGGGCATGAGTCATAAAACCTAACCCTAACCTAAAGGAAGACATGTAGTCAATATTTTTTTTTTTTGACTTTATGTACAATGTATATTAGACATGTCACTGTGTTGTCTCTAATTATTTACGGCATCAATGGCCCCGGGAGGGAATTCAGCACTACGCTCTAGCCCGCACGGCCGCCATGGCCCCGGGAGGGAGTTCAGCACTACGCTCTAGCCCGCACGGCCGCCATGGCCCCGGGAGGGAGTTCAGCACTACGCTCTAGCCCGCACGGCCGCCATGGCCCCCTAGAGTCAAAAATTCGATGTTAAATTTTCACCCGAACTTCTTCTTTTCCGACACTGAACTCAAAAATAAAAAATCTTGTCCGTGAACATGAATAGGTATAACAACTGACATAAGAAGATGAGAAGTCCCTGAGGAAAATATTAAATAGTTTAAAGGGAGAGTGGAAACTTAGTTGGTTCAATTTATCACTTATCACTTTTCTTTATAGTCAAGTTTGAGTAGTGTGGTTAGATAAAAAATTTGATAGTCAATTTGGAACAGAGGCTCGGTTACATTATATATAAAACAATCTAAGCGATGGTTTTTTATGAATTTTGTATAACTCAGATCAGAAACCCTCCGAAGAAGGTTGACGACGCGCCACCTGCAATGAAGGCAGCAGACTTCGTCAAGATGGGTGACCTGCATGCCGCCGCCAACCGTCTGGACGACATTGAGACATCTAACCGATTATTACTTCAGAAGATCAACATGATATACAGAACAAAGGTTTGTACACTCCCACACCAATATAGTTTTTTTATAAGCCTGGTAAGAAGTTGTTATTGAAATGTACCTTTTAGAAGATTTCTTCTACAGAAATCATAATATGCGCTGTCCAAGGTCGGTGACACATAGAAATCAACAATATTTAAATTACAAAAAGTTGAAATCCTTCAGTTTTTTAGGAAATTCTAGAAGGGCTTACGTTATATATATAGACTAGCCAAATACTACAAGTTATGAAATTCTCACTTAATTGTATACATGTGTTTATGATTATTACATTAATGAATTCTAAATATGCGACGTGCACTTAAAAACTTAGGATTAGAAAAGGGTGAACTCTCACATGGCCAGTTCCATTACACACCAATGAACACACCGGTTAAACTTTTTCCGGTTTAATTTCAAGTTATTTATCAAAAACAATAAATAAAATAATGGTAAATAATGTCCAGTTTAACTTCTCACAATATTCAACGTTCCTGCATCCCAGTGTAACAGGTGTATGTAATGCTGAATATTGGAACTCACTGTGACAAGGTTAGAAAAAAAATAATTCATTTAAAGAGACAGAGCTACATTCTGGCTGGTTCCTCAAAATCAGTTACGACATTTTCTGTAAATAAATGGCTACAAAGAGCTATGTATATGGTAAAAAAATACCTAATATTTTCAGTAGCGAACATATTGTTAAAGTGACAGTCATATACCTGTTACTCAAATAACATATCTCTGGTGTAGATATGGTCCACTTTGCAGAGCGTTATCCTGGGAGTGAAAAAATGTTAAGAGAAAGCTAACGTTTTCTCACTTCCTGATCAAAATACATTTCTGACTGTGACTAGCTGCTAAAGCCATGAAAAAAAAAAAAAAAAATACATTTCTAGCTAAAATATTTATTTAATAGTAATTATTTTTATTTATTATAATTATTTATAACCAGAACAGAGGGTGGAGGTGTAAAACAATTGTGGAGTCTTCAAAGGTTGAATTGAGGAATAACTCATGCAAGAAGTTTTAAAGGCTTATTATGCATATAGATTATTTAATGAAATCGAATATTCTTTGTGAGATACTCTACGTAGAATATACGCGTAGATTTTGCAAAAAAAAAATGATTATTCTAATGATCAAATTTATTTTTCAGAAAATAAGAAAAAAGTATCATTATTAATGAATTGATTGTAAGTCCATCTCCGATTTTGAGCCAATGTGTATTCTATTTTTCAGGGTACAATTGATACGGTAGAAACGAATCTAATAAGATCTAGTAATCATTTTGCAAGAGTTTTGAAGAACGAGGAAATTGAAAATAACAATAGAATGTTATACGAAGTACTGAGTATGGCTGTAAGTTGTTTTATTGATATCTGCTGTCTTCTGTAACTCTCAAATATCTTTTATAGTTCATCAAGAAGGAGGGGGGGGGCTGTTAAGCTGCCCCAGCTTCTATTTTATCAGTTTCTGTTTGTCAACCCGATAATTTCCCATTTAATAATGTATCAAGACAATAATTTCTTAATAATGTATATTTGAGTACGTCATCTATTTATTTTTACCAAAAGGTGGGAAAGGGGCTTAACTCCAAAACCTTCATAACTCGCAATATGATAAATATATTGGAACGAAATTTAATATGTGAGCCTAAGGGCACATCTTGATTATCAACAAATCGGCCGAAGAGAACGGGGCCTTAACTCTAAAGTTTTAATAAATGCCTATGGAATGGTATTATAACGACTCGAATTGCTGGGAGATTTAAAGAGAGTGCAAAAATTTAATTGATTACAAATAATTCGCGCTAGGTAAGTAATCCGTCACTGTCAACAATGTTTGATTACACTATTGTTTTTTTTTTTATTTTGTTTTAATTCTATTTTTTATTTATTTTTTTTTTTTTCAGTATTCTTCATATGAGAAGGACAAATATTTGACGGAGTTTGAGAAAATCAAAGAACAGATGATGTTCATGTCCCGGTATCCGGAGATCTACGAGAAAGAGATGATAGAACCACTCGAGAAGTGGACGATCTGTCCAGAGCGAACCCCGAGCACGCTCGACTGCAACCCTACCAGGCGTGTCAGGTTAGTACCCAATATCAGTGATATCGATATTTGTTGTTTTTCATACTGAATCTAATGTATTTTTCCTTTTAGTCGAGTGCAATTAGGTTTATACCTCGGGACCCAGCTATAAATGAATGAATTTGAATGTTTCCGGGTTTTTTAAATTTCTTATACTAAAAAGTTTACCCTTTGAAACTTCCGCTAATGATTCTTTTTTTAAAAGGATACTCCTATGAGATTTTTATTTACATGACAGAATCTCGACGTTCTTTCAACGTTGAAAAATTGTACTTTCGGAAAAAAATGTATCCAGAAAAATTGAAATCTTATTGATATCTTTTCCAGATGTTTTCTAGATTTTGAAGCACCAAATGTTCGAAAATTAGGTCGAATGATCATCGAAGTGTACAAGGACTATGTTCCAGTGACTGGTGAAAATTTTGTACGTTTGTGTCGGGGTGACAACGGACGATCGTACAAAAATTCAAAACTTTTCCGAATAGTTCCTGGATTTGGCGTTTTTGGAGGGGATATCGAAAACAGGAAAGGAGCCAGTATTCTGTCATCTTTCGGGCCCCCATTTTCCAACGAAAACTACCATCTCAAGTTCGCTGGCCCAGGTAGGACTACAGTAGTCGCAATTTTTTATTTAATTTAAATACTAAATTGATTTTATTAACGAAAAGCACTTTGTTGAGTCTGTACATGGATGGAATGATTTCATTGCTTAATCAGAAATCTGTTTCTATTATCTAGAAACCCTAGAGTCCATAAGTTCAATTTCTGTACGTATGTTTGTTTCAGCTTTAAGGGGAAAACGGCTGAATATTCATGAAATTTGCAGGGTCTTTTCAAGGATTGTCCAACTTAGTATATAGGCTATGTGGCGTACCAACATTTTAAACAGGAGAGGGAGTAGTGGGGGGCTATAATCAACATCTAACCAAAATATATTTTTAATTCTTAATTTTTCTATTTTTTTTCTATTGAGGTATTCTAAAGAAATGTAATAATTATCTAACCTAGGCCATGTGCACTTTAAATTATTATTTATGCAGATGGGGGTTGGTTTTTTTTTTTTTTTTCTTCTTCTTCCGAGGGCTGATAGTGTCACCGCGGCCAGAGTAGGCCTATTGTGTGCCCTAGGGGTGGGTTAGTGACATGCCAAAAAGCCTCAAAATCATTGAATATTTCAATTTATTTCTAAAATCATCAAATTAGTTACTAATCGGATAGATAACGTTACTAACCTCTGTAGGAGACCAAAATAAATAATAAATGGATAATCAAAATAATATATTTGATAACTTGAATAAAGATACAATTAAATTTTGTAAAATAATAATAATAATAATAAAGTAAATAATAATTTTAATAATGTACATATAACAATTATAAAAAGTATTTATTTTATTTTAATATCAAATGAAAAAGACAACCTGGAAGTAACCTTCTGAGGGAGTGAACAGAGAGTTAGTTCCAAACCAACACCTTAAGGTTATAAGCCGGGCAAGCCATGAAACCTGCTAGTAAACAATAAAATTCATGCTGAAAATATTTGTATTAATCCATTCGGTTCTAAATTATGAGAAGCAAATTTTCACGTCAAATAAGTATTGGCACATTTCAAATTTTATTACAACTATGAAAGTCGAAAAATGTTCCCGTTCAGTGTGCCAATCGGAAATGGCGACGAGTCGTTCGGGAGAAGGGTTTTAAAACCAACATAGTCTATTCCTCACTATGTCGTTGAAGCAGGACACTGTTTTTAATCTCTCACAGCCGCAATATTGAATATCAAATAAAATAAAAATAACGTGTATACTTCATATTGACTAGCAGTAAGTTTTCATGACATCCTACTCGATTTTATAAAAAAAAATATATTTTTGTGATCCTCTAATTTTCTTTTCCACAGGGAAAGCGAAAATTCTGGTGTAAAAGTGCTGGCCCGTATTTCTGTATATTTCAGAAAAAAAAAAATTGGCAACTTTCTAGCTGAAGTGATTTGGCCTCTAGAGAGACCGACAGATGTAGAGTTCCCTTCTAACAATCAGTTTTCGGTTTTCAACATACGAGACCCTAACAAGACTCAAAGTGTCCATAGTTTTGGAAACTATTTTCTACCTACAAAATAAAACAAGTTGGCAATCGAGTACCGGGCCCCTGGACTAAGTCCCCTAGTATCTAATATTTTGTACTTATTGATATATATATTTTTTTTCTTGGTTCTTTTCAAGGTGTAATTTCAACATTTTCTATTGCACCTGGGAGAAATAGCTCACAATTTTTAATCTCATTCAAAGAGCTGCCAACTTTGCAAGGAATTTATGTTGTCTTTGGACGGATTGTCAAAAGTTTGAGGACCCTGGAGATGGTAAATATATAATATTATTTATTTTATTTTAATTTTTAGTGATTTTTCTGTAAATCTTGCTAGAATTGGTTCAAGATCCAATTAAATGTGCTATCGTACTAACGATTTTTTAAAGAGGTTGTTATAAACTCAGATTTTCTGTTAATTATGTAGATTATTAAGAAACATCATTTTCATTGATAAAATAAGCCATTCCATATAAATATACTTGAGAAGTTAGACATCTCCATGTTTGTATTATTTTTGCTCTTTAATTAAAGCCATTGAAGTAAAGTAACGTAAACAGGAAAACCAATGCTCAAGTGTGCAAGATTGGCATATTTATACAATTCTGAAATTACCTGAGACCGTGACTACAAACCCCACAGAGAAGGCAGGTCTTAGAGTCCTTATCTAACACTGAATATGAGTTTAAATGTCACCATATTGCTTAAAGTAAGTTATTAACCTTCGTATTTTGTTTCATATTTCTATTATTTTTTTAAACTTTATTTTTAAGCCCATATATTTTCAGTCCAATTTTTCTGTTAGGAATGTCAGAATTGTATAAATATGCCAATCTAGCAAACTTAAATGTTACTGTTGCACTTAATGCTGACGATGGCTTAAGTCGAAAACGAACACTATCTGTATGAGTATATATTTTTGTGTAATTAGACTTGTATCCTTCTCTTTGACCATATACACAATGATACATTATAGAGTTATCCTGTTCACAGAAAGACATTTTTGCTTCCCAGCTATACGAAGAATAGGGGAAGTTATGTAATTGGTCATAAATTTGATGCGGAGTTTCGACACCATGTTGAAGGTTTCTGTATTCACATATAGATTTTCGTGTCGATACATTAATTCGATCGGGAGTTATCCTGTTCACAGACACACACACACAGACAGACAGATAATTTTTTTTCAAGAGAAAGGTGCAAAGGGAGAGAGAAAACTTAGTTGATAATGGAGAAGTATATTGCCGGTGATTCACCGAGGATTGTTTTGTTTATGTTTTCAGATTGAAGAATTTGGTACGATTACTGGCCAACCGAAGAAAAGTGTAGTTATAACGAATTGTGGAGTTTTGGGACCTGTCAAATGTCAAAAATTCAACAATAAATAAATTGTATTTCATTTTTAAGATATGATAACAATATTAAATTAAATATGAAACAAAGGAAATTGAACTAAATGTGAGTTTTCCATGAATTAAAATGAAGTTTGAAGTGCATTTTTTTATTTTGTATTAACTGTTTAAATTAAATAAAATGATAGATAAAACACTTTTTTTGAACACTTATTGTCTAATTCCTCAAACATATACTTAAATGTGTACCGGTTTCGGCTTACGCCAACGTCAGCACAAGATTCAACAATAATTGAGATATTTGCCAGGCATACATATTTATATTAACCTAAGACTACCTGAGGTGAAAGGGAATTAGACAATATAAGTGTTCAAAAAAGTGTTTCATCTATCATTTTATTTTATTTATTAATATTTCCACTATATCAACACAGAACGCAAAAAATGTATTCGAACATTAACTGTTTAAGTCTGTCATCAACCATACTTGGTTTGTGAACCATACTTAAATAATTTGGGCGAAAAATCAAGTATATTATCTATCTTACGTTTAATTGAAAACAATCAAGATAAAAATAAAAAAATATTCTGGAAAACGACTGAGGAATTTAGCATATTTGTGACATATAGAAGTGTTCTCCTTTACATATCTACCAATTATCGTTTAAATTGGTTCGAAAAAAAAAAATTAACAAAAACATATTGTTATTGACTCATGCCCGGGCTTGAACTTCAAGGTTATATATATATATATAAGGTTATATATATATATAACCTTGAAGTTCAAGCCCGGGCATGAGTCAATAACAATATGTTTTTGTTAATTTTTTTTTTTCGAACCAATTTAAACGATAATTGGTAGATATGTAAAGGAGAACACTTCTATATGTTTTTACATCAAAATATAAAATAATTTTTTTGATTTACTTCATGAAGGTGGTTGATAAAAAAAAAAAAAATTGGCCTTAGGTCTCCCAAAATATAATTATAAAAATTGTTATACAATGCATATTAGCGAAGCTACTATGGCGGTTTTATTTGGTTATTTACACAACATCCATGGGAATTATATCTATGAAATAAAACTCTCTCCCGAACGGGATTCGAACCAGCAACCATGGTAAGACCATGCGTCTAAAGCCCTGCGCTTTAGCCCGCATGGCCCCAATTCCATTCACGTTTCGCCACTATTAAGGCATTATCAAAAGTTGCATGACAAAAATAAAATATTCGGTAATCGCCATTATATTTCATATGGTCCTCATTATTTAGTTATAGTTAGTTAAACACCACGTGACCTTTGTTAACTATCAATTTAAGCTTTGAATTTTAGTTAATTATTATGACTCATGCCCGGGCTTTAACTATGAGGTCATATCGCCTTCTATCAGAGCGCTCTTTCGTCACTCTGGTTGACAAGAGCCCGACTCTAATACCCAAAATACGCCAGCCATTCAAGCACACAAAATACGCCAAATTTTGTACTTTTTCCGCCCTTTTATACAATTGTATATATTTGTTTCTCTGTTTCAATTTCTACAAATATATATATATATATATATATATATATATATATATATATATATATAACACGTCATTCCACTCCTCACAAAACTGGTAAATTTTCAAAATAGAATAGGACTCAGAGAAAAAGACGTCGCTGGAAAATCACGTTCAATGTGCTCCGCGCTCAAAATATTTCTAGTTAAGTAAGTTTTCGTGCTCCCTCTAATATGTTATGTTTCGGGCAGTTGAAAAATAATCAAGTGTCTTACTCAAAAGATATCTATATTCATTATCATTACATCGGCAGTTATTATTGTTCATGAACAATTCAAATAATTTTTTTCATACGAACCAATTTTTGTCCCATTTTGAAATTTTGCCTGTTTTGAAAGGAGAGGAAGGACTATAACATGTATTTAAAAAAAAAAATGTGATTGACTTATTAAGAATTAAAATGTTGCAATTCCAAGGAAATACCATTATCCAAGAAATGTTATTGCATAATGCATCAAGTCTTATTCAGGACCTGTAATGTGTCCACACCCACCCCATGGCTGCAATGCGTTTCGAGTTAACGCTTTTTGAAACTTACAAAATACGCTAACATTTGTGCATTTTCCGCCTTTTTATAACAGTATATCTTTGAAACGATAGCCAAAAAAAAAAAAAAAAAAAAAAAATTGAAAATTGTACTTTTTGTATTCAAATTAAGTACAATTCACGCATTGAAAATTATAGAAATCTAAGAGATAAAAATTGAGATATGGAGTGACCCCATACCCCGTTGCTGTAATACTCGGTATCATCCGTAAAGTTGGCTAGTTGCTCCTGATATACATAACAAATGTTGTCAACTTACAGTGTTCCGGTGGGTGTGAGAGGTACGACGGTGTTCTGCCGTAAGAAGTAGCCGCCCCGGGTGGAGCTATGCCAGAAAGGAGGATCCTCGTCCGAGCTCCCCTCTTCGTCTTCTGTGGTGCACCCCTGCTCATCAGGCCTCGCAACCTCGCTACCCTCCTCGTCCCCCGCCTCTCCTCGCATCGCCAGCAGCTGCCGCCGCTTCCGCTTAATCGGTCGGCCAATACTTCCGCTCCGGCCGCTCGCTACCGCATCGTCACTCTTGGACCCGCTAGCTGCAGACCCTGAACCCGGCTCTATCCGGATGAATGCCGACCCTGACCGGCTGTCATTGCTAATTGTGCAAACCCCCCCTATATCAAAGTTCAACAATGGCAACTTCTTCGCTTTATGACTGTTATCAACTGGAGAGTTGTTGACCTCCTGCGGCGGGGAGTGTTTCCTGGTCGCCTTTGTTGGACTTGGGCTGTCAGCTGGCATTATCAACTTTGTGAAGTCTATTTTATCCGGATGAATTTGCAGTGCACGAACATCAACAAAATATTTTTCGTAAGATTCCGGAGAAGCGTCGTCTTGTAAAAATACATCATCTGTATCGTCAAAATATTTATTCATCTCTGTTCTGTCGGAAGCATCATGCTGGAGAAGTACTGCAGATGGACTTTTGTTCATTGTCGGAGACTCATCGGCATTGGTATTGTTGACGATGACCTCTACATTGAAGTGGCTGGGAGTCACTTTGAGCGAGGACTCGCTCTCGTTGCCCTCTATGTTCGACAGAGAGTCCGATTCAAAATTGTTCTCTTTGATGGGGGTGAGCATTGAGATGGGAAGCGGGAGGTTGAGATCCCCCGGTTGAAGGCATCCCTCCACGCTCGTGATGTGCACTATCTCATTGTCCTCATTCTCCATGAAGTAGGTCGGTGGAGGGGGAAACCCGCCATCTTTTTCCATGTCCAGGGAGTCAGGTTCGTTTTCCAGAACCTCCGGCGGGAAATTTAAAGATAAAGGTTCAACATTTTGACAAAAATTGTCCAAGTTTATTGAATTTTTTGGTGTTGTCACATGAGGTAGTTCATCGCAACTGATTCCAACGTCTTTCAGTTCGTATTGCGTCTGCGGTTGGGGTATTTTGACAATATTTACTTTGGCCAACTGTCTGAGGGCTTCGTCGTAGCACTCCAACTGAGCATCGATGTTCTTGCACTTCTCGAAGGTAGGGAAGGTGTTAGAGTGCAGCAAGTCTACACTGCGCCACAACTGTGGTTGGCCTTGCAGGGTGATAGATTTGTTCCTTGAATGCCTCTTGTTCCTCAGGGATCGCATGTCTTCTGATTGCTCCTCCAGAAGTTCCAGAGAGTGTGACTCCCTGAACTTGTTCTTGGCCGCTGCGAAGGTGCAGATGGACAAAGTGTCGTCCAGCTTGCCTGTACTTTGTATGATTTCTATGCTCATCGTCTTCTCCTCCAAGTCCTCCAAGTTGTCCAGAGATGAAGAGACTCCTGTCATTGCGTTGTCAGTGCACAAGCTCTTTTCCTCCAGGTTGTCGTACGACTGCAGGTAGTCCATCGTGTAAGTGCGCTCCTCTCTCAGTGTCTCATCGTCCTTTGACCTCTTCCCTACCTCCACCCACACGTTATCATTCACACTGATTCCCTTCAAGTCTGTCTTCTTGTTCACATTGTCCCACTTCTCCATTGTTCTGATGTTATTGTTACTCTCCCCATTGTGAACTATAACCTCTTCGCCTTCCCTGTTTGTGCTCATTTCGGTTGGTTTTTGTTGTTCGACTAGGTAGTTGATATTAGCTATTTTTGGAGTTTCATCTGGAGTCTGGAACAAAAAAAAAACAATAAAATAGTAAAAAATGTAACAATTAAAAATGGCGGATGGTTTAACGGTTATTGAAAACTACTCTTGCTGAATATAGAAAAATAAAATGAAAGAATAAGGTAATTTGAAGCTATTGGTTATATTAAGTAACAAAGAAAAATAAACTTCGGGGGCGCCAGTAGCTCAATGGTGCGTGTTTGCTTAATGAGCTCAAGATCATGGGTTCGAAACCCGACCGAGGCTCTTAGTTTATTTTATCTGGGAGGTAAGATAAACTTAAGCATGTCGTCCTATGCGATGATCCCGAGCCTGTACGAGGTCAGGTACTCGTTAAAGACCCCCCCTACCCTAGGTGAATACAAATTTAGGGTAGGCAAAATTTAGAATTCCCATAGTAGAGTCGGGCTCATGTCCACCGGAGTGACGAAGGAGCGCTCTGGTAGTAGGCGATATGACCTAGTAGTTATATCCCGGGCATGAGTCATAATAACTAACTAATAAGCTATTCGGTAAATTATTTTAGTCTACATTTATGTTCCATTTATGTAGGGGATTCTATCCATGTGTCTCAGCTCATCCAATATTATTTTTAGTCTTGTTAATTTTTCGGCAGTAAATTATTGGAGTAAATTTATCTTAAAGGCCGTCTTTAGAGAGGTCTTGTTTCTTTCTGCCCCAGTTGGGAGTATACGAAGACGTGAAACTAAACACACAATAACTTCCTTCTGAGGAATCATATCTAGGAAGATGTATCCATATCCTTTCGTTAGATTTGGGATTACTGAATCCCACTTAGAAGTAGAAATGTTTAAAATAGGTACATATTTTGCTGTAGATTCGTACATATTGGCGAGTATTTTTAAGAAAAACATGAAGTTGTATTTCGGCAAAATGTCTTCACAAAAAATTCTCTTACAATCGAATTTAAATGTCATCTTTCATTGAATCTCAAATTTCATAAAACTACAACTTTTCTTGTTTAGTACACGTATGAAAATTTAGGATAGGCAAAATGCCTGCTCCGGCATTTCTCGGAATGATTAGGGAAAAAGGTGAAACTTCTGCGGTTCGGTTTTTTTCCTAGTCACTTTGCGAATTCACTTAATTCGGTTTTTTCGGTAACATATATAAATATATAAGAATTAATATATATATATATATATATATATATATATATATATATATATATATAATAAATATTATATATAAATATATATGAGATTTCTCATAAAATTAAAAGACGTTGTCTTCCCACTTTTTTATTTAAAACAGTGGGAAGACAACGTATTTTATTTCTATGGGAAAGCGCTCTCCGGAGGAGATGAGCCCGACTCTACTATCCAAGTTCTAAATTTTGCCTACCCCAATATTATTATTCACCTAGAGTAGGGATCTTTAACGAGTACCTGAAATCATACACGCTCGGGACCATCGCTTAACGTCCCAACCGAAGGACAGCATGCTCAAGATTTTATCACCTCCTTGATGAAAAAACCAAGGGGCTCGGCCGGGGTTCAAACCTGCGATCTTCAGCTCAGTAAGAAAGCAAGGTACCACTGAGCTACCGGCGCACTCCATTAGTCATTTATAACTAAAAATAACTGGGCTAAGTAAAATTGTGAGGCCGCTTTTATTTTCTTTAAATTATTACATTTACCATCAACATTGAAAAAAAAAAAATCAACGATTTCACAAAATAAACAAGAGTCAATACAACAATTATATTCTATATAATTCAATAGAGGGCGCCGGTAGCTCAGTGGTATGCGTGCTTGACTTCTGAGCTCAAGGTCGTGGGTTCGTAGCCCGACCGAGGCCCTTAGTTTATTTTATCTGGGAGGTAAAATAAACTTAAGCACGCCGTCCTTTGGATGGGACGTTAAGCGATGGTCCCGAGCCTGTACGATGTCAGGTACTCGTTAAAGACCCCTACCCTAGATGAATAAAAATTTAGGGTAGGCAAAATTTAGGACTCCCACAGTAGAGTCGGGCTCATGTCCACCAGAGTGACGAAAGAGCGCTCTGGTAGTAGGCGATATGACCTCGTTGTTAAAGCCCGGGCATGAGTCATAAAACCTAACCTAACCTATAAGAATTTCATGGAGTCTCTAAATCGTGCTGAGGGGAGCATGTTTGATGAATACATGTATATGGCATCATTTTCATTTTATACATTTTCTATATAAATGCGCTAAAAAAGAGAGTAACCCTTACCAAACATGGCGAATCCTGGTCTGAGGGCAGATCCAGGGAGTTGGCCCGTTCTAGGGGGGACCTGGTCCGTCGTTCTGGAGTTGGTACCTTCTCACGGGCCGAGGGGTCTGGACTTAGTCGCATCTCCATCGGGATCTTGTCACCTGCAACATGGGCACCACTTCAGAGATTCTCGCTTACCATCAAATCTTCGTAACATACCAAAAGCCAAAATTTACAATTTGGCTTCAATTTCACTGCGTAGATTCAGAGCCAATGGGTCGAACGCATGCAGTTCAGTAAATAATCTCTTAAAGAGAAACAACAAACGTGTTTTTTAAATATTGTCTTTTCAACAAGAAATATTGACAAACGCTGGTTTAGTAATGAACTAAGTCAGTTTGCTGAGCGCGAACCATTCTTATACATGAAGTAAGGCGTTGTAAGGGGTTGGAATTTCAACTTGGAAATCTTCATAGCTCAGAATTTGTTAGGTCTCAAACACTTTCTTCTCTGTTTAGTAATAATAGTTAAAACTATAATTAAGGTTAAAAATATTAAGTGCTGACAAGTTACCTTTTTAAAGTTTTTTTTTTCGTTTATTTTTTTTTCGTTATCAAAGTTGGTTGCAACTGTTGCCATAACACAACAGCCAGCTACCAAGAGGTCTTGATGGATAGTGGATGTCTTCATTGGCTTGAGAGAGGAAGGCTACCCACCGGTAGCTCCTCAGGGCGTCATTTAAAAACAATGAATGGGGATATTATAATGATTTTGTTTCAAGTGGGGGGTTGCAATTTGGGATTATAGTAAGTCACGGTTCCACCTCCTCTTCAGTCTCCTGGGAGGATTGTGTGGCAAATGTGGTGAAGAAAGTGAGTGGATGTATGGATTTGGGTGTGAATACAATTTGCTGTGGAAAAGTCTATAAAGGTCCTGAATTGTGTACTGTGTTTATCATGAGATCATTGTGAAGTGTTCTGCTACTTTATGGTGGGCATTGTGTAACGAGTCTGCGTGTCTTTGACTGAAAACCTGGATACGTTTCAGGTTAGATATTTTAGGCGAACCGTAGATTTTTGAGCCATACTCCAGAGTGTTTTTATTAGGAATGTGTAGAAGTTACGCTTTTGTGTTAAGGTTTTTGAAGTTGACAACATTATTTAGCTCTCAAATTCTTTCCTCTCTGTCTAGTAATAGTAGTAAAACTATAATTAAGAATACAAATTTAAAATTCTGACAAGTTAACTTATTTTTAAAGTTGATAAAATTCCAATGACCTCCCGGATACTTTCCGTTATTTAAGGTCGACCCCTCACTCAAATTTGTTAATTTTCTTTATTTTGTTATAATTTATTAAATAAATTATAACAAAATAAAGAAAATTTTTATCTTGTTATTAGGTTAGGTTTTATGACTCATGCCCGGGCTTTAACTACGAGGTCATATCGCCTCCTACCACAGTGCTCTTTCGTCACTCTGGTGGACATGAGCCCGACTCTACTGTGGGAGTCCTAAATTTTGCCTACCCTAAATTTTTATTCATCTAGGGCAGGGGTCTTTAACGAGTACCTGACATTGTTATTGTCTTGTTATTGTTATACCTATTTTAAAGAGCCATCTAACATGAAGCGTATCCAGTCCTTCCAATCCAAAGTCCTAAGAACTATTGTCGATGCACCCTTCTATGTGTCCAACCTTACCCTCCATAATGACCTTAGAATCCCCTATGTTATTGACCTCATCAAGTCCCGCTTCTCCAAATTCCACTCTAACCTTTCTTCCCACGTCAATCCAGTTGCTCGACTCTTGTCATCCCATTCCCATCCAGATAATCCCCCCCGAAGACTGAGGCGGCGCTGGCCGAGAGACCTGCTACTGTAATCTAGCAACAATATTTAGGGAGTGCCGGTGATGACCAGCTTCTCCCCTCATGTAATCCTCTTACCTTCAACTCTCCTCCTTCTTGGCCTGCCTCCACTGCTGGACAGTGATTGGCGGGGCGAGAAGGCAGGGGGGGATCACTCGAGCCCCCGCGGCCTCCCCTCCCCCCATTAAGTTGGAGGGATGGGGATGGCAGAGAACCGCCGGTGTTTCGAGTTGAAGGCTTTCATGTTCATTTTATTTTATCTTTATTATTATTTTATTCTTATGTTTATGTTTATTATTATTTAAATTTAATATTTTCTCTTTGTTTTGTACATATTATATTATTTGCAGTTTTTTTTTTTTTTCTCTACTAAATATTATTTTGTACATAATCATATTCTTTCGATGTATATGAGGAGTTTGGAGCCGGAGCGGACCAACTGGTTGAAACTGGACAGGAAGAAAATGGCAATTGAAAATTGAGTACATTTTGTTTATCTCCATAAATGGGCCCCAAATATTTATTTATATTTGAAATTTTAGAATAGTATTGGATGAGTGATCCCTTTTTGTGTTCTATAAAGTTTTTGAAGGCCATATGATCCATTGCGACTTTGAAAATATATGCACAAAATATTTGTGGACTAAACTTAAAGTGCTGCTATCTATCACTGAAGTGGAGAAACTAAGTGATGCCCACTGGTTTTGAAAAAAGGGAACCTATGCCAACATCAGGACGGTATTAACTCATTTTCCGAAAAATTGTGGGTTGGTCCGCTCTGGCTCCAAACTCCTCAAATATAAGTATATATATATATATATATTTTTTTTTTTTTTCTCTTTCTTTTTATGTATATTTTAATGTTTTGTCCCTCATCTTTACTCATGATTTATACCGATTGTAAATATTCAAAATAAAGGATATAAACAAACAAATAATAAAGAGTTATACCTATTTTTATCCTCTGATTCCAAATTTTCCCCTCTCATAACCCGTATTCTCAAATTATGTTTGTACATATACTGATGACACTGTCATTTATTGTGTATATATTTTTGTGGAATAGACAATATTTTAAAAACATAAGTCTGTTTTATTGATTTAGTACAAATTCCACAATACGTCTCGATTTACTTAATTTTCTTTTACTACTGAAGGATGTTCACATTTTGCGTTTTATTACAAAACTATTTGGAGGTCGGAGCTGCACGTAACTTTCCCACAGGGCTGTCTGTGGGCTTTGGAAAGTTTGATTAATGGTCCTAATTCGATTAAATGAGTTTCAATATGGTAAAATATAAGTTAGCTGTAGAAGCTCACAAAGAGGCTCATGGGCAAGTTCCTTGCAGCTTCGACCTATTATGAGTTGCCAATCTATTAGTGATGGACAAAAGAGCTATTTCAGTATAAGAGCTATCTCCGGTGTGAGAACTGACTTACTGGTTGGTGTGAGGACGACAGGTATGAAGTCTGAGGAGGAGAGCGGTATTTCGCAACTTCCTCCAGTACTCTCCCTCTTGAGGGCTCCCAGTGTGATGAGACTTCTGCGGCGAACCTCTGCTCCATCCTGAGACAGGGGTAACATGTAAGACACCTAATATATTTTCGGCCATAAGTAGATGGGGTTTGAAGGAGGGTGGGGCGGGTTTACTCCAAAACCCTAGTTTCTCGATATAATGATTACATTGAGACGTTAATATCAGAGAACTAGGGTTCGCATTCCTCATTCCTGGAACCCAGCCAAATTTCAATATTGAAAAAATATCGGGATTATGAAGCTAAAATCCCGGGATATCGGAATTATTAATCCTGCTAAACATACACTACAGGATAAGGGGATACCTAGTCTGTCTAGAATTAAAAAAATATTCACCAGGATAACAAATACAGATAATTTTTTTAAATACATTTTTAATATTAAAAAAAAAAAAACGAGTAAACTATAAGAAACCTCACTATTCGATATCAGTGCTCCATCTTATCATCCTCACTATTTGATAACAGGGGTCCAGTTATCAGAGAGGGATACAACAATAACAACCTACTTAAATCCATCTCAATATGAGTTCGAGATCTGGGGGTCTTCATTATTTCTGATATGAGGGGGCGGCGCCGCTGATTTATTTAGTGAGGGGGGGGGGGGGTGCGGGGTGAGAATGGACCCCCTACCCGGCCAGCAGTTTTCTTCAGACATGAGACATTTTAATTTGAGTAGGTAACTAATAACAAAAAACATCTGATAAGAATTTATTTCAAGTAATTAATTCATTTTTTACTAGTAAAATGTCAAGATCAGCTTTATTTTTACAAAACTTTCCTTGTATTTTATTTTCAAATACTTTTTAAGACAACAGAAATATTGTATTTTTTTAGCTACAGATAATTTATAATAACAAAACTTTATACAATCTTTTCAGTTTATTTACAACAGGTTCCATTAATGAATAAATACCTTTATTGTCAGAAACATTACATTAATTTGAGGTTAGGACTGTTCGTCTAGGAAACTCTATCAACGAATGTTAGACGGCTGTTAATATCTTGGAAAAAAATAATTTGGTACAAACGAAATTTTGAGTGAAATAAAAAAAATTAAGCATGTTCGGGCCATGAAATATAGGTAGCTCTGATGGTTTAGCCGAGCATCTTATGATCGATTGCATTAATCGATTACAATTTGCTCACCTAGGTTTAACAGCTTCCCAACCGCGAACATTTTGAAGAATAATATTTTTTATTTAATTTAATGTTCATTATTAAGAGCGTTTTTAATTACTGAAATAGCTTCAGAACCTTATTCATCTCTCAACTGTAGTATTAAATTTTCAATTTCATTTCCATCAGATAACTCCTAAAGAAATTCAATATGGCGTATCCAAGATGGGTACAGAATAATATTCTGGTTATATTATTGGGCCATCAACATTTTTCTAGAAGTGCTGACATAGTTCATTGCTGCAAAGCTTTGTAAATTAAACTAGTCTCGAAATAATTTTCCAATTGCTTGCATTGCGTGGAACGGGGATAGAATAATTTCAAAAAAATCATCACTAAAGAAAGAAAAAAATTGAACTGCCACTTGATATGTACGGGCAATCAAAAAGACTTTCCGACAAAAATTGTTTCATAAAAGAAAATTATGAAAATAGCGATGTAATATATCCCCTCAAAGCCTATTTCAGGCTGTTAGAAATCATTAGTACAAACAATAGTGATAGTGGATTTATAAAAGTTTTACTATGTTGGGGCGCCATTCTGAAACAATATAAAACAATGGTTCAGACAAAACTATCTACTTTTTGAAAGACCTTTACAATGAAGTACAATTTGAGTTTTGTTAGTGTGCGTTGCAGTGCCCCTGGTGGAGGGCTGAGTCAAACTAATATAAATGAATATCGCGCCTTGTCTTCTCCGTACGATCACTCGTTATGAAAAGTGGTGAAAGTTGCTGTTAGCAAACCATAAAATTGAATAAAAATCTTACAACTTTTTCCCTGAACAGAACTATCATTTTTGTAGCCGATTATGCACTTAACGAAAAATTTTCAAAAATGTCACTTGGACCATTTTGATTCTAACCTCGTCATATATGAAATAACATTTGAATTTCACTGGATATAAATCGAGTACTTTTATGAAAATATGGTGGGGTACTTTCTTATAGAAATGAGCAAAAATGATTTGCATTTGTCCAGTTCATTTTGAACGGTGTTGAGCCCGAACCATGAGTTTCGCTATTTTGTTACATCTGCATGAACTGAGGAGCAAACATTCAAAAAGAGATTTGTCACATTGGTAGAGATTCGAGAAAACAGCAAGAAATGATTTTGCGTGCTTATACGCTATTTCATATAGGTTTTTAATTTTTTTTAAATTAATCAAACACAATTAATGTCATAGGTAATTAAATTTTAGCTAAAATAATTTTGACAATGGTAATTAAAATTGTGAATAGCTTGGACATGTCCGTGTTTGTTTGAAACACATGAACAAATGTTGTTTAGATTGAATCCTTCTAGGACTAATTCCCTTTCGAAAAAAAAAAAAAAAAATTGGCTAATCAATAAAAATAAAGAGGATTTGAGTGAAAACTTTATTATCAAAAAAATGTAATACAGACTTATTTTTAAAACAAATAATGTAGGTAATTAAAATTAAATAATAAAAATATTATTATCAATAAAAATAAAACAGATTTGAGCTAAAATTGTTGCTAATCCTGTTTTAATAATTCAAATTATAATAAAATTGTATTCAACTTAAATAATAAAAATATCTTTTGTGTCCAAACAGTGGCATAAAACGCCTTCTTCATGATTACTACGAAAACGCTCTTTGGACAAGTTTGGTTTTGATTGAAACCCTATAAAACAACCTTGGATATACACGGGACTAATTTTTTTTTTTGAAAGAACGGAGTTGATATTATAAAAGCGCGGTAAAATTCCAGTTAGAAAAGCTGTTTATCTCATTTCTTATTTTTTTGGACAAATCCTTTTTTGAATGTTTGCTCCTCAACTATATTCGTGATTTTTGTTTGATAACAGTTATTTAATATGCACTGCTTTACATATTGCATACTTACCTCTTTCTGAACAATAGTTTTAGTTCGATATTTACAGCTTTACATAGAATTAAATCACTTAGGTGTCAAATAATAATATTTGTCTTTGAAACTAGTTCTTAATTTGACTATTTCCTTCATAGATACTAATGAAAAGATATATTAATTTTTTATGTACTTACTTGCACAAATTCGAAAGTTTCTGTAATTGCAACCAATTATTAATAGGTATTAAGTTGTAGTAATTGTAATTCTAAATTACTTCATTAATTTATTTCCGTATTAACTAGAGTTAGCGAACTCCTTCGTCACTCTGGAGGACATGAGCCCGACTCTACTGTGGGAGTCCTAAATTTTGCCTACCATAAATGTTTATTCACCTAGGGCAGGGGTCTTTAACGAGTACCTGACAATGTACAGGCCTGGGACCATCGCTTAACATCCCATCCGAAGGACGGCATGCTCATGATTTATTTTCTCCTGGATAAAATAAACTAAGGACGTCGGCCGGGTTTCGAACCCGCGATCTTGAGCTCAATAAGCAAGCACGCATACCTTGTTCATGTCACCAAAATGGAATAAGTGATTTGCCACTAGATCTCAGCACTGGCTAGGATTTCACTTGTACAACTTTTTTTCTGAACAGAAGGAACTATCAGTTTTGTACCCGATTATGCACTTAACGAATTTTCAACGGAGTTTCATGTTTCTCGACCTCTAGATTCCAAATATGAAATAAAAAAATTGTGTTAAGAGGATTCAGGAACCCTATGTAAGTAAAAACCTATGGTCCTCGGCCGGGTTTCGAATCCGCGATCTTGTGATACTAGATATTTTCTTTTTAATATTTATAATGTTGATTTAAGTATTTTATTTAATGTTCTCAATATATTTAATGAACAATTCTGTCCAGACTGCAGAAAGTTTTAAAAATTGTTCACACCTGATAACTTGAACATGCGATAAACTGCATCGCTATTAAAATGTGCTCAAAGATATTGTTCTCAAGCAAATGTTGAATACTATTAATAAGGTGATTTATGTAAGCAGAACAATTTAACTTCAACTGGTGTCCGTATCAATACGCAAGTCTTCTTTGGACTCCTGGTTCGATGTCTTCGGTTCGCCCCCCTTCTCGGTCAATCTTTCAGAGCGAATCCATATCCCTTATTCAAATCACAGTGATCATTACACACAATCATCCCGAAAAAACATGCGATGATTTCTTACCAACACTGCTCCTAACATTGGTTTTGGAGACAGCTGACAGCACACAGGAAGTATACTTGCCTAGTCTGCTATCCGGTCCGAAACTCGGCTGAGGCCTTGTTTTTATATAGCAGGTGACACCCCTTGAAGATGACGTCCTACGGATTGGAACTGTTATAATTTTAGTACCACTTAAGTTAAGTGGTTCCGAGTCTGTGCGATGTCAGGTGCTCTTTCAAGATCCCAACCCAACGCTAACTGAACCCTGGCTAGTGAAGATTTAGGAGTCTCAGAGTAGAGTCCAGCTAATGTCCATCAGAACGACGAAAAGTCCTCAGGTAGTAGGCGATATGACCTCGTAGTCAAAGCCCGGGCATGACTCTTATTAAAAAATAGCCAAAACAATATAATTTCATTAAATAGGTAAAATAATATATTTTTGTAGCTATAATAATTTTTTTAGTTTTGGAGAATATTATAGCTGTCGAAAATAAATTACTGTGAATTCAAAATCTTATAAAAAAACCCAGACAATTTAAATTAAATAGGTAATATTAAATTTATCGAACAAAATCAGAAAAAGCGAAAAAATAATTAATAAAATAAATAAAGAACAGGAAAATAAATAAATAAAAATTATAACAAAAAAAATATATTTTAAAATAAATAATACAGAATTGTTTTTATCACAAATAGAATTGGGGTAAACTTGAAAATGAGCCATGAAGATACCTGGTCAATGACGCCGGACTGTATGAGATCCCAACTGCGAGGAGGTTCGAGTGCTGGCGGGATGACACAGGAGCGAGGCGAGTCGAGTGGGTCCTCAGAGAGAGTCCGGGGTCCGCTCGGCAACGCCTAGACAGAGAAATAACAACTAGATCAGATGAGAAATCCTCTTAGAAAATCTGTCACAAGTCCCTCATAGATTTAAAATATATAATAGGTCTACTGAATATATTTACCGAAATGTCAACGTTTTGATTCTGAACTATTTTTTTTAGTATTTAATGGCTACCTAAAAGCTGCCTAATGCTTCCCTTGCTGATTCTCAATGTGTTTCTACCTCCAAATCAAAAGTACTAACATTGTCATTATTATATTGTTTAATGGCGCTTCACCTGATATACATTTTTAATTTAACGGTGCAAAGTAACACTTAACTTAAAAAAGCAAGTATATACTTCTTACAGGCATTATTTAATTTCAACAATTTCTTTCCACGAATATGAGAAGTCATACATTATTGAAACAAATGCTAAAATGTATTATTTCGATACATCCAATCAGGGGCATTCTTTATTTTCCCTCAGGCACATCAAATTCTAACTAAAAACAGTTCCTATATCGGTTATTATGACAAGAAAGTCATATTTGGTGGAGATTATTGTTTTTATAATCATTTTAAAAGTTATCCTTGTTTTGCATTGTTAAATGTCATTTTTGGGGGCTTCTATGGGTCTCATAAGGTACGGGAGACTTTGTGCTGTCATTGTGAATTTGAGCTGAGGAAGTGAAGTGATCAGAGCAGCCAGGGGTTCGAATCTACATTAAATAAACAAGACATACTCTCTAAAGGTTGCCATCTAGTTCCTTGGCTACACTAAATATTAATTTATGTTTTTTTTTTGAACGATGGTCATCTGAGGATTGGAACTTCTGACTGTCTACTCAAGTGGGAGCTAGTTTATAGAATAGCAACAGAGGCTGGCGTTACAATTCTCACATATTTTTATCAAAACATATTAATTGATAATTTCTAGCAACTGTTGAAGGATTTATTTCAAAACTAGTTGTTTATCCGGCTTTGCACGAAAGTAATTTCGTTATATAACTTCATCTGAAGCTGATTACATGCGAAGTCCGGACAAGGAATAAAAACTTTGTACTCCTCACCTCGCTACCTCTTGCCTCTTTCGTCCCTTTTTATACTGTCGAACTAGCAAGTTACCGAGCGTCGCTCGTGAGTAACTTCGCTTTATATAGAAACTGATTACGTGCGATATCCGAACAAAGGATAGGAAGCTTATTCCAACTCTTGCCTCCTTCGTTACTCAAAAATGTTATTTAACTCCTTTATTGAAAAATGCACAAAATGATGAAAATGACTTTCTTATTTATTGATTCAGTAACTTTTTCACGAAAGATCAAAATAACTGAGAAAACATTATACAATATTTTCAACCAACAAGTCCACCTCCCTTCTATGATTATATTTTGAGAAGTCTTGGAGATATATATATTTTTTTTTGTTAATAACAACAACTAACTTTTACATTTTTTATTATCCCAAAATAATTGATAGGTTGATTTAAAAATTTGGATATGTTTTTTCATTGACATTGTCATTGACAATGAGTCGAAGAGGATTGTCATATATATTTTTTAACTAATCGATTTGACGTTGGAAGGCTCGATTTATTTATTTTAAAAGGTGCTTCTGCAGTGTAATTGAGAGTGTCTTGCAGAGACGATAATCAGTTCTCTGTAAGGAAGTGAAGCCCCCAAAAACAAACAATATTTTAAGTATTTTTTGCCTTTTCTTAGCTATTTATCTCCCGTTAAGTCTTAAACCTTAATAACATAAAAACGTTTCGGGAGACGCCTCCCATCCTTAGGATAGGTCTCATCAAATGGACTAGAAAGTTCAAAATTTACATTATTTATATTGAAAATTTTGTCCAGGCTTATATGTCGGCTCAAAAATAAAATATGGATCTTGTCGATTTTGAACATTCTACTCCTCCATTTGATGAGACCGAAACTAAGGATGGGAGGTGTCTCCAGAAACGTTTATCGTTAATATGACGAAGTCGATGACATGGAATATATAGCTGCGAAATGAAAAAAATACTTTATTTAAAATCTCCTCACACAATTCAAAGTCGAAAAAATATTTGTGCAAAAGAAACGTGAGTTCCTAACCAACCCTTGCAGTTTGATGCGCTTCTGGTGACGAAAAGTGCATTTAAATGGAGTTTATACAGCAGAAAATTGCACGCCTTGGGGAAATAGCACTTTGTTGAGTTACGTCTCTAAAATTAACTTTTTAGCGTTTTTTTCTTCTTTAGCCAATTGTTGGTTACCTCGAAGCTGTTGATGTTTTCTGAGGGGTCTGAAGACTGGACAGAGAGTTTGTCGCTGGAGTCCAGGACCGACTCTTCCTTCTTCTGTACCTTCAGGATATCCACCAGGTCCTGATGGCCCCCGAACTGGGCGTAGTCCTCAGCCGTCCAACCTAGTCAACAAATAATAATAATATCAAACCGCAACCACATAAAATAGCTTATAAATAATCATGTAATACTTCTTCAATTTTGGAATAGAAGCAAAAATAAGATGAATAATAATTATTATAAAAATAGAATAGTTATGCAGCTCAAGGTTGTTTCACCTCGCAGATAAAAAACCAAAGGGCTCGGTCGGGTTTTGAACCCGCGATCTTGAGCTCAGTAAGCAAGCTGCCTTTTGCTACCGGAACCCTCACATCAAACACATATTTCAGAGTATCTTGGTTACAGTACAATGTAAAAACGCAATATTCGTTTCGATCCGGATAAAAGGAATATAACTTTTAAAAAAAGGGCCGATAAAATACATTTTTTTTGCGATTCTCAAATTACACGTCATAAATAGAATGTATGACGTAGGTACTATAAAAGGATAATCTTGAAAATATTTTTTCATTGAAAAAAATAAATAAAAACTCAAATTGGAACTTTTAAGAATTGTTTCTAATTCCAATTTTGAGTGAGAAATATTGACAAAAATATTTTTACATTAGTCTCCTGAAAACACACCACCGACAATATAAAAACATTTCAACTTTTCTTTTTCCAACCCGGCCGAGGCCCTTACGTTGTCATCAAGGAGGTGGAAAAAACGTTGAGCATGCCGTTCTTCGGATGGGATGTTGAGCGATGGTTCCATGCCTGTGCCATGGTACTCGTTAAAGAACCCTACCCTGGGTGAATGAATCTAGGTAGGCAACATTTAGGACTCCCATAGTAAAGTCGGGCTCCTGTTCACCAGAGCGCCGCTCTAGAAGTGGACCTCGTAACTAAAGCCCGGGCAAGTATCTTTTTCACTCTGACCAGCCCAATAAAATAGACGGAGGATTGAGACTTAGTGTGAGAACATATTTTATGAGTAGCTAACTGCTGATAAAATATGCCATTAATTCTATGATAGGGCATTTTTCACTTTCTTATTTGGCTAGACTATCCTTTACGCTATTTCTGTACAAATGGTTCATTCTTTATTCTCTCTAAAATTAACTATTCGAAGAAGAAAAAAAAAAAAAACTGGTTGTTCTGCAAGTTTTTGAACTCTTCCGCGAGCCGTAGTTTGGCCAAACCTGACCTGGTCTCATACAGGCCACCTGTGGAGGGTACAACAGCAGTGAAGAGCAGGTGGTCGCCATCTAGAACCGCGTCATATCTGCCTCGCTACAATTTTCTTTCAGCTGATTAATATTAAAATAATAATAAATAGTAAAACGTAAGATACCGTTAGTGTCGACAGCTTCCAGAGAGGCGCCACTGTCGAGAAGCACCTTGATGATAGAGCCAAGCCCATTGCGGGCGGCCAGCATGAGGGGGGTTCTGTTCTCTCTGTCGGGAGCCTCCAGACTAGAGCCGTGCCGGATCAACAGTTCCACCATCTCGCGGTGGTCGGAGGAGGTGGCCAAGTGGATAGGGAACTCTCCAGTCTGCAAACAACAGAGACTCTGGTCAGACCACACCTCTCAAGCGACATGGACTAGCCTGGTTACCCAGCGTTCCCCGGGGTTTCTGTTATACCACTTTACGTGAAGCTGAGTGCGATATCCGGACAAATGATAAAAACCTTATCACTCCTTCTATCCTCATGGGGGATTAGGAAGAAGGGCTCGATTTAAATATCCGTAATGTATGTATCAACACAATATTTTGTATGAGGATTCAGATTTCCCTGTTTAGGACAGATATTAATTGTCAACCAAATTGATAAATTGGTTAGAGAGGGAGAGCAAAAACTTAGTTAACTCGGACAGGAGAAGAAAATTGTCAGAGGTCGCATTGCGAAAGATAATTTGAAGTGGATACTTACATAAAACAGTCCTGAGACAGGTCGTCACATCTGTGAGTGAAACCTGGGTCCTGACTAGGAGGGACGAAGTCTTGCTCAATACATGGAGGATACGGACGAATAGGGAGCTGAGGGAGCCCGGACCTGGTGGCCTTAGTGAAGCAGGGGCGGCTGCGATGGATGGGTCATTCACAGAGGATGGAGCCAGACAGATTGCCGAGGAGGATACTGGAGGGACACCCGGGAGGACAAAGAAGAAGAGGTAGACCCCGCTTATGCTGGCTGGAGGACGACCTCAGAACGATGGGTATGAGAAGATGGAGACGGGAGGCCGAGGATAGACAAGAATGGCGGAAGATCGTTGCGGAGGCACAGGTTCTACAAGGACCATAGCGCCAGGGAAAGTAAAGTACTTACATTGTTGGGAGAGTTGATGTTGACACCTTCTTTAAGTAAAAGTGCAGCAATATTATAGAATCCAGACTTAGCTGCAATATGCAATCCAGTGTTACCAACTTTATCTGTAGACTTAATATCCACACCACATTCAATGAGCAGGTTGGTACAGTCTTTCTGACCACATTCTACTGCCTGCAACATTTATCAACAAATTAATCAAAATATAACAATTTCCAACGGCTAAACATTACTCTTCTATCTTGAAAAAAGGCTCTCATAAAAAAATAGATACAATTTTGACAAAAAAATAAAATGCAACTAAAAGTGTCAGAGGAAACCCTCTTATAACCAAGATATACCTAAAAGTTGTGTTGCGTATACAAAACAAAAGAACTTTTTAACAGAGTTCCTTCAGAGATATCCTATAAGGTCTTTCAGAATTACTTATGTTCAATATTTACATTACTATATCAATATATATACATATATAATTAGATATTTATTTACTGTTTTTTCTCTATCTTTCACAAATTGTGGCCTGAGGAAAGGGTGTAACAATGTCCAGAAATATCGCAATGAAAGAAGAAACTTTTGACAGAATTATAAATATACAATTCGTACTATAATTTAAAAAATATAAATATAAATAAATATACAATTTATCTTATATTATTTATCTATTTCCTTTTACTTTTACATCTTGTTAAATCTTATGTGAGTCTGATTCTATGAACTAATTACTTTTTATGCATTTAATTTGTAAGCTATCTAAGATATAATTTTTTTACTATTATCGATATTACTAATCACACGTCTGACCCTAAATATATCTAATTTGTAAGCTATTTGAGGTGTATACATTCTTATGCATAATCCAATTACATGTTATGGTTAAACGGATACAAATACTATAACATTATGTTGCTACGTACGCTTTATGTACTTAATTTATAAACTATCTGCAGTGTATTTGTTTACTAGTTCTGTTATTACTAATCACATGTGTGTCTGTTGTTAAACTGTTTATGTATCTAATTTATAATTCATGCCGAACATGTTATGGTTAAACGGTAATATATATATTGTAATGAAATAAGTGATATGAAAATAGAGTACCTTAAGGAAGGGTGTTAGGCCGTCGCTATCACAAACAGTTAGAGATGAGTTGTTATTGATAAGGTACCAAGCCACTTCAGTGTGTCCCTGCGATACGGCCAAATGTAGACATGTTCTGTTCATCCAATCCACTGAATTTATATCTAATTTCTTGGAATGAAGTTTAACTTTGTCTAATTGTCCAAACCATGAAGCTTTGTGCAGTTTAGATAGATTCTTATCTTTACCGCTGACATCAATGATATATCCAGAACCTTGTTGCAGTCCAATAATGTGTTCATCGTCACTTGTTATTTTCTGTCCTGACGGATTGGTTATTTCAACAGAAATGGGCGGGTTCACTCCCTGTTTGCTATCCTTCTTCTCGTCTTTCTTACCTTTAACAAAGCTGAACACTTTCTTCATGATATATTTATTATTATAAATATCATATAAAACACTTCCTTCAACGATACATACTAGGGAAGATCTCAATCTAATGTAATATTATGAATTAAAGATCTTTCAAGATGAAGGAACATGAATGGACCACAAAGAAAATCAATACCCATTAACTAAAGAAGGGAAAAGATGCCGGTCAGTATTTAAGTTATATTTCTATCCTATGTCGTTGATATTACATGAGCTTAACCAACAAAAATGTCGGTTAATAATGTAAACGTTACTCAAACAACAAGAAAACATAATTAACTACAACTCAACAAAACAAATACAAATGGCTAAAAATCCTGCGCCATTCGTCCACTGCCTACTATATCAAACGCTAAAATTAATATAATATGTTTATCCAAAATTACACCTATATTCAGAAACAAACAATATCTAAAGGTATATAATATTTTCAAAAATTTTATACATTTATTAGATTAGTTTCTGAATATAATCAGTACGTAGTTTTGATGATTCACAATTGCAGGAAAAATAATACACTTGAAAAATGTTGAAAGAAGGTATTGTCTTAGCAATTAGATCATCTTGCATTGTGCTAAATATTAAACGCATGTGATTATTAAATACTATAGGTTTCACATAAATAGCTTGTTGTGTTCTTCATCCTTGGCCCAAGATCTTAACAACTGTAGGCAAGCGCTCTTTGTGCCACCGGCCGCTCTCTTCTATTATCATGACAATATAAATTCATCCGTGAATCACCGGCAATGTACTTCCCCAGAACGCATTAATCAGTTAACTTTTCGCTCCCCTTCTAAAGCCAGCCAACCGTTTGCGCTAATATTGAACAGTTGACTTACATAGGACTCCAAAATCCTCATACTAAATTTTGTGTCAATAAACTTATTAAAACGCATATCGCTGAAATTTGACAGATTATGTAATTATTGGGTATTGATTTTAATTATGCAATTTCATGTCGATACGTTCAATACATCGTTTTTTTAATTTGAGCCTCCCCCTTAGAAACCTATGGTGCAGGGTGTGCAGCGCACACGGGCGCAGGGTCTCAGGGGGCGCGGAGCGCCGCTTGCGAACTTTCAAAGATGCGTCGCTGTCGGCGCCGGCGCTCTCAAACACCCTGCGCCCATGTAGTGGCCGACGCCGGGCGCGGTAGCTGTGGCGGTAGCAAAGCAAGGCGACCCACGAGCGCGCGAGCAGCTCCTTACTCTACACAATAACTTTTGTTTCAACGTGAAATCAACCTTAAAACAGATCATCAAAGATTGAAGTTGAAGTAAGAGAACACTTTCTGGTTTTTTTTTCCTATTACAGACACTACTGGTCAAGGCTTAACTGAATTTTTGTTAGATTGTTTAATCTCAATCGAAATTGACATACAAGATATGCGTGGCCAAGGTTACTATAATGGGGCAAACATGAAAGGGGAAAATATAGGTCTACAAAAACGAATTATAGACTTAAACCCGCGCGCATTTTATGTACCTTGTTCAGCACACAGCCTAAATTTGGTAGTGAATGGCTCTGCTTCATTAGATATTGTCAAGTTCATTAGATATTGTCAATTTCTTTTCAATTGTGCAAGAATTGTATGTTTTCTTTTGTGCGTCAACAGCACGTTGACAAATACTTGCCAAGGAAGTTCCAACTTTAAGTCTAAAACCACTCTCAAATACTCGATGGGAGAGCAGGGTTGAAGCTGTAAAAGCTCTACGTTTTAATCTGGGAAAAGTGTATGATGCCTTGTTTACCATATATTCCAATAGGAGCAAAGATGCTGTCAAGAAATATGGCAAATTCATTACTGGCAAAAATTAAGTCGTTTAAATTCATCTGCTCTCATCAGACATCATTTAAAATTGCACCATTTGCACCCGAATTTCCGTTTGAAAATATAACTGTAAGTAATCCATTTTGACCGCGCGCCTACTAGAGGGCGCCAGGGTGTTGATTGCACACGGGCGCTACATGGGCTAGAGCCGCCTCTGCCACTATGTCCCTCATTTCTGAGAAAAATAGAAAACAAAAATACTTGACTTCATGCTTCAAAATATTTTTTACTATAAAACTAAATAATAGGTACAATTTACGGAATGTGTTCTTTAGGAACTTTGGTTATCATTTCAGTCATTATTTAAAGTAAAATATATAGTTATTGTTTAGCTGATAATCGTTCAGCTATTTGACTGAAATTTTTCATAAAGCCCTTATATAATATTATTTCCTCACCTGGCCGAGGCCCTTAGTTTATTTTATCTGGGAGATGAGGAAACCTTGAGCATGCCGTCCTTCGGATGGGACATGAAGCGATGGTGCCGAGCCTGTGCGATGTCAGGTACTCTCCTACCCTAAATTGATAACAATTTAGGGTAGGCAAAATTTAGGACTCTCATAGTAGAGTCGAGTTCATGATCACCAGAATGACAAAAGAGAGCTCTGGTAGAAGGCGATACAATCTTGTAGTTACAGACCGGGCAATAGGTTAGTCGCAGAATCAGATAACCTTGTTGAAACCTTCCAATAAGTTTACCCTGTTATTATTATTTTTTTTTATGTGAAGTTTAAATTAAATTAATAATGGATGGGAAAGATAAGAAAAGATAAATATCGTGTAATTTCAATAAGGAGAAGAAGGGGATGTTGATAAGTTTGATTAGGAGAATCGATTGATTTTTTATCATCAAAAATATGAACACATAAGGCGGCAGTTCGGGAGAAAATAACTTGAAGCTTCCTAAACTTGTTGGGTCAGTACATAATAAATCTATTTATTGAATTTATGCCGTTGGCCATTGTGGCTTTGAAATAAAGGTTCCATGTTACATTTCATTTCAGTGGATTTGAATTGCTGTCAAATGTTGATTTCGTTGTCTCTTTCAAATGACATATCCTCTCGATTTTTATATTGCCTTTTTTTGTTATTTCACAGTACAACTTTGGAATATTTTCTTCCATATTGTGAAGAGGCAGGGATGCTGTAATGCTTCGAGACTATTCAATTTTGACAAAAAATATGGCATGAAACAGTTAAGGCAAAGAAATAGACTGTATGGCATTAGCAAATATGATATCCCCACAAATGGTCAATGTCTAATTAGTGAGCCAATATCTCTGCCAAAAAATAACATATATTAATTTGAATAATTCGAATGTAATCCAGTATTATATATCAAAATATTTACTGCCTAAGCAATTCAATTGTAATTACTTGTTTCATAATATTCGAAGTCAATGCATGTCATTTATGTTACAGAACCTTAGTGGGTTACAAATGATGGAGAAATAATTGAAAATAATGCGAAAGCTCAAATAACTTATGAAAGTGTTTCCAATTCCATTGTAGAAACCAATTTTACTATATGAAAAGGAATTTATTAAGTATGGAGAATATTTGGAAATAAATAACTTTCTGCTATTGTTCTCAAATTCCACCCCTTATATTGCTGTATAATGGAGAATAAAAGTTCCACGAATGTCAGATCCTCTCATGTATGAAGAGAATGGGTAGATAACCGAAGCTGAATTTAAAAATCCCAATAACTGCCGATGTAATGAATGTATCAACATCAAATTTCGTATTTAAAATTAACATTCACGGAGGACAGAACCAGTCAAATTTCAGCGATATCGGCCGAAGGGAGGGGGGAGTTCCGGGATGGGGGCTCAATTCAAAAATCCCAATAACTGCCCATCTTATGAATGTATCGACATCAAATTTCGTATTTAAAACTAAAATCCACTTAGGACATAACCAGTCAAATTGCAGCGATATCAGCCGAAGGGAGGGGGGAGTTCCGAGGTGGGGGCTCAATTCAAAAATCCCAATAACTGCCGTTGTGATGAATGTATCGACATCAAATTTCGTATTTAAAACTAAAATCCACTTAGGACATAACCAGTCAAATTTCAGCGATATCGGCTGAGGGGAGGGAGGAGTTCCGGGGGGGGGGGGGGGGGGGGGGGCTCAGTTCAATAATCCACATCCTCCCTTCCGTTCGCAATTTTGTGACGTCGAACACTTTTTTTTCTATTTGGTCTTCAAGAATACTACATATGAAATTTAATGACAATCCGACCATTAATTAATGAGTTAGCACTATTTTTATGCTATGCCCCCCCCTACAACCCCCCCTCCCGTTCGAAAATTTGGGGCGCCACATAGCCTATTATTCAATCGGTCTTGAAAGGATGCTACATGTGAAGTTTCATGAATATCCGTCCAGCCGTTTGGGCGTGATGCTGGAACAAACATACAAACAAACCCCGTTTCAGTATAGAGGTATAGAAACCGGTGGAAGAGAATGGGTAGATAAGCGAATCTGAATTTAAAAATCCCAATAACTGCCGATGTAATGAATGTATCAACATCAAATTTCGTATTTAAAATTAACATTCACGGAGGACATAACCAGTCAAATTTCAGCGATATCGGCCAAGGGGAGGGGGGTGTTCTGGGGTGGGGGCTCAATTCAAAAATACCAATAACTGCCGATGTAATGAATGTATCGACATCAAATATCGTATTTAAAACTAAAATCCATGTAGGACATAACCAGTCAAATTTAAGCGATATCGGCCGAAAGGAGGGGGGAGTTCTAGGGTGGGGGCTCAATTCAAGAATCCCAATAACGGCCGATGTAATGAATGTATCGACATCAAATTTCGTATTTAAAATTAACATTCACGGAGGACATAACCAGTCAAATTTAAGCGATATCGGCCGAAAGGAGGGGGGAGTTTTAGGGTGGGGGCTCAATTCAAGAATCCCAATAACGGCCGATGTAATGAATGTATCGACATCAAATTTCGTATTTAAAACTAAAATGCACTTTGGACAAAACCAGTTTAATTTCAGCGATATCGGCTAAGGGGAGGGGGGAGTTCCGGGGGGGGGGGGCTCAGTTCAAAAATCCAAAACCCCCCTCCCGTTCACAATTTTGTGACGTCACACACATTTTTTTTTGTTTATTTGGCCTTTTGGAATACGATATATGAAATTTCATAACAATCCGACCATTAATTCATGAGTTAGCAATATTTTTATGCTTAGCCCCCCCTTACAACCCCCCCTCCCGTTCGAAATATTTGGACGCCACATAGCCTATTATTCAATCGGTCTCGAAAGGATGCTACATGTGAAGTTCATGAATATCCGTCCAGCCGTTTGGCCGTGATGCTGGAACAAACATACAAACAAACCCCGTTTTGGCATAGAAGTATAGAAGCCGGTGTTGAAGAATGGGTAGATAAGCGAATCTGAATTTAAAAATCCCAATAACTGCCGATGTAATGAACGTATCAACGTCAAATTTTGTATTTAAAATTAACATTCACGGAGGACATAACCAATAAAATTTCAGCGATATCGGCCGAGAGGAGGGGGGAGTTCTGGGGTGGGGGCTCAATTCAAAAATACCAATAACTGCCGATGTAATGAATGTATCAACATCAAATTTCGTATTTAAAATTAACATTCACGCAGGACATAACCAGTCAAATTTAATCGATATCGGCCGAAAGGAGGGGGAAGTTCTAGGGTGGGCGCTCAATTCAAGAATCCCAATAACGGCCGATGTAATGAATGTATCGACATCAAATTTCGTATTTAAAACTAAAATGCACTTAGGACAAAACCAGTTTAATTTCAGCGATATCGGCTAAGGGGAGGGGGGGAGTTCCGGGGAGGGGGATCCGTTCAAAAATCCAAAAACCCCCTCCCGTTCACAATTTTGTGACGTCACACACATTTTTTTTTGTTTATTTGGCCTTTTGGAATACGACATATGAAATTTCATGACAATCCGACCATTAATTCATGAGTTAGCAATATTTTTATGCTTAGCCCCCCCTTACAACCCCCCCTCCCGTTCGAAATTTTGGGACGCCACATAGCCTATTATTCAATCGGTCTCGAAAGGATGCTACATGTGAAGTTTCATGAATATCCGTCCAGCTGTTTGGCCGTGATGCTGGAACAAACATACAAACAAACCCCGTTTTGGCATAGAAGTATAGAAGCCGGTGTTGAAGAATGGGTAGATAAGCGAATCTGAATTTAAAAATCCCAATAACTGCCGATGTAATGAACGTATCAACGTCAAATTTTGTATTTAAAATTAACATTCACGGAGACCATTAATTCATGAGTTAGCAATATTTTTATGCTTAGCCCCCCCTTACAACCCCCCCTCCCGTTCGAAATATTTGGACGCCACATAGCCTATTATTCAATCGGTCTCGAAAGGATGCTACATGTGAAGTTCATGAATATCCGTCCAGCCGTTTGGCCGTGATGCTGGAACAAACATACAAACAAACCCCGTTTTGGCATAGAAGTATAGAAGCCGGTGTTGAAGAATGGGTAGATAAGCGAATCTGAATTTAAAAATCCCAATAACTGCCGATGTAATGAACGTATCAACGTCAAATTTTGTATTTAAAATTAACATTCACAGAGGACATAACCAATAAAATTTCAGCGATATCGGCCGAGAGGAGGGGGGAGTTCTGGGGTGGGGGCTCAATTCAAAAATACCAATAACTGCCGATGTAATGAATGTATCAACATCAAATTTCGTATTTAAAATTAACATTCCCGCAGGACATAACCAGTCAAATTTAATCGATATCGGCCGAAAGGAGGGGGAAGTTCTAGGGTGGGCGCTCAATTCAAGAATCCCAATAACGGCCGATGTAATGAATGTATCGACATCAAATTTCGTATTTAAAACTAAAATGCACTTAGGACAAAACCAGTTTAATTTCAGCGATATCGGCTAAGGGGAGGGGGGGAGTTCCGGGGAGGGGGATCCGTTCAAAAATCCAAAAACCCCCTCCCGTTCACAATTTTGTGACGTCACACACATTTTTTTTTTGTTTATTTGGCCTTTTGGAATACGACATATGAAATTTCATGACAATCCGACCATTAATTCATGAGTTAGCAATATTTTTATGCTTAGCCCCTCCTTACAACCCCCCCTCCCGTTCGAAATTTTGGGACGCCACATAGCCTATTATTCAATCGGTCTCGAAAGGATGCTACATGTGAAGTTTCATGAATATCCGTCCAGCTGTTTGGCCGTGATGCTGGAACAAACATACAAACAAACCCCGTTTTGGCATAGAAGTATAGAAGCCGGTGTTGAAGAATGGGTAGATAAGCGAATCTGAATTTAAAAATCCCAATAACTGCCGATGTAATGAACGTATCAACGTCAAATTTTGTATTTAAAATTAACATTCACGGAGGACATAACCAGTCAAATTTCAGCGATATCGGCCGAGAGGAGGGGGGAGTTCTGGGGTGGGGGCTCAATTCAAAAATACCAATAACTGCCGATGTAATGAATGTATCAACATCAAATTTCGTATTTAAAATTAACATTCACGCAGGACATAACCAGTCAAATTTAATCGATATCGGCCGAAAGGAGGGGGAAGTTCTAGGGTGGGGGCTCAATTCAAGAATCCCAATAACGGCCGATGTAATGAATGTATCGACATCAAACTTCGTATTTAAAACTAAAATGCACTTAGGACAAAACCAGTTTAATTTCAGCGATATCGGCTAGGTGGAGGGGGGGAGTTCCGGGGAGGGGGATCCGTTCAAAAATCCAAAAAACCCTTCCCGTTCACAATTTTGTGACGTCACACACATTTTTTTTTGTTTATTTGGCCTTTTGGAATACGACATATGAAATTTCATGACAATCCGACCATTAATTCATGAGTTAGCAATATTTTTATGCTTAGCCCCCCCTTACAACCCCCCCTCCCGTTCGAAATATTTGGACGCCACATAGCCTATTATTCAATCGGTCTCGAAAGGATGCTACATGTGAAGTTTCATGAATATCCGTCCAGCCGTTTGGCCGTGATGCTGGAACAAACATACAAACAAACCCCGTTTTGGCATAGAAGTATAGAAGCCGGTGTTGAAGAATGGGTAGATAAGCGAATCTGAATTTAAAAATCCCAATAACTGCTGATGTAATGAACGTATCAACGTCAAATTTCGTATTTGAAATTAACTATCACGGAGGACATAACCAGTCAAATTTCAGCGATATCGGCCGAGAGGAGGGGGGAGTTTTAGGTTGGGGGCTCAATTAAAAAATACCGATAACTGTCGATGTAATGAATGTATCAACATCAAATTTCGTGACAATCCGACCAACCGTTAAAGAGTTAGCTCTATATTTATACTTAGGCCCCCCCACAACCCCCCTCCCGTTCAAAACTTTGGGACGCGACACACCTTTTTTTCCTATTTGGCTTTTAAAAATACTACATGTGAAATTTCATGACGATTCGCCCATTAGTTCATGAGTTAGCTCTATATTTATACTTAGGCCCCCCCACAACCCCCCCTCCCGTTCAAAACTTTGGGACGCCACACACCTTTTTTTCCTATTTGGCTTTTAAAAATACTACATGTGAAATTTCATGACGATTCGCCCATTAGTTAATGAGTTAGCTCTATATTTATACTTAGGCCCCCCCACAACCCCCCCTCCCGTTCAAAACTTTGGGACGCGACACACCTTTTTTTCCTATTTGGCTTTTAAAAATACTACATGTGAAATTTCATGACGATTCGCCCATTAGTTCATGAGTTAGCTCTATATTTATACTTAGGCCCCCCCACAACCCCCCCTCCCGTTCAAAACTTTGGGACGCCACACACCTTTTTTTCCTATTTGGCTTTTAAAAATACTACATGTGAAATTTCATGACGATTCGCCCATTAGTTCATGAGTTAGCTCTATATTTATACTTAGGCCCCCCCACAACCCCCCCTCCCGTTCAAAACTTTGGGACGCCACACACCTTTTTTTCCTGTTTGGCTTTGAAAAAGACTACGTGTGAAATTTCATGACAATTTGACCATTAGTTAATGAGTTAGCACTATTTATATACTTAGGCCCCCCTTACAACCCCCCCTCCCGATCAAAATTTTGGTACGCCACATAGCCTATTATTCAATCGGGCTCAAAAGAATGCTACATGGGAAGTTTCATAAAAATCCGTCCAGCGGTTTGGGCGTGATGCTGGAACAAACATACATACATACATACATACATACATACATACATACATACATACAAACAAACATACAAACAAACAAACAAACCCTGTTTCAGCTTTATTAATATAGATTATATCACAATGTACACAAGTTTTAATTTGTGTTCATATCTATACATACATCTTTTTTTTTTTGGCATTTTTCTTCCATAGTGGATCGGTGTCACCATATTTAAAGTCAGTCTGAACGTTGTGCTGACGTTGGCATAATACGAAACCAGCACACTCTATGGCTCTGTCAGTTAACAAATATTAAATCTATAAACCGTTGAAACGCAAGAAATTTGAAGAATGGAGTCTACGGAGTTCAGGATCGCCACTTAGAAATCTAGCTGAGGCACTTAGGTCAGATGTTTTAATCGGGAAGTTAAAAATAACTTTGAGCACTTCGTCCTTCGGATGGGACATTAAGCGATGATCCAGGGCTTTTTCGAATGTGAGGTACTCGATTATGAGACGTATGTTATGTAAATAAACCTGGGTAGGTCAATTTCCACTTAGGTTGAAAGCCTTGAGCACGTCGTCCTTCGGATGGGACTTTCCGGATATATCTGAATCTGTAGTATCAGTTTTAACAATTATTAAGCCTATAAACCGTTAAATAGCGCGAATTTTTTGAAAAACGTTTTCATTTTGATTTTTGTGTAGGGTTCAGATAATCCGGTCGTTCTCTATCAGTTTTAACAAATATTTAATCTATAAACCGTTAAAAAGCGAGAAATTTGAAGAATGGAGTCTACCGAGCTCAGGATCGCCACTTACAAATCTAGCTGAGGCACTTAGGTCAGATGTTTTAATCGGGAAGTGAAAAATAACTATGAGCACGTCGTCCTTCGGATGGAACTTTAAGCGATGTTCCAGGACTTTTTCGAATGTGAGGTACTCGATAATGAGACGTATGTTATGTAAATAAACCTGGGTAGGTGAAATTTCACTTAGGTTGAAAATAGCCTTGAGCACGTCGTCCTTCGGATGGGACTTTCCGGATAAATCTGAATCTGTCGTATCAGTTTTAACAATTATTAAGCCTATAAACCGTTAAATAGCGCAAATTTTTTGAAAAACATTTTTATTTTGATTTTTGTGTAGGATTCAGATAATCCGGTCGTTCTCTATCAGTTTTAACAAATATTAAATCTATAAACCGTTAAAAGAGATCAGCTGTTCACGTTAAACAAAAATAGTGTTATAAAATTGCTCTTCAAAAAAATAATTAATAGTGCGGTTTTTACTGTGTTTGTAAAAACGTGAAACAGTGAAAAGTATCAGGGAGAGGACCTTTTCACCAAACGGAATGAGTTGCAGCGGGGCGCGCTCTTCCTGGGCTGAAGAGAGTGCACCAGTGCCCACGGCCAGCCACAGCCAGCCAAGTAACTTCAAACAGGTACCACACCAGCCCCTGGCTACAGCATCGATGGCCGTTGACCCTCCAGGCCTTAGTGGCAAGAAGAGGACCCTAGACCAGCCTGACCAGGAGACACCCGCCTCACACCTCGCCGTCACTAAGAGGTATAAATCTTACAACTCACCAGTCATAGTTTCTAACAGGTATTCCGCTCTAACCAATTTAGACACTTCCAAGCCCCAAACGGCCGATTCAAATTCCGAAAATAGTAAAAAAATTAAAATACCTCCAATTTATATTGTAGGTTACAATAACCTAAAAGAAATAACAGCTGACATATTAAAGGTGGCTACATCACCGTTTGAAACCAAACAATGCCTAAAAGAAAAAATTAAAATTCAAGCGACCTCGTCAGACGATTTTAGGGCCCTCACAAAATTCTACGATACGCATAAAATTAACTATTATACTTATGTTAATCCAGAAACTAAAAATGTATCGGTGATTCTCCGAGGTGTGCCATACGCGTTCAGTGAAGAAGACGTCAAAAATGAATTGCTCCCTCACTACCCAGTTATTTCGGTCACCAGGTTGCACAATAGAGACAAAATGCCCACGCCATTGTGCGCAGTCGAACTGACTAATAACGACCAGGGAAAAGCCATATTTTCACTTACGAAACTATATTACAGTCGTATCCACGTGGAGGAAAGACGCCGGTCCCTGCACGTTCCTCAATGCATGAACTGCCAAAAATTCGGGCACACCAAGAACTACTGCCGCCTTGAGTCGACCTGCGTTAAGTGTGCAGGGAATCACCATTATAAAGTTTGTCCTTTCCAAAAAACTGACAAACCGAAGTGCGCCAACTGTGGGGGCGACCATACCGCCAACTTTGGAGGCTGTCTGAAACGACCACCGAAACGGCAACTACAGTCAATTTCCGCAGGCACCACCGCAAGCCAAACATTTCACACTAATACAAATCAACCTCCGCAACACACACACGCACATTCAGCCAACACACCCAATACACCACCATACGCACCTACCTCCCCGGAGCCCAAACCACCTACGAACTTTTGGTTTGACAAAAATCGAAGTAGGCCAACACCACCGCAACCTAATACTGCAAACAATGGAATTAGCTCTGAGGCAACGACTGACCTGACTGGACTCATCATGAACCTCATCAAACCATTCATCCCCCACATCCAAGCTTTCTTATCCAATTTATTCACTAACCTTTTTTCGATGAATCATGGCAAACCCTAATCTGGGAACTTTTCAAAATTTAACTATATTAAACTGGAATGCGGACGGCTTAAAGATAAGGCAACCGTCATTAACCAACTTTTTATCACGATATAATGTCGACATTGCATGCATAACTGAGACCCACCTCAAACCGACAGACAAACTCAAACTCTCTGGCTACTGTTCATATAGACTGGACCGACCGACACGTTTCGGTGGTGTTGGCATTTTCATCAAACGACACCTGAAACATTCACAGATTAACATTCCCCCTCTCCAGAACTTGGAGGCAGTTGGAGTCACCCTCACCACACTCTCCGGCACACTCAACATCATATGAGCATACCATCGACCGAACACAAGACTGGTACAGACTGACTTCGAACATATTTTCACAGGACTACCAACTATAATGATCGGGGACCTCAACAGCAAACACACGCTATGGGGATGCAGAAGACAGAATAACAACGGGACTAGACTACAATCCATCTCAGAAAACCTGGGGATACAAATATCGACACCTGAAGAACCGACATTCTACCCAACTCAACGAACATACCAACCCGACATACTGGACATAGGACTGATACACAACTTTAACTTGCGAGACTTTAACACGAGACACTGACCGACTTAGACTCAGACCATCTCCCAGTTATCTGCACCTTCCTAGCACGGCCACAGAAGGAGGAATATCTTCCAAGGTTGATCACGGGGAAGATCGACTGGGCCACGTTTGAAGACGGAATGAACTGTCTCGGGGTCCCCCATCATTATAGCACGACGGACGACATTGACAATGCAGTTAGGACGTTCACACAAACCATACACACCTCAGTACATGAAGCAACATACCGACATTTCACTGACAAACGACACCTATTCCACAACAAGACACCAACACATATAATGGATATGATCCGTACAAAGAACACACTACGACAACACTGGCAAAGAACAAGAGATCCCCTTGAGAAAAGAGAACTGAATCGCCTGACCCGACGCATACGATGGGAACTTGACAACGACAGAATCACGAACTATCGGAAATACTTGACTGACATGACTCCGGGCGACAACAACTTATGGAAAGAGACACGACGACTTCTAGACCAAAGGACACCCCTACCCATCTTAACTGACGGACAAATGACTGCCACAACTGACAAAGAGAAAACCGAATTACTGGCGACCCATTTGGAAAATAAATTCACAACGACAAACGCTGACGATCATGAAACACTCATCACAGTTCAATCATACCTCTCCAACACACTTCACACAGTCGAAGCATCCATACAGCATACCACACCATCAGAAATACACGCCCACATTACACGACTACACACCAAGAAGGCCCCCGGTGAAGACATCATCCCCAACCTGGTGCTGAAGAAGCTTCCTCCGAAGAGCATAGCCTACCTGGCAAGTGTGTTCAACGCCTGTCTTCGCCACGGCTACTTTCCTGCAGACTGGAAAAACGCCGTTGTTTTAACATTTCACAAGCCAGGAAAGGCAAAAAACGACCCAAGCAGCTATAGACCAATAAGCCTTTTAAATAGCCTCTTAAAGCTTCTTGAGAAAATAATTCACAAGAGGCTCCTCCGTCATCTGGAGACTGCAGGGACCATCCCTGCCCATCAGTTTGGGTTTAAATCAAACCACTCAGCAGTCCATCAGCTACAGAGAGTTGCTGAGACCATTGTGGGGGGCTTTGAGCGGAAGCAGTACACAGTAGCAGCCTTCTTGGACGTCGCAGCTGCCTTCGACACCGTCTGGCACGAGGGCTTGCTCTTCAAATTAAAACAGACCTGGCCTCCGCAATACATCCAGAACATCATTAGCTCTTTTCTTCGTGACAGAACATTCCAAATAAGGGTGAACAACACACTGAGCTCCAGAAAGAATATATCAGCGGGAGTCCCACAAGGTGCGATCCTCAGTCCACTCTTGTTTGATCTGTTCTGTCACGACATGCCAGAACCAGTCTCTGCAACCCTGGCGACTTACGCTGACGACACGTTGATCCTCAGCCAAAACATAGCTCTGGAAGCGGCCATCGACTCCCTACAAATCCAGGTGGATGAGATCGGCCAGTGGTTTGGAAAATGGAAGCTTAAGTTGAACGGTGGGAAGACGAAGGCGAAGGTGTTCGCTTTACGCCGCTTCTCGATAGAACACCTCAGAAGGCTGCAAATCGACCAACTCCCAATTCCATGGAATCCTAAAGACCAGGGTGTGCGCTATCTTGGAGTGCATCTTGACACAAGACTAACATGGCGCCTACATATCAACATAAAACTCCAACAAGCACACACACGACTCAGGCTCATCTACCCACTCATAAACAGGAATACACCACTCTGACACACATGCACATCCTTACTTTACAAAACACTAATACTTCCACTCTTAACCTACGCTTGCCCCGTATGGTTCTGCACTAGCCACACTAACATAACACGATTACAAACATTCCAAAACAAAGTCCTCCGGATAGCGGTGAACGCACCCTGGTTTATCAGGAACACCCAAATCCATCGGGAACTGGGAGTTGCTCCTTTTGCAGCCCACATTGAGAAACTCACCCGAAGCTTCCATCAAGGTCTGCCAGCCTGCTCTGGTGCGGTTCACTACAGTCTCGGCCAGCCTGTAGCTCGCAGGCTGCAACCAAGACTGTACCAAGACTTTTTGTTTTAATTATAATTTTCATGTTTTGTTGTTCATGTTCATTTTGTGTAAAGTACATATTTAGTACTGGTCCAAATAAAATGTTTTTCTTCTTCTAAACCGTTAAAAAGCGAGAAATTTGAAGAATGGAGTCTACCGAGCTCAGGATCGCCACTTAGAAATCTAGCTGAGGCACTTAGGTCAGATGTTTCAATCGGGAAGTTAAAAAACACTTTGAGCACGTCGTCCTTCGGATGGGACTTTAAGCGATGATCCAGGGCTTTTTCGAATGTGAGGTACTCGATAATGAGACGTATGTTATGTAAATAAACCTGGTTAGGTGAAATTTCACTTAGGTTGAAAATAGCCTTGAGCACGTCGTCCGTCGGATGGGACTTTTCGGATATATCTGATTCTGTCGTATCAGTTTTAACAGTTATTAAGCATATAAACCGTTAAATAGCGTGAATTTTTTGAAAAACATTTTTATTTTGATTTTTGTGTAGGATTCAGATAATCCGGTCGTTCTCTATCAGTTTTAACAAATATTAAATCTATAAACCGTTAAAAAGCGAGAAATTTCAAGAATGGAGTCTACCGAGCTCAGGATCGACACTTAGAAATCTAGTTGAGACCCTTAGGTCAGATGTTTTAATCGGGAAGCTAAAAATAACTTTGAGCACGTCGTCCTTCGGATGGGACATTAAGCAATGATCCAGGGCTTTTTCGAATGTGAGGTACTCGATAATGAGACGTATGTTATGTAAATAAACCTGGGTAGGTCAATTTCTACTTAGGTTGAAAGCCTTGAGCACGTCGTCCTTCGGATGGGACTTTCCGGATAAATCTGAATCTGTCGTATCAGTTTTAACAATTATTAAGCCTATAAACCGTTAAATAGCGCAAATGTTTTGAAAAACATTTTTATTTTGATTTTTGTGTAGGATTCAGATAATCCGGTCGTTCTCTATCAGTTTTAACAAATATTTAATCTATAAACCGTTAAAAAGCGAGAAATTTGAAGAATGGAGTCTACCGAGCTCAGGATCGCCACTTAGAAATCTAGCTGAGGCACTTAGGTCAGATGTTTTAATCGGGAAGTGAAAAATAACTATGAGCACGTCGTCCTTCGGATGGGACTTTAAGCGATGTTCCAGGATTTTTTCGAATGTGAGGTACTCGATAATGAGACGTATGTTATGTAAATAAACCTGGGTAGGTGAAATTTCACTTAGGTTGAAAATAGCCTTGAGCACGTCGTCCTTCGGATGGGACTTTCCGGATAAATCTGAATCTGTCGTATCAGTTTTAACAATTATTAAGCCTATAAACCGTTAAAAAGCGAGAAATTTCAAGAATGGAGTCTACCGAGCTCAGGATCGCCACTTAGAAATCTAGTTGAGGCACTTAGGTCAGATGTTTCAATCGGGAAGTTAAAAAACACATCACAGCTAGTATGCTTTTGCAACGACGGACCCCACAGCTAGTACGTAATTAGGAACGCTGGGCCCTACAGGTAGTAGGTGCCTTGCAACTGCGAACCCCACAGATAGTATGTAGTTAGAACCACAGGGCATCACAGCTAGTATGAGTTTTGCAACGGCGGACCCCACAGCTAGTACCTACGAGTGAAATACGCTGGGCCACACTGCTAGCGCCTTGCAACAGCAGGCCCCACAGCTAGTACGTAATTAGAAACGCTGGGCATTACAGCTAGTAAATGTCTTATAGGTGCCTTGCAACAGCGAACCCCACAGCCAGTACATAGTTAGGAACGCTGGGGCTGAGCACTACAGCTAGTAAGTACCTTGCAACAGCGGACCCCACAGCTAGTACGATATTAGGAACGCTGGACATCACAGCTAGTAAATGTCTTGCAACAGTGAACCCCACAGCGAATACATAGTTACTACTACTACATGTGAAATTCATGACAATCCGATTCATGACAATACGACCAACCGTTAATGAGCTAACTCTCTATGTATAATTAGCCCCCCCCCACAACCCTCCTTCCTGTTCAAAATTTTGGGCCGTCACACACCTAATATTTCTATTTGACCTTTAGGAATACTACATGTGAAATTTCATGACAATTCGACCATTAGTTAATGAGTTAGCACTATTTATATACGTAGGCCCCCCTTACAACCCCCCCTCCCGATCAAAACTTTGGAACGCCACACACCTTATTTTTCTTTTTGGCCTTCAGGAATACTCCATGTGAAATTTCGTGACAATCCGACCAACCGTTGAAGAGTTAGCTCTATATTTATACTTAGGCCCCCCCACAACCCCCCCTCCCGTTCAAAACTTTGGGACGCCACACACCTTTTCTTCCTATTTGGCTTTTAAAAATACTACATGTGAAATTTCATGACGATTCGCCCATTAGTTAATGATTTAGCTCTATATTTATACTTAGGCCCCCCAACTACCCCCCCCCCCCCCCCCCCCTCCCGTAAAACATTTTGAGCCGTCACACCGCCTATTTTTCTATTTGGTCTTCAGGAATACTCCATGTGAAATTTCGTGACAATCCGACCAACCGTTAAAGAGTTAGCTCTATATTTATACTTAGGCCCCCCCACAACCCCCCCTCCCGTTCAAAACTTTGGGACGCCACACACCTTTTTTTCCTATTTGGATTTTAAGAATACTACATGTGAAATTTCATGACGATTCGCCCATTAGTTAATGAGTTAGCTCTATATTTATACTTAGGCCCCCCCACTACCCCCCCTCCCGTAAAAAATTTTGGGCCGTCACACCGCCTATTTTTTTATTTGGTCTTCAGGAATACTACATGTGAAACTTCGTGACAATGCGACCAACTGTTAAAGAGTTAGCTCTATATTTATACTTAGGCCCCCCCACAACCTCCCTCCCGTTCAAAACTTTGGGACGCCACACACCTTATTTTTCTATTTGGCCTTCAGGAATACTCCATGTGAAATTTCGTGACAATCCTTTAACAGTACATTCATGATGTTATAATTTTCAATTATTCATACGGAATAAGGCTTATAGTCCTTCAACTATAGCAACGCTAGTAAGTTTTTAGGACCCCTGGGCACCACAGCTAGTATGCGCCTTTCAACGGCGGAAACCACAGCTAGTGAATACTTAGCTTCGCTGGACGTCCTAGCCAGTGCGAACTTAAGAACGTTTGTGACCACAGCTAATATATGCCTTGCAACGCTGGGCACCACAGCTAGTACGTAGTTAGAACGCTGGTCACCGCAGCTAGTATGTGCCTCGCAAGTGCGGACCCCACAGCTAGTACGAAGTTAGGAACGCTGGGCATCACAGCTAGTAAGTGCCTTGCAACAGCGGACCCCACAGCTAGTACGTAGTTAGAACCACTGGGCATCACAGCTAGTATGTGTTTTGCAACGGCGGACCCCACAGCTAGTACGTAGTTAGAAACGCTGAGCATCACAGCTAGTGTGCTTTTGTAACGACGGACCCCACAGCTAGTACGTTTTTAGGAACGCTGGGCCCTACAGGTAGTAGGTTCCTTGCAACTGCGGACCCCACAGATAGTATGTAGTTAGAACCACAGGGCATCATAGCTAGTATGAGTTTTGCAACGGCGGACCCCACAGCTAGTACCTACGTAGTTAAATACGCTGGGCCACACTGCTAGCGCCTTACAACAGCAGACCCCACAGCTAGTACGTAATTAGGAACGCTGGGCATCACAGCTAGTAAATGTCTTGTAGGTGCCTTGCAACAGCGAACCCCACAGCCAGTACATAGTTAGGAACGCTGGGGCTGAGCACTACAGCTAGTAAGTGCCTTGCAACAGCGGACCCCACAGCTAGTACGATATTAGGAACGCTGGGCATCACAGCTAGTAAATGTCTTGCAACAGTGAACCCCACAGCGAATACATAGTTACTACTACTACATGTGAAATTCATGACAATCCGATTACCCTTCAATGATTCAGCATTATTTTCATGCTTAGCCCCCCCTCCCAAATTTTTAAAATGTCACATAGTGTATTTTTTTATTTGACCATCAAGAATACTACATGTGAAATTTCGTGACAATCCAATCATCCGTTAATGACCTATCACTATCTTCAAATTTAGGCCTACCCCCATAACCCCCCTCCCGTTCACAATTTTTTAACGTCACACACCCTGTTTTTCTATTTGGCCTTTATGAATACTTCATGTGAAATTTCGTGACAATCCGATCATCCGTTAATGACTTATCACTATACTTATACTTAGGCCGCCATCAACCCACCCTCCCGTTCAAAATTTTGTGAAATATACACTCTATATTTCTATTTGGCTTTTAAGAATACTACATGTGAAATTCCATGACAATACGACCAACCGTTAATGAGCTAGCACTATATTTATACTTAGGCCCCCCCGCCACAACCCCCCCTCCCGTAAACAATTTTGAGCCGTCACACCGCCTATTTTTCTATTTGGCCTCCGGGAATACTACATGTGAAATTTCGTGACAATCCGATCATCCGTTAATGACTTATCACTATACTTATACTTAGGCCCCCATCAACCCACCCTCCCGTTCAAAATTTTGTAACATATACACCCTATATTTCTATTTGGCTTTTAAGAATACTACATGTGAAATTCCATGACAATACGACCAACCGTTATTGAGCTAGCACCATATTTATACTTAGGCCCCCCCGCCGCTACCCCCCCTCCCGTACAAAATTTTGAGCCGTTACACCGCATATTTTTTTATTTGGCCTTCAGGAATACTCCATGTGAAATTTCGTGACAATCCGACCAACCGTTAAAGAATTAGCTCTATATTTATACTTAGGCCCCCCCGCCACAACCCCCCCTCCCGTAAACAATTTTGAGCCGTCACACCGCCTATTTTTCTATTTGGCCTCCGGGAATACTACATGTGAAATTTCGTGACAATCCGATCATCCGTTAATGACTTATCACTATACTTATACTTAGGCCCCCATCAACCCACCCTCCCGTTCAAAATTTTGTAACATATACACCCTATATTTCTATTTGGCTTTTAAGAATACTACATGTGAAATTCCATGACAATACGACCAACCGTTATTGAGCTAGCACCATATTTATACTTAGGCCCCCCCGCCGCTACCCCCCCTCCCGTACAAAATTTTGAGCCGTTACACCGCATATTTTTTTATTTGGCCTTCAGGAATACTCCATGTGAAATTTCTTGACAATCCGACCAACCGTTAAAGAATTAGCTCTATATTTATACTTAGGCCCCCCCACAACCCCCCCTGCCGTTCAAAACTTTGGGACGCCACACACCTTTTTTTCCTATTTGGCTTTTAAAAATACTACGTGAAATTTCATGACGATTCGCCCATTAGTTAATGAGTTAGCTCTATATTTATACTTAGGCCCCCCCACAACCCCCCCTCCCGTTCAAAACTTTGGGACGCCACACACCTTTTTTTCCTATTTGGCTTTTAAAAATATTACGTGAAATTTCATGACGATTCGCCCATTAGTTAATGAGTTAGCTCTATATTTATACTTAGGCCCACCCACAACCCCCCCTCCCGTTCAAACCTTTGGGACGCCACACACCTTTTTTTCCTATTTGGCTTTTAAAAATACTACATGTGAAATTTCATGACGATTCGCCCATTAGTTAATGAGTTAGCTCTATATTTATACTTAGGCCCCCCCACAACCCCCCCTCCCGATCAAAACTTTGGGACGCCACACACCTTATTTTTCTATTTGGCCTTCAGGAATACTCCATGCGAAATTTCGTGACAATCCGACCAACCGTTAAAGAATTAGCTCTATATTTATACTTAGGCCCCCCCACAACCCCCCCTCCCGTTCAAAACTTTGGGACGCCACACACCTTTTTTTCCTATTTGGCTTTTAAAAATACTACATGTGAAATTTCATGACGATTCGCCCATTAGTTAATGAGTTAGCTCTATATTTATACTTAGGCCCCCCCACAACCCCCCCTCCCGTTCAAAACTTGGGGACGCCACACACCTTTTTTTCTTGTTTGGCTTTTAAAAAGACTACCTGTAAAATTTCATGACAATTCGCCCATTAGTTAATGAGTTAGCACTATTTATATACTTAGGCCCCCCCACAACCCCCCCTCCCGATCAAAATTTTGGGACGCCACACACCTCTTTTTCCTATTTGGCTTTTAAAAATACTACATGTGAAATTTCATGACGATTCGCCCATTAGTTAATGAGTTAGCTCTATATTTATACTTAGGCCCCCCCACAACCCCCCCTCCCGTTCAAAACTTTGGGACGCCACACACCTTTTTTTCCTGTTTGGCTTTTAAAAAGACTACGTGTGAAATTTCATGACAATTCGACCATTAGTTAATGTGTTAGCACTATTTATATACTTAGGCCCCCCTTACAACCCCCCCTCCCGTTCAAAATTTTGAGACGCCACATAGCCTATTATTCAATCGGGCTCAAAAGAATGCTACGTGTGAAGTTTCAAGAAGATCCGTCCAGCGGTTTGGGCGTGATGCTGGAACAAACATACAAACAAACCCCGTTTCAGCTTTATTAATATAGACTAGCAGTAATACCCGGCGTTGCCCGGGGAACTTTGAATTTTCTCTCAATATCTCCTGTAAGTCTATTCAATCCTTCGACACCACATTCATGATGTTATAATTTTCGATTATTCATACGGAATAAGGCTTATAGTCCTTCAACTATAGTAACGCTAGTAAGTTTTTAAGACTCCTAGGCACCACAGCTAGTATGCGCCTTTCAACGGCGGAAACCCCAGCTAGTGAATACTTGGCATCGCTGGGCACCACAGCTAGTAAGAAGTTAGGAACGCTGACGGCGGACCCCACATCTAGTACGTAGTTAGGAACGCTGGGCACCACAGCTAGTATGTGCCTTGCGACGGCGAACACCACATTTAGTACGTAGTTAGGAACGCTGGGCACCACGGCTAGTATGTTCCTTGCAACAGCGGACCCCACAGCGAATACATAGTTACTCCTACATGTGAAATTCATGACAATCCGATTACCCTTTAATCAATCAGCATTTTTTTATGCTTTGCTCCTCCCCCCCCCCCCCCCCCCCCCTGTTAAATTTTTGAAGATGTCACATAGTGTATTTTTCTATTTGGCCATCAAGAATACTACATAAAAAATTCCATGACAATCCGATCATCCGTAAATGATCTATCACTATCTTCAAATTTACGCCTACCCCACAACCCCCCTCCCGTTCAAAACTTTGGGACGCCACACACCTTTTTTTCCTTTTTGGTTTTTAAAAATACTACATGTGAAATTTCATGACAATTCGACCATTAGTTAATGAGTTAGCACTATTTATATACTTAGGCCCCACTTACTACCCCCCCTCCCGATCAAAATTTTGGGACGCGACATAGCCTATTATTCAATCGGGCTCAAAAGAATGCTACATGTGAAGTTTCATAAAAATCCGTCCAGCCGTATGGGCGTGATGCTGGAACAAACATACAAACACACAAACCCACAAACCCCGTTTCAGCTTTATTAAAATAGACTTATACGTTCCGCTCAACATAGGGTACGTGACATCACCCAACACTCCTGCCAACTTCCTACTACCATCTCCAAAGCCCACTTATATTCCACATTTCTTCCTTGATAATGTTAGTAGAAACCAAACGGTAACTTATTTTATCATACATATGGAGTCTATCGAGCTCCGGATCGCCACTTAGAAATCTAGCCAAGGCACTTAAGTCAGATATTTTATTCGGGAAGATAAAAATAAATTTGAGCACGTCGTCCTTCGGATTAGACTTTAGGCTATGATCGAGGGCCTTTTTGTATGTCAGGTGCTCGATAATGAGTCCTATGTTATGTAACTAAACCTAGGTAGCTAAAATTTCACTTAGGTTCAAAAAACCTTGAGCATGTCGTCCTTCGGATAGGACTTTCCCGATATATCTAAATCTGTCTATCAGTTTTAACAAATATTAAATCTATAAACCGTTAAAAAGCAGGAAGTTTGAAGAATGGTATTTAGCCCGACGTTTTTCGAAAAACATTTTTATTTCAATTTTTGTGTAGGATTCAGATATCCCGGTTGTTCATCAGTTTTAACAAATATTAAAACTAAAAACCGTTTAAAAGCGAGAAATTTGAAGAATGGAGTTTACCGAGCTCAGGATCGCCATTTCGAAATCTAGCCAAGTCACTTAGGTCAGATGTTTTAATCGGGAAGATAAAAATAAATTTGAGCACGTCGTCCTTCGGTTTGGACTTTAAGCTATGATCGAGGGCCTTTTCGTATGTCGGGTACTCGATAATGAGTCGTATGTTACGTATCTAAACCTGGGTAGTTGAAATTTCATTTACGTTAAAAATAACTTGAGCACGTCGTCCTTCGGTTTGGACTCTAAGCTATGATCGAGGGCTTTTTCGTATGTCAGGTACTCGATAATGAGTCGTATGTTACGTATCTAAACCTGGGTAGCTGAAATTTCACTTAGGTTAAAAATAAATTTGAGCACGTCGTCCTTCGGATGGGACTTCCCCGATATATCTGAATCTGTATATCAGTTTTAACAAATATTAATACTAAAAACCGTTTAAAAGCGAGAAATTTGAAGAATGGAGTTTACCGAGCTCAGGATCGCCATTTAGAAATCTAGCCAAGTCACTTAGGTCAGATGTTTTAATCGGGAAGATAAAAATAACTTTGAGCACGTCGTCCTTCGGATGGGACTTTCCCGATACATCTGAATCTTTCATTGGTTGACCATCTTCGTTTCTGGATGCTGCCTATCTACCAACATAGCTGTATTAATTTGCAACAGCGGACACCACAGCTAGTACGAAGTTAGGAACCCTGGGCACCACATCTAGTATGTGCCTTGCAACAGCGGACCCCACAGCTAGTACGAAGTTCGGAACGCTGAGCATCACATCTAGTTTGTGCCTTGCAACAGCGGACCCCACAGGTAGTACGAAGTTCGGAACGCTGAGCACCACATCTAGTTTGTGCCTTGCAACAGCGGACCCCACAGCTAGTACGAGGTTCGGAACGCTGAGCACCACATCTAGTATGTGCCTTGCAACAGCGGACACCACAGCTAGTACGAAGTTAGGAACCCTGGGCACCACATCTAGTATGTGCCTTGCAACAGCGGACCCCACAGCTAGTACGAAGTTCGGAACGCTGGGCAACACAGCGAGTATGAGCCTTGCAACAGCGGACCTCACAGGTAGTACGAAGTTATTAACGCTGAGCACCACATTCTAGTTTGTGCCTTGCAACAGCGGTCACCACAGCTAGTACGAAGTTAGGAACCCTGGGCACCACATCTAGTATGTGCCTTGCAACAGCGGACCCCACAGCTAGTACGAAGTTCGGAACGCTGGGCAACACAGCTAGTAAGTGTTTTGTAACAGCGGACCCCATAGATACTACATAGTTAGGAACGCTGGGCATCACAGCTAGTAAATGTCTTGCAACAGTGAACCCCACAGCGAATACATAGTTACTACTACTACATGTGAAATTCATGACAATCCGATTGCCCTTTAGTCATTCAGCATTATTTTTATGCTTAGCCCCCCCCCCCCCCCCCCCCCCCCTCCAAATTTTTAAGATGTCACATAGTGTATTTTTCTATTTGGCCATCAAGAATACTACATTTGAAATTCCATGACAATCCAATCATCCGTTAATGACCTATCACTATCTTCAAATTTAGGCCTACCCCCATAACCCCCCTCCCGTTCACAATTTTTTGATGTCAAACACCCTATTTTTCTATTTGGCCTTTATGAATACTACATGTGAAATTTCGTGACAATCCGATCATCCGTTAATGACTTATCACTATACTTATACTTAGGCCCCCATCAATCCATCCTCCCGTTCAAAATTTTGTGACCTATACACCCTATATTGGCTTTTAAGAATACTACATGTGAAATTCCATGACAATACGACCACCCGTTAATGAGCTACCACTATATTTATACTTAGCCCCCCCCCCCCTCCTGTTCAAAACTTTGGGTCGCCACACACCTTTTTTTTTTACTACATGTGAAACTTCGTGACAATGCGACCACCCGTTAATGAGCTAGCTCTATATTTATACTTAGGCCCCCCCACAACCCCCCCTCCCGTTCAAAACTTTGGGACGCCACACACCTTATTTTTTTATTTGGCCTTCAGGAATACTACATGGGAGATTTCGTGACAATGCGACCACCCGTTAATGAGCTAGCTCTATATTTATACTTAGGCCCCCCCACAACCCTCCCTCCCGTTCAAAACTTTGGGACGCCACACACCTTATTTTTTTATTTGGTCTTCAGGAATACTACATGGGAAATTTCGTGACAATGCGACCACCCGTTAATGAGCTAGCTCTATATTTATACTTAGGCCCCCCCACAACCCCCCCTCCCTTTTAAAATTTTGGGACGCCACACACAATATTTTTCAATTTGGCCTTTAAGAATACTACATGTGAAATTTCATGACAATCTGATCATCCGTTAAAGATCTATCACTATACTTATATTTTTTTTTTTTTTTTTTTTTTTTTTTTTTTCTTTTTTTTTTTTTTTTTTTCTTCGGGTGCTCCGGTAAATCACCCGGCCCGCTTATCGTCGGGGAAGGAGGAAGTACATATATATATATAGTATAGTTTTATTTACTGTTGCTGTGGGTGTCCGGGGGCGACAGCCTTTGGTCCCTTACGGGACAGACTGGCGCTCCCGGGCCCCCTTAAGATGCGGCTGCCTGGTGGCGCCGAGAGAGCTCGAGATCGGTGGAGTGGGGCTGCTTCTACATCGCGGTCGCCGGGGGTAGGACTCGGGCCCGGCCCGTCAATCGCCCCCGGCGCCGGGTCAAAGGGCCTTTTTCTGTTCCCGCCAGGAGGTGATAAACCGGCCGAACGCCGGATAGTTCGACTCCGTTATCAACTCCGGCAGGGTCAATCCCAGGTACGATCCTGTCGCGCGGATCAACTCCACCCTAGACCTGTCGTACAGGGGACAATCGAGGACCACATGTTCTGCAGTCTCTATGCCGCCACACGAACAGTTCGGGCTATCCTTCCTCTTGAAGAAGAAGAGTTTGGAGTTGAAGTCACCGTGACCTGAAAGTACCTGAGAAGTCCAGTGATCGGGTTGTACCCAAGTGGAGCGCAGGCGGACCCGGACGTCAGGTAGATACGTGAATGTCGTTCGCCCGTCGGAGGAGTGCGACCATCGTTGTTGCCACCTGTCCATTATCCAGTCTTGGACTATGTCCTTGCAACGCTCTGGTCTGTTCTGTCCACGTAGCTCGCCCTCCAGGACGAGGCGCAAGGGCTCATCTATATCTGTTCTCAGGGGCAGATTGCGTCTACAGTAGTACGAGGCGACCGCCCCGTCCAAGACCAAGTCTATGGGCGGAGCTCCTGCCAGCACCTGTAGCGCTGCAGTGGAGACAGTACGATAGGCCTTTGTGACTCTCAGGAGGGCAGCTCTTTGGGCCTGCAGTAGTCTCGTTCTCTGCTGCTTGGTGGGACGTAACCACCATCCTGCAGCAGCGTATCAAGCCACAGCCTCGAACACCCCCGTGTAGATTGTTCTACACGCTGAGTACTTGAGGCCCCATGTTGCGCGAGCTAGGCAGCTCAGAGCGTTGAAAGTAGCATTTGTCCTTTCTTTGATGGCAACAGCGTGGGGAGTCGCCCTGAAGCCCGGACCCAGCCTCACACCTAGGTATGTGACCGTCTCCGGGAATTCAACGCGCATCCCTCGGATCCCCAAGGAGAAGGGGTGGCGGGCGTTGGTTTTCCCTCTCATTAGCAGGGCCATAGTCTTGCTTGGTGAGAGGGCCAGCTTATTGGCGCAGCACCAGCTGTCGACGAAGTCGATGGCGGTTTGGGCTGTGCGGGTCAGAGCTGCCCGGTTATCAGCGTGCACCGTGATTACGAGATCGTCAACATAGGCTATGGCCTTATATTCATGATTCTCGAGTTCACGGAGCAGTCCATCAAGGAGTATGTTCCAGAGTGTTGGTCCTATACTTATATTTAGGCCTACGCCCACAACCCCCCCTTCCATTTAAAATTTTGGGACGCCACACACAATATTTTTCATATTGGCCTTTAAGAATACTACATGTGAAATTTCGTGACAATCCGACCAACCGTTAATGAGGTAGGACTATTTATATACTTAGGCCCCCCTTACAACCCCCCCTACCGTTCAAAATTTTGGGACGCCACATAGCCTATTATTCAATCGGGCTCAAAAGAATGCTACATGTGAAGTTTCATGAAGATCCGTCCAGCCGGTTGGGCGTGATGCTGGAACAAACATACACACAAACCCCGTTTCAGCTTTATTAATATTGACTAGCAGTAATACCCGGCGTTGCCCGGGGAACTTTGACTTTTCTACTATTATCTCCTATAAGTCTTTTAAATTCTTCAACAGTACATTCATGATGTTATAATTTTTAATTATTCATACGGAATAAGGCTTATAGTCCTTCAACGTCAAACACCCCAGCTAGTAAGTTTTTAGGACCCCTGGGCATCACAGCTAGTATGCGTCTTTCAACGGCGGATACCACAGATAGTGAATACTTAGCATCGCTGGACATCCTAGCCAGTGCGTACTTAAGAACGCTATTGACCGCAGCTAGTAAATGCCTTGCAACAGCGGACCCCACAGCGAATACATAGTTACTACTACTACATGTGCAATTCATGCCAATCCGCTTACCCTTTAACAGTACATTCATGATGTTATAATTTTCAATTATTCATACGGAATAAGGCTTATAGTCCTTCAACGTCAAACATCCCAGCTAGTAAGTTTTTAGGACCCCTGGGCATCACAGCTAGTATGCGTCTTTCAACGGCGGAAACCACAGATAGTGAATACTTTGCATCGCTGGACATCCTAGCCAGTGCGTACTTAAGAACGCTATTGACCGCAGCTAGTATGTGCCTCGCAAGAGCGGACCCCACAGCTAGTACGAAGTTAGGAACGCTGGGCATCACAGCTAGTAAGTGTCTTGCAACAGCGGACCCCACAGCTAGTACGTAGTTAGACCCACTGGGCATCACAGCTAGTATGTGTTTTGCAACGGCGGACCCCACAGCTAGTACGTAGTTAGAAACGCTGAGCATCACAGCTAGTATGCTTTTGCAACGACGGACCCCACAGCTAGTACGTTTTTAGGAACGCTGGGCCCTACAGGTAGTAGGTGCCTTGCAACTGCGGACCCCACAGCTAGTACCTACGTAGTTAAATACGCTGGGCCACACTGCTAGCGCCTTGCAACAGCAGACCCCACAGCTAGTACGTAATTAGGAACGCTAGGCATCACAGCTAGTAAATGTCTTGTAGGTGCCTTGCAACAGCGAACCCCACAGCCAGTACATAGTTAGGAACGCTGGGGCTGAGCACTACAGTTAGTAAGTGCCTTGCAACAGCGGACCCCACAGCTAGTACGATATTAGAAACGCTGGGCATCACAGCTAGTAAATGTCTTGCAACAGTGAACCCCACAGCGAATACATAGTTACTACTACTACATGTGAAATTCATGACAATCCGATTACCCTTCAATGATTCAGCATTATTTTTATGCTTAGCCCCCCCTCCCAAATTTTTAAAATGTCACATAGTGTATTTTTTTATTTGACCATCAAGAATACTACATGTGAAATTTCGTGACAATCCGATCATCCGTTAGCGACCTATCACTATCTTCAAATTTAGGCCTACCCCCATAACCCCCCTCCCGTTCACAATTTTTTGACGTCACACACCCTATTTTTCTATTTGGCCTTTATGAATACTTCATGTGAAATTTCGTGACAATCCGATCATCCGTTAATGACTTATCACAATACTTATACTTAGGCCCCCATCAACCCACCCTCCCGTTCAAAATTTTGTGACATATACACTCTATATTTCTATTTGGCTTTTAATAATACTACATGTGAAATTCCATGACAATACGACCAACCGTTAATGAGCTAGCACTATATTTATACTTAGGCCCCCCCGCCACAACCCCCCCTCCCGTAAACAATTTTGAGCCGTCACACCGCCTATTTTTCTATTTGGCCTCCAGGAATACTACATGTGAAATTTCGTGACAATCCGATCATCCGTTAATGACTTATCACTATACTTATACTTAGGCCCTCATCAACCCACCCTCCCTTTCAAAATTTTGTGACATATACACCCTATATTTCTATTTGGCTTTTAAGAATACTACATGTGAAATTCCATGACAATACGACCAACCGTTATTGAGCTACCGCCATATTTATACTTAGGTCCCCCCGCCACTACCCCCCTCCCGTACAAAATTTTGAGCCGTTACACCGCCTATTTTTTTATTTGGTCTTCAGGAATACTACATGTAAACTTTGTAACAATTCGATCAACCGTTAATGAGCTAGCTCTATATTTATACTTAGGCCCCCCCACAACCCCCCCTCCCGTTCAAAACTTTGGGACGCCAAACACCTTTTTTTCCTATTTGGCTTTTAAAAATACTACGTGAAATTTCATGACGATTCGCCCATTAGTTAATGAGTTAGCTCTATATTTATACTTAGGCCCCCCCACAACCCCCCCCCTCCCGTTCAAAACTTTGGGACGCCACACACCTTTTTTTCCTATTTGGCTTTTAAAAATACTACATGTGAAATTTCATGACGATTCGCCCATTAGTTAATGAGTTAGCTCTATATTTATACTTAGGCCCCCCCACAACCCCCCCTCCCGTTCAAAACTTTGGGACGCCACACACCTTTTTTTCCTATTTGGCTTTTAAAAATACTACATGTGAAATTTCATGACGATTCGCCCATTAGTTAATGAGTTAGCTCTATATTTATACTTAGGCCCCCCCACAACCCCCCCTCCCGTTCAAAACTTTGGGACGCCACACACCTTTTTTTCCTGTTTGGCTTTTAAAAAGACTACGTGTGAAATTTCATGACAATTCGACCATTAGTTAATGTGTTAGCACTATTTATATACTTAGGCCCCCCCACAACCCCCCCTCCCGTTCAAAACTTTGGGACGCCACACACCTTTTTTTCCTATTTGGCTTTTAAAAATACTACATGTGAAATTTCATGACGATTCGCCCATTAGTTAATGAGTTAGCTCTATATTTATACTTAGGCCCCCCCACAACCCCCCCTCCCGTTCAAAACTTTGGGACGCCACACACCTTTTTTTCTGTTTGGCTTTTAAAAAGACTACGTGTGAAATTTCATGACAATTCGACCATTAGTTAATGTGTTAGCACTATTTATATACTTAGGCCCCCCCACAACCCCCCCTCCCGTTCAAAACTTTGGGACGCCACACACCTTTTTTTCCTATTTGGCTTTTAAAAATACTACATGTGAAATTGCATGACGATTCGCCCATTAGTTAATGAGTTAGCTCTATATTTATACTTAGGCCCCCCCACAACCCCCCCTCCCGTTCAAAACTTTGGGACGCCACACACCTTTTTTTCTTGTTTGGCTTTTAAAAAGACTACGTGTGAAATTTCATGACAATTCGACCATTAGTTAATGTGTTAGCACTATTTATATACTTAGGCCCCCCCACAACCCCCCCTCCCGTTCAAAACTTTGGGACGCCACACACCTTTTTTTCCTATTTGGCTTTTAAAAATACTACATGTGAAATTTCATGACGATTCGCCCATTAGTTAATGAGTTAGCTCTATATTTATACTTAGGCCCCCCCACAACCCCCCCTCCCGTTCAAAACTTTGGGACGCCACACACCTTTTTTTCCTGTTTGGCTTTTAAAAAGACTACGTGTGAAATTTCATGACAATTCGACCATTAGTTAATGTGTTAGCACTATTTATATACTTAGGCCCCCCTTACAACCCCCCCTCCCGATCAAAACTTTGGGACGCCACACACCTTATTTTTCTATTTGGCCTTCAGGAATACTCCATGCAAAATTTCGTGACAATCCGACCAACCGTTAAAGAATTAGCTCTATATTTATACTTAGGCCCCCCCACAACCCCCCCTCCCGTTCAAAACTTTGGGACGCCACACACCTTTTTTTCCTATTTGGCTTTTAAAAATACTACATGTGAAATTTCATGACGATTCGCCCATTAGTTAATGAGTTAGCTCTATATTTATACTTAGGCCCCCCCCCCCACAACCCCCCCTCCCGTTCAAAACTTTGGGACGCCACACACTTTTTTTTCTTGTTTGGCTTTTAAAAAGACTACCTGTAAAATTTCGTGACGATTCGCCCATTAGTTAATGAGTTAGCTCTATATTTATACTTAGGCCCCCCCACAACCCCCCTCTCCCGATCAAAATTTTGGGACTCCACACACCTCTTTTTCCTATTTGGCTTTTAAAAATACTACATGTGAAATTTCATGACGATTCGCCCATTAGTTAATGAGTTAGCTCTATATTTATACTTAGGCCCCCCCACAACCCCCCCTCCCGTTCAAAACTTTGGGACGCCACACACCTTTTTTTCCTGTTTGGCTTTTAAAAAGACTACGTGTGAAATTTCATGACAATTCGACCATTAGTTAATGTGTTAGCACTATTTATATACTTAGGCCCCCCTTACAACCCCCCCTCCCGTTCAAAATTTTGAGACGCCACATAGCCTATTATTCAATCGGGCTCAAAAGAATGCTACATGTGAAGTTTCAAGAAGATCCGTCCAGCGGTTTGGGCGTGATGCTGGAACAAACATACAAACAAACCCCGTTTCAGCTTTATTAATATAGATTATGAAGGTCGGTGGAAGAGAACGGGGAGTTAACAGATTGCTCAATTCAAAATCCCAATAACTGCCCATGTAATGAATGTATCAACATCAAATTTCGTATTTAAAATTAACATCCACTGCGGACATGACCAGTCAAATTTCAGCGATATCGGCTGAGGGTAGGGGGGAGTTCCGGGGAGGGGGCGATATTCATTTATACTTAGGCCCCCCACAACCCCCCCTCCCGTTCAAACTTTATGGACGCCACATAGCCTATTTTTTAACTTGGCTTTTAAGAATATTACATGTGAACTTTCATGATAATCCGTCCATCCATTGATGCGCTACTAAAATCCACTTAGGACATAACCAGTCAAATTTCAGCGATATCGGTTGGGGGGAGGGGGGAGTTCCGTGGTGGGGGCCCTTTTCAAAAATCCCAATAACTGCCGATGTAATGAATGTATCAATATCAAATTTCGTATTTAAAATTAACATGTACTGCGGACATTACCAGTCAAATTTCAGCGATATCGGTTGAGCGGAGGGGGGAGTTCCGGGGTGGGGGCCCTTTTCAAAAATCCCAATAACTGCGGATGTAATGAATGTATCAACCTCAAATTTCGTATTTAAAATTAAAATCCACTGAGGACATAAGCAGTCAAATTTCAACGATATCGGTTGAGGGGAGGGGGGAGTTCCGGGGTGGGGGCCCTTGTCAAAAATCCTAATAACTGCCGATGTAATGAATGTATCAATATCAAATTTCGTAGTTAAAATTAAAATCCACTGCGGACTTAACGTGTCAAATTTCAGCGATATCGGCTGAGGGGAGGACCTACTATCTACCCTCCCGTTCAAAATTTTGAGCCGTCACTAACCCTGTTTTTATATTTGGCCTTCAGGAATACTACATGTGAAATTTCGTAATAATCCAACCATTACTTAATGAGCTACCGGTATCTGTATATTTAGGCCTACCCCCACAACCCCCCCCCCCCCTCCCGTTCAAAATTTTGAGATGTCGCAAAGCGTATATTTCAATCTGCGGTCTAAAAATACTTCATGCAAAATTTCGTGACAATGCGACCATTAGTTAATGAGCTAGCGCTTTATTTATACTTAGGCCCCCTCACAACCCCCCCTCCCGTTCAATGCTTTGGGACGCCACATAAGTAAAGTTTCATAAAAATCCGTGCAGCGGTTTGAGCGTGATGCTGCTACAAACAAACAAACCCCGTTTCTGCTTTATTAATATAGATAGATATATTTTGGTTGTATATTGAACTTACCAATTTGTGTTCATTTGACTCTGTTACAGAATGTAGAGCTGCTCTCCATAGCAGCTGGTCTCCAGTTCTTCTCAGACATTCAGTTAATGAGAAACTGAAGCTCCTCTCTCATGGTAAGAATCCCATCAGAATATCTTCGTTCTTTCAAGTATTTGTTTATTGTAATAACAATTTTAATATTATTTAAATTTAATACGTTTTACTGTTGTGATATTGTGGAGGAAGTGCAACAAATAGGCTGGATCCTGATCAAGGTCGCACTGTTTGTGGGAGAAAAGTCCAGTTATAGGAAAGACAGCCACCAAAAAAATTGGATGTTACCATCTCTGGGTCATTTCATTCTATGCACACTTCTTAAGTTGCTTGATTTGTGAACAAATGAAAGTTTTTTGAACACTTGAGCAATTTTTTCACGAGAAAACAAGTATTTAAAATTGGTTGTAGCTTGTGGGATGAGATGTTCAAATTTTGCAATTTATACTTAGAAGAAAACAATTACATAATTCGTGTCTACACTATCTACGATTAGTTAATAGCGAAAAGTTAACGTATATTATTTCTTTTTAAATTTCGCAATGACAAATCTTTGCAATTTGATTTGGTTTGGTAAGGACATTCCGCGACGACACAACAACAACCAACAACCAACTTTTTATATTTTTTTTTTCGTGAAATAGATTTCCAATTGATTCAACAATTTGTATTTGTTCATCAGTATGAAACCTTTAGTAAATTTGGAGATGGTGAGCTGCGAACTTCTGATCGATTTAGTGCGGAATCAGAAAATTTATTGTATTACATCACTATTTGAATTCCACATTGGTATTTGAGTCAAAACTATTGTTTCTATGTTTCAGAAAGTCATGAGGCTATAGGAGGGAGACATCATCCAGAGGAGAAACCTCAGGAATGCAGACTTCAAATCTAGGAACTCAGCTGCATTTAGAGTCATTTTGGAAGTACGATATGTGGCATAAGAAGAAGAGACATTTTGGAAGTACGATATGTGGCATAAGAAGAAGTGACATTTTGGAAGTACGATATGTGGCATAAGAAGAAGTGACATTTCGGAAGTACGATATGTGGCATAAGAAGAAGAGACATTTTGGAAGTACGATATGTGGCATAAGAAGAAGAGACATTTTGGAAGTACGATATGTGGCATAAGAAGAAGTGACATTTTGGAAGTACGATATGTGGCATCACAACGTTATGGACCAGCTGTTTAAAAACTATTTTCATTTTATACTTACAGGCCATTACACTTTTTGTTATAAAAACGGCTATGAAGTTGCGACACCCTGTATGTACATATAAATATAAATTAAACTTTCCCGAAAGAGAACCAACTTCTTATATTTTCGCGGTCAAAAATCAAAAAAAACTTTTATTAAATTAAAAAATAACTTTATCTAAAATTTTATTTAACAATATTTAAATTTAGAGGTCGGTAGTTCAATTGTCTAACTTTTGAAATACTTATCAATTCATCTACAAACTAAACAGAATAATAATTTTAAAGCTAAATATGAGTTTTGATATACAATTTTATTTTTAAAGATATATGCATAAGTAACTCGTTAAATCATTAGGAATCAAAAATATTTCATAGTTGATAGTTCATAACTATACAAAGTACCGTTGGCAAAGTATCGGATATAAATAATTTTGTAATTTATTTATCTACGAACAAAATGCATCCCCATTTCTCTACAGTTATACGTTTTGAAGATGGACGCGTAAATAACTCGTTGAAACACTAAAAAAACAAAATAAAAATGTCATATTTGATAGCTTTTATCACTAAATTAAAATTATCATTGGAAAAGTATTAGATAGAAATAATTGTATACGGTATTCATCCTCGAACAAAATGCGAAAATAACTGCAGTCTTTTAGATATAGTAATAATGGTCCCAATGGAGCCGAACTTGGGCCTCTTTAATATATGATATATATAACATGCAGAGTAATTGATCGATATTATAACAAAAAATGTCTGATAGTAGACTTCATTCGCGACTATGTGGATCCTCTTCCTATTTTCATCGAGTTAACAATTATTTTGTTCATAGGATTTTTTGACGGAAAGGTTACATTTCTCAGCTTCTCATCAACTTGAGATCTGTGGAGATGGTACAATTGCACAAGAAGTTCTTCACTTAAATAGCTTTCAAATGGTGTATCACATTTTGACATTACACAATCACATTTTGACATTACACAATCACATTTTGACATTACACAATCACATTTTGACATTACACAATCACATTTTATGATTACTTTTTTTTTTTTTTTTTTCGGGTTAGATATTTGTTCAAAATAACAAAAATGATAGGAAACATTTTGGGAGGAAGAGATAAAATGTGAAACAAATTGCTTGACTGCTATGGTAGCTAGTTATGAAAACACATCATACTCAGATCAGAGTATTTTCAGGTTTGAATTACATCATTTATTATTATTTTCTTCTTTAAAATTACTGCAAACATTAATTTGTTTGTTTTGTCGAAGATATTTCATTTGAGTGTGTGAACATCCACCTCAACAAGGGCAAATGTTCAAACATTAACTGAAATTCCTTCGACATAACAAATGAAAGCTGAAATCACTCTAACCTGACCAAACTGGGTTTTTATAAATGTAGTAATAATTAATTATTAATAATTTAAAAAAATAAAATTAATCGTCGGATAATCACCGGCAATGTTCTTCCCCAGAACAAACTAATCTATTCAAATGTTGCTCCCCCTCCAAAAGCAGTCGATTGTTTGCGCTAAAATTCAATAGTTTACTTCCATAGGGTCTCCTTAATCCTCATACTAAATTTCGTGTCGATACATTCATTCTATCGGGAGTTATTGTGTTCACAGACTATGCTATGTTATTGTGTTCACAGACTATGCTATGTTATTGTGTTCACAGACTATGCTATGTTATTGTGTTCACAGACTATGCTATGTTATTGTGTTCACAGACTACTATGCTATGTTACTATACTATAATATAGTTTTATTTTTTTTATATTTTTTATTATATATATACGATAGTTTGCTTGTGAGGTACAGCAGATTTACTTATTCACATTTATAACTTACGACGTATCATGACATCAAATTGGAATAAAACAAATTTACAATTGATTCAAAAATTACTATGAAGTGAATATGATACATAATATGTATCGTTCCATTACCTTGGTCAACATACTTCTCAGATATTACTGAAAATCACCAGTCAGCTACTCGGCCAACGAGGAGACAGAAGATGACCAACTTGATTATGATGACTGAATATTGCTCATTTAAACAACTCGTTTTTAAAATCATTTTAAAATTTATTTTTATATGTACAATACAAACTTATTGTAATTGTATTGCAAATTATAAATAAAATGTTTTTTTTTTTTTTAAAGTGAGGCTCAAACAAATTCCTGACCAATTACATTGGTTTATTATTTAAAATAAAAATAATATTATTATAAAATAACAAACCAATATGCGACATCCCACAACGAAAATAACTAGAATACCTTTATTGTTCAGTTCGCCCTTTTGCAAAATTTTTCAAACGCGTTTTTCTGAAAGTTGAGTTCACCCTTGGTATCCGCAACGCCTCGTATATACCTCAGTTATGTACCATAAAGCTGTTTTATTATAATAACCTCGTCATTACTTTGAATGAAATAGGTCGTCGGTGGATCATCGGCAATGAACTTCCCCACAACGAATTAATCAATTATCGCTCTTTCCAAAACCAGTCGACCCTTTGCGCTATTATTCAACAGTTGATCTACATATGGGTTCCTAAGTCATACTAAATTTTGTGTCCATCATTACATCGGGAGCTATTAAGGTAATTGAATTGAGCCCCCTCCCCTCAACTCCGATATCGCTGAAATTTGATAGGTTATGTCCTAATGGGGTTTTGACATTAAATATAAAATTCAAAGTTTAAGTTATTAGAGATTTTGAGTTAAGCCTCTCCTCTAACCCCCCCCCCCCCTCCCCTTTGACCCATTTGGCTGAAAACTGATAGATGTTGTCCTTATGGGGTTTTGGTCATACATATAAAAGTTCTTGTCGATACATTTATTCTATCGGGAGTTATTGTGTTCACAGTGACACAGACTTTTTTTTTCTTATTTGGAATTTAGAGGTCGGAAAACATAAAATTCTGTTGAAAACTTAGGCTCGAATTTTGGACCGATTACATAACTTTCTCTATACTAAGTATTGCTGGGGAAGTAAAAGAAGTATTTTAATAATAATACGATATAATAATAATAATAAGCTTTTATTGACATAAGTTTAGATTTACAATATAGTGAGACAAGTATATATACATAAGACTAAATTAGTCTTTTAAATAGTAGGTACATATTTTTATGAACTACACAATTAAACGATAAAATGTAAAACAAAACGGTTATAGATGGCCAAGCCTTCAAAATTTATTTTGAGAGATAATTCGAAGGAAAATTAAGAAAGAAAAGGAAGTAGAAGAAAATGTTAGAAAGGAAAAGTTGAGAATTTAGAAAGATGAGCACTGGATCGCCGAATGCCGCAAGCGAGGGCAGCGCACGAACATGCACGGGGAGAGCATTCCAAGCTCTTGCTCCTGCAACAAAATAGGAAACATAGTAAGAGTTATGGTTTGTGTTAAGGGTTGTAGATAGGGGGCAGGAGGTAGTTGGGATGTAGGATTTTAAAAACTAATTTCAAACATGTCAGTTGTACAAGTGAGTGTATATCACACCCAATTTTTTACTATAAATAAACCTGAGGATGATTACACTTTTTTTCTGGAATTGACAATATATCAACAATATTTCGAATCAATTATTATTTCTTACAAGTTTCCACAATATGTCCTTGTTCCTCCATTCAGAAGAGTTCTGTACTCTTCCTCACACTGAAGCCACTGCTTGCGTATATTTTTTAAAGGGGATTTGCTATTTACTTTCTTACTGTATATCTCTTGATAGAAAACATAAATCGAAACAACATTGCGTCTGTCAGCCGCCGCCTTGCAGGTTTTTGGTGTATAAAATTTTCTATTTGTTGTGAGGATTGGCTAGATGAGCTGAAGGAAGAGACACTCTTCATCCCCAGGTTTGCTGTAAAACCTAAGCTTCTAGTGCTGTAAGGTATATCCCCACCGGGGCTCATCTGGGGCAATGCCCCTCTCAGGACGACCTCACCAAATATTCTCTCCCTGAGCTAACAAATCCCCCCATGAAGGTAAGCCAGCACCCCTCTTGAGGTTTGCCTCCTATCCTTGGATTTACAAGGATGTGCTACAATCCACCATTCACCTTTTTTTGGATGACCACTGCCACTGGTATTGATACTTCATTAGAAAAGATGGCCTTGGGATCACCTCTTTTCCTTCTTCGGAAACTTTTGGGGAAATAAAGAGGTCGGAAAACATGAAATTTCAGTAAAAACTCAACATCGAATTTCTGTCCGATTACATAATTTCTCCTATACTCAGTATAACTGGGCAGGTATCACAAAGAAAGTAGCCCCACCAACTGGTAAATGTCTCGGACTTGCTTGTAGTATTGCGACCCCCGGAGCAACACCGTGCACTGCAGCTAGTATAACACCTCGTTATTGTTCCAGCTCTTCTATTTCTGTTGATGAGGACTTATTGAGAAGTTGAAGAGATAAAATGAGCTAGGCAACATACGAGTAGCTAGTGACGAAACATTAACTAAATGATAAAAATATAACCAAAATTGTTATTATTATTTTTTTTTCAGAATAACTTTATTAAATTTATATATTTTTTTACAGTTTTGCTCATAACTTGAATAATTGACATGATGCTTTGAAGTAGCAGCTTATTGGCTGTCCTCCGTAATTGATAGGTTTTAAATGCATTTAAACAAAGTTCCAAACAGTGGCGTAGCTAGAGAATTTGGGCCCCAATGCAAGCGTTGGTAGAGGGCCCCCTCCCCTGAATTTAATTTTTTACATTTAAAACATGAAAATTTACTACACATTACAAATTACAGGTGGAAAAAAGAAAAACTAGAAAAGTTTGAAATTAAAATGTTTTCTTTTTTGATTTTGCTGAAGCAAATACATCTATCAGTTTGGAAACATCCAAATGTTCTGCCCTTCTGGCTTCAATACTTAAAAGAGCTAAGTCGGACAGTCGTTTTTGACTCATGGAATTTTAAGATAATTATTAATAATTTTCAACTTCGAAAAACTTCTCTCTGCTGTTGCCACCGGGATCGTCAAAAACAAAACCAATAGCGAACAAACCTCGTGATAGTTACTTGTCATATCGTAGAACTTGACTATTGCCAGTTCAGCCAATCCTCTGACTCGTGAAATAAGGATTCGGATAAATCCTTAGAATACTGAATTGCAAAAGGGCCCCAATGCGACCGCATTGTTTGCATTGGCATCGCTACGCCACTGGTTCCAAACCATTCCAGCTCACAACTTTATATTCGAATAAAATGTTTAAGTTGACTTAAATTGTTCAACTGATTTATCAACATAATAAGTAATTTTGTCAAACTAAACTGTTTTTGACATTTCATATGCAAATAAAAATTAATAAAATATTTAAAATAAATATTGGACATTTTTTGTTATTAGTCACTCAAATAAAAAAAAATATATATATTTCTAATATTATATATAGTTAGTTATTATGTCCGGGCTTTAACTACGATGTCATATCGCCTACTACCAGAGCGCTCTTTGGCCACTCTGGTGGACATGAGCCCGACTCTACTGTGGGAGTTCTAAATTTTGCCTACCTAGGTTGATAGACCCAGGGTAGGGTCTTTAACGAGTACCTGGCATCTCACAAGCTCGGTTCCATCGCTTATGTCCCATCCGAAGGACGGAGTGTTCAAGATTTTTACCTCCTACATAAAAAAGTTCAACTCAGTGGTAGCGTGCTAGTCTTCTACCGGCGCCCACAAAAAATATTGGATATATAATACATATTATATACCTATATGAAGCCTATTATCGAAATTGCTGTACTAATGTTTTTTTAGAAATTATGAAGAATTGGTGCCACAAGTACCGCGTATATTCCATATTTCTTCTTCGGCTTTTTGGCTAGAATTGAAACAAATGACCCCGCACCATTCCTATGGGAAATTGGCTCCCTGCGAAATTGGCTGAAATTTTGAGGAAATGTTTCTCTTGTCATGTAGATCGTAAGTCTCTATAGGCTCGACTAGCAAAAAATAATATTTTTCGAAATTACGAGCGTTTTTCGAAACTGAGATTTGTCATTAGATTGAAGTGCTAAATAATAAGTTGAATGGCAATTTAATAATTTTATAAATTGTAACGGATTTACAAAGGAAGCTAAATTATTCAAACTTGCAGAATTTTAATATCACAATTAAGTTGCTCAAAAGCAAAGCTGTTGGGCGCCAGGCCGATCTTCGGCCACTCAACTCGATAAGACAAAATAATGCTAAATTCGACTAGCTTTAAGAACGTGAGAATCCGCATCGCTTTCTTCGCGGGGTATTAGACAAAGGAATAACAGACAAACATAAATCAAAATAAAACACGTGAATAACAATGTAACATGGGCTTATAATTGAAAATAAAACAAATGCAATCTACAGTGACGATAGTAAATGTCTCGATGTTTAACAACGAAATTAAGAAATGAATTTAAATCCTATTAGGGGCGGCATTTTAATAGCAAAATTGAACTGAAATATTGGACTCAAAATAATCTCAACTAAAATGGTGTATTCAGGCACACAATATTCGTCGATGGACTTGAAAAATAAAATAAAACTTGTTTATTTAATATATTGTCTAATTTCACTAACTATATATACATGGGAGTACTTTCGGTATTTCTACCATCATCAAGACTCTTGTCTTATCTCTTATGCTTTTGACTGAGGATGGTAGAAATACCGAAAGTACTCCCATGTATATATAGTTAGTGAAATTAGACAATATATTAAATAAACCAGTTTTGTTTTATTTTTCAAGTCCATTTGAATTATTTCACAATATCTCTGCAATAATGTCAGTTTTCATTAATATTCGTCGACTTGGCAAACCTTTCGATGACAATTGTGCAGGCTCAGGCCAGCGCTCTCGCCGACACACTTGACGCAATTCGTTATATGAAATTAATAAGTTACTTTAGACAATCCTTGATCAAAGAAAATGACTAAATAATCAACTATATAAAGTACCGAAACTATTTGTATAAATATTTTTTTTCACTTATCTTTCTGCATATAAGTACCTATTATTATACAGAATATTTTTTTATAAAAATCATCAAAACATTTTCCATTGTTGTTGGAAAATGATGTAAACATTGATAAAATGACTAAATTGCCATTCAACTGATTATTTGGCACTTCAATCTAATGACAAATCTCAGTTTTGAAAAACGTTAGTAATTTTGAAAAATATTATTTTTCGCTGGTCGAGTCTATAAAGACTTTCAATTTACATGACCCGAGGAACATTTCCTCAAAATTTCAGCCAATTTCGCCGGGAGCCAATTTCCCATAGGAATGGTGCGGGGTCATTTTCATATTTTCTTCTAGTTGACTACCATCGTGTCTGGTTGAAGCCGTTTTACTGACATTGCTCCATTAATGTGTTTTTCTTGCCAAAAAGAGGCTACACCCAAATTTAAACGTAAGTTTCTGCTCTCCTTCTAAACCTTCCTAAAACTTTATTTTCTGGAACTTACTTTCAGTTTTTGTTCTTTTGTGGGTTCATCGATCTCTGAATTAATAGTTACAACCTGAGTAACATGTAAGTTTCCGCTCTCTCTATAAACCTTTAGTCTCTTTATTTGGTGGATGTTTAACTTCCGTTTAAATTTTTTGAAGCTTCACTGATCGATAAATATATATATATATATATATATATATATATATATATATATATATATATATATATATATATATTATATAAAAATAATAAATCACACTGTTTTCAGATGGAACAAACTATGCAAAATTGTTAATTTTTATTGTGAATTTTCAAAGAGGGAGAGATTGATAGTGTGAGACTATCTTTAAGGAGAATTGAGTTGAGGCTATAATGCAGCTACATTGTTCAGTGACCACTGGAGCCCTGATCTGAGCCAGGCCAGGGAGGGAGTCTTGCGGCGTCCCTCAGGGATCGTTCTTCCTAGATCCGCTTTTCTCAATACCCGGCCTCTCTCTCGGTTTATTAATTATTCCTCTTTGTTGAAGCTAACATGATTAACCTCAACCCTCCTCTCAAATTAATCCTTTTCTTTTTAGTCATCTTTCTTATTATTAAGGAAAAGAGAAAATGATAAATTAATAAAGGCATAGAGACTGGTGGGGTACAATCTGTTTTGGTTTAATAAACTTGTTTTCGAGGGCACCGTTAGCTCAGAGCTAGCGTGCTTGCCTACAGTGCTCAAGATCCCGGATTCGAACTTCCGTAGCTGTACAAAGTATAGGGGAAGTTAAGTTATCGGTCAGAAATTCGATGCTAAATTTTCAACGGAATTTCATGTTTTCCGACCTTTTGATACCAAAAATTAGAAAAAAAGTCTGTCTGTGAACACGATAACTCCCGATAGAATGAATGTATCGACAGGAAGTTTTGTATGTGTATCCAGAACCCAATAAGAACAACACCTATTGAGCGAATATGACGTGGTTTCAAAGCCGATAGCAAAGCTGTAATTTATTAATAACAATCTTCTAATGACGAAAACAATGATACTGAAATCACCTTAAGGGTCTTAGTTGATTCACCGCCCTTGTTTAATTGATGACATCAGCACAAGAAATCTATTGTTTAAGTTAGTAGCTTCTGTTATAACGTAGCCCAGAGCCTATTCACTTTACATGCCAAACATCTAACTAAGATTTAATATTTTTTTTCAGTTATAAATATATGTATTGAACTGATTCTAGGTCTACTTTGTGAAAATTCATAATGAACAGGATAAAGGAATATACACACACTAAAGGAATATAAACTCCACACACTGCTCGTCAATATTTTCACTACATTGGTCAAAATTACACGACCACAGTTTCGCCTGTTACGGCATTATCAAGTGAACTAAACTGAGATTACTACTACTAGTAACTTAGATAATGCCGTAACAGGCGAAACTGTGGTCGTGTAATTTCGAACAATATAGTGAAAATATTGACGAGTAGTTTGTGGAGTTTATATTCCTTAGTGTGTGTATATTCCTTTATCCTGTTCATTATAAATATATATTTTAGAAATTACTACAGTACATCCTTAGTGCTGGATCCGCCATTGCTAGTAGGGCAACCAAACAGGAAAATTACATATTTATGTCAAATTGGACTTATGGAAGATCTCGAAAGTCGCATATGGGTGCGATTTTGAATAGGCCAATATACTAAACCCAGACTTAAGATAAGGGTTTCAATGCTTTTAATTACCTCACTAATATATTTTTTGGGTATATTGTTTTTTTTGCCAATTACCTGCGCAGGACTTTTCAGGAGTTAGTATATATTTTTTTACTTTTCTAAGAAATGAAATATATCATATTATTGAAGATAGTATATATTTATTACAATATGTTTTTCCTTAGTGAATGTAAAAAGCTATCCGTATACATTTATCTATGTATAAGGAATCCCTAACGAAATAATAATAAAATTACGATATTTAACACCAATATGTACAAAGCGATAATAAAAAATTAAAATCTTAACCAAACACCCAGGGCATATTGGAGGCAGCAACACTGCCCCTGCGCAGTCGCTCCGTGGACTGCCGTCCCTTCTCTTGATCCGCGAGGTACTTCAAGGACTTCAGTTCCCTGGGTTCTAAGTCCTCGATATCGACTGCAACGTACCTCAATTTAGGCAGATCGAAATCTTCAACAGGAGGTTCAGACAAAGGATGAAAAACTGTCGCAACTGTCAACATCTGTTTGAGATTTGTCGGGAAACCAAAAAGCAAGCAGAGTTTCAACTTGACAAGATATTTGTACACTTTTGTATCGACGAATTGCTCCCAAGCACTGATCTCTTCCACATATATCCGGAGCCTGTTGATCTTCCCGCCCTGTTCGAGTTCTTCACCACTTCTCACTGCCAGACCCACGAGCATGTTCAAAATGCAAATGCATATGAGAACGTCATACAAGACCAGGATGGGTCCTTCAATAAGAACGTTTCTCATTTCTTTGAAACCGTTGACAGAGTGACTGACTGGATCCTGCACCAGGTACATTGTATCGTTCTTATGAATGGCATGTTCTTTTGGTAAAAAGGTCGGAATGAAATTTTCTTTTTCCATGAGTATGGTGGCAGTGAAAATAAAAGAATGCAATGGATTGTTGAACTGCACGTAGTCGTGAAATAGTGTAAAGAAACAATGAGAAAATGCGAAAAGAACAAGAACACACAGCGGCAAATGTGGAACAACGGACTTACAAACCTCGAAGAACATTGATATCTGGAAGCTGATGTTTGAAGCATATCCTTGAACCATAACGGAAAACCAAGAGAAAAGTATAGCAAATGCACCGATTTCTATACTAATTCTGCTTTTACTGTGTGCTAGCAAATAAATAAGTGTAAGTAGCGGTCCCGCGAAAACCAGAAGAAAATAAGAAAATTTTCTCATGAACATGATTGGAAGAGTAAAGAAGAAGATAAGTAAAGTTAGAAAGAAAGTGATCCACCAGAAGATGGATTGGGTTTGTTTGTGTAGTTCCAGGAAGAGACAGAGTGAGAAGGTGAGGTAGGTGGAAAAGGATATGACCTTGAGGGCGTACAAGAAGAACCTCATACCAATAACATCTTTAAACCTATTCCACTTATATAGAACAAAATATTCTAAAACGACACTTTTAAGAATTTCAATATTGTCTCCTCCCCGTAATTTTTGATGTATAAAAGAAATAACATCCATTCGACCTTTAGGAAACAATATGCCATAGTTGATAACCATATCTCCCTTCCGTGTCTGACAGTCGACCACAGCACATTCGTTGATAACCTCCAAGAGCATCGTCTGAAATCGGGGCAGTTTGACGTACATTGCGTCGAGGGGCGTTTGTCCAACAGCGTTCACATGGGCTAAACTAGCACCTTTGGACATGAAAAATTTTGAATTTTCTAAGGAACCGCTTACTACAGCAAAAGTGAAAGGTGTATTGCCAAATCGGTCAGGTGCATCAAAATCATTAAGTGCACTTTCATTAAAGAGTGAGCAATAATTGTACATAAATGTAATGCAATCGATGCTTTCACCAAGAGCACAGGCGTGGAATATGTTCTGACCCTCGTAGTTGTGCTGAAATAGGCTGGTTTCGTTGGGAGCAGTGTTCCAGCCTCTATAAGGCAACATGGCATTTGTCATTATGTACACATCCGAAGGGTATATCTTGCCCTGCAACTCCAACGACCTGATTTCAATCTCAGTCTTGTGGTAAATATTGGGACAGTAGTTATGGAATTTGTCTGACAGAAGAAGACATCGTACTAAATAATAATTTCCTTCTTTGGCTGCGATGAACAAAGATGATTCATGATTTTCATTGAAGAAATCTCTTGTTATATATCCAGTTTTGAAAAATTTCATCCAGACTCTATATCCAACTTTACCTAGAACAAGTTCATAAGGTATAATACCGTTATTGTCTACAACCTCAAATATTTCTTCAATGCGATGTATTCCAAGAATTAGATCCAACATTTTATCATCGTTAGTGTAAGCAGCTGCATGTAAAACTGTTTCTCCAGTATTTTGATTTCTGATTCTAAAGTCAATATTGTGTTCTATTAGAAGTTGTACAATTTCCGAACGACCAAGTTCAACGGCGTGAATAAGAATGGTCCGACCTTTCGGGTCGAGTATATTAAAGAATGTCTTATTCGGTTGGTTGTCAAGTATTTCCCTTAAGATATCCACTCGATTCTTTCTAACAATGTAATGAAGCTGACTTTGAGTTCTTCCAATAAGTTCTGAACCAAACTTAGTGTGAAGGAGGCAAGTAACGATGGACAAGTTCAAAAGTAGAATAGCCAGTTGAAGAGGAGTGTTTCCATTCACATCTGTAGCATCCAGAAAGTCTTCCTCCGGATAGTTATCAATCAGGTATTCGATCGTTGAAAAGCGCATCGTGACAACAGCATTGTGTAAAATATTCCTTCCAGTTTTACGATTTCGTGTCCTGTAATCAGCTCCATTTTCAAGCAGGACATACATCGACGGCGAATCGTTCATAACAGACAACATTAGTGGAGTATCGCCATCAGAATCGAATGCATTAATAAAAAGTTTTTTGCAATTATATTTGAGGATTTCTTTGCATATTTCACTCTGAGGAAGCTCGGCAGCGACGTGCAGACATGTCATTCCAGTGTCCCACATTGTGAAGCTAGTATCCGCACCATTTGTGAGCAGGTACGTGACTGCAATGAAATTGTCGTACCAGGCAGCTGCAATCAGTGGGGTCGTCCCGCGCTTATCCGCCGAATCCTTCAAAATGGCGAACACTACAGACTCCTTGAGTGTGTTCCATAGGGTGAGGTCTTTGTGTCTGGCCGCTACGTGGAGCAGATTCGTTCCCGTCACCATGTCTGAAACAGTAACAAATAAATTATCCTATTTCATCCCCTTATCCTTTGTTTGTTTCTGCGGCTCATGCCCGCTCTCTCCTATAATCGAGCGCTCTTTCGTCACTCTGATGGTCATAAGGCCTGCTCTACCTGCTCTGGGTGTCCTAATTTTGCCTATCCATTTTCAATTATCTACAGTAGGGATCATTAACGAGTAATTAGCACAGGCTCGGACCTGCTTGACGAGGTATTCTCGCTTAACGTTCCATCCGAAGGATTGCGTGCTCAAATTCTTTTACTTCGCAGATTAAAACTTAAGGTCCCCGGGCGGGTATCGAACCAGCAATCTTGAAGACATTAGGAAAGCACGCTTCCTCTGTGCTACCGGTTCCCTTTGGTTCTCTTTCATTCAAAAAATTGTATCGCATGGCTACGTCATGGAAACACACGCCCACACATGTTATGATGGCGGCTGCGCTCACTGAAGCGTTACGATAAACGTCGTGCTTATATAACTAGAGATAGACCGAAACGATCTAGATATTTATACCAATCGGCAGGGGCGTAGACAGGAGTATGAGCAGGGGGGGGGGGGGGGGGGGGGGGGCAAAGTTAGGCTACAGGGGTGGGGGGTGTAGACTCCCGGGGGCACAGTCCGCAGTTTCCGCGGTTAGCGCTGCAGACTTTTTGTTATTAATTTGGGAGGCTCGGACCCCTAGAGGCCCCCCCTGAGGTAACCATTGACTGTAATACTTAAGTTGACTTTACATGAGCAGCAAAAATGCAAAGCGCAGCAGCAGCAAATGCACGCTATGGTTTCTGTGCTTTTAGAATTAAATGACTCACAGCCAATAGCGTGCATTTGCTATTGCTGCGCTTTTCATTTTTACTGCGCATGTAAAATCAGCTTTAAGAGTATAAGTATAACGTAAATGAAGATTTTGAGCGAGGAAATGAAATGATGGAATTCATATATATTTAAATAAATGTAATATGACTTGTTTTGTACAAGTACATTTAAGTAACAGCTGATTGCTGATTTAAGAATCAGACGAAGATCCTATTGGTAACTTGTAAGCAATCCATTTTTAATAAAAACTATTTTTTTAGTTTATTTCATTTTTATCTTGGGTTTTTGGTCTGCCCCCCCCCCCCCCCCCCCCAGCTACGCCCCTGCCCCGGCTACGCTCCTGCCAATCAGTACATATGTGATAAAAATGCACGTTTCTACGTGATTTGAATGTGGGATCTGGGTGTAATTAATTCAATTTAGTTTCATTATTTCTAAAATCATAGTAAAATATGATAGCGTTTTAAGGTTTAGGTTTTATGACTCATGCCCGGGCTTTACCTACGAGGTCATATCGCCTACTACCAGAGCGCTCTTTCGTCACTCTGGTGGACATGAGCCCGACTCTATTATGGGAGTCCTAAATTTTGCTTACCCTAAATTTTTTATTCACCAGGGGTCTTTAACGAGTACCTGAGATCGTACAGGCTCGGGACCATCGCTCAACGTCTCATCCGAAGGACGGCGTGCTCAAGTTTATTTTACCTCCCAGATAGCGTTTTCATAAACTGTCGTAGACTTGCATCATCTCTTAATTTAACAAATAATCCACACTACAATATCTCTCTATTCACTATTTTCCAATAGTACACACTGAGTGACCCGGACTGTCCAAATGAAAACTTATTGTCAGGAGATACAAGAAACTGTCTTCATATGAACAAAAATCACTTTTAGGAAATAAACAACATTAGCTTAACTCTTTTAAAGAGTGAATTCACAACCAAATAAAAAAACTGTCTCAAATAAACACTGAAACTATTTACATCTCAACTTACTTCCTGTCCGACTGTACACTAAAATAAACAATAGAACATCCGACTCACTCACTTTTCTGTCTGGAAGATCAACAAGTGATCTATATCTATCCATAACAATATTTAAGATGAATAACAATATATTAATAGGAATTAATAATATACAAAAAAATAAGAGATATTTTTACTTTCCAGCTATACAAAGTATAGGGGAAGTTATGTAATCGGTAAAAAATTCGATCCGAAATATTTAACAGAATTTCATATTTTTCGACCTCTAGATATCAAATTTGAAAAAAAATGTATGTGTGTCTGTGAACACGATAACTATCGATAGAACAAATGTATCATCACAAAATTTTATATGTATAACTATAATCCTATAACGATAACACCTATTAATTCTCAGCCAAATTCGCCAAAGGGTAGGGGAATTATGGGAGAGGCTCAACTCCAATACTCTTATAACTGTCGATAGAATAAATGTATCGACACAACATTTCTTGTTTGAATTCAAAACCCCATAAGGACGACACTTAACAATTTTCAGCATAATCGGCCGAAGGAAAGTGGGGTATCAGAGGGGGCTTAAATCAAATACCCTAATAACTGCCGATGTAATGAATTTATCGACACACAATTTAGTATGAAGATATAGAAGCCCAAATGTAAATGAATTGTTGAATATTAGCGCAAACGGATGACTGGTTTGGGGGGGGGGGGGGGAGCGAAAATGTAATTGATTAATTCGTTATGGGGAAGTCCATAGCCCATGATTCACCAGCGATTTTTTTCCTTCTTAAAGTAATGACGTAATCATATTCAATTCATAGTAATTTTTGAATCAATTATAAATTTGTTTTATTCCAATTTGATGTCATGATATGACGTAAGTTATAAATGTGAATAAGTAAATCTGTACCTCAGAAGCAAACTATCGTCCACAACTTTTAGATTTAGTATCCTATTACTTTGTTATTGTTTAACGCAAATAAATATTGTGATTATTGTACTTAAAAATGTTCATTATCTTCCATTCAAAGAATGTAATTACTACAGAAATAAACTATCTTTAACTTCCAACAAACTGACAATTTACAAGACAGTATAGACACACGGCCTCGAATTACGGGGTTCAGCTAAACAATCCAATATAAACCGCATGCATGCTTTCCAGTCCAAAGTCCTCCGTCCAATTGTTAATGCTCCCTTCTACGTCACCAACAAATTACGCCATGAAGACCTAAACATCCCAACCGTCCAGCAACTAATCCAATCCCGATCCCTTAACCTTCCACAATTAACTAACTTTCATCACATCCTTACCAATTGGCACAAATCCTATCTCCCATCGTGTGACATAGACATATATGTATACAGTAGAACCTCTTTAAGTCGAACCTCGATAAGTCGAAAACCTGCGAAACTCGAAAAAAAGTTATGTTCCTTTCCCTTCAAGCCCCAAAACCTCCATTACTCGAAATCTCAACCCTCTATTAGTCGAAATAATCAGTGAATCCCTACAAGCCATTTTGGTACATATTTTCCCTCTACAACTCGAAAAAATAAATTGGACCTCTGTATGTCGAACATAGCAATGTTTTATTTTACAACCTTTACAACTCGATTATTTGAAACTTATTACCTCTATAGCTCGAAGAAAAATAAGTTACCGACTTTAAGAATTTGCCGACAATGTACACCAATGTTTCTTAGAAAACAATTTAGGAGTATACAATAAATAGGATTACCAATTATCTAAAGCAAAAAAAAAATTACTGACTTTTTTTAATACCTACATATACTACGTATTTTTTATTTTAAGGATGTTTTGAAATAATGTTGATTTATAATAAATATAAATATGTTTGTTACCTACCTCTGTAACTTGAATTTGTATTTATTTCACCTCTCTAACTCAAAATTAGTTAGAATGAATCTTAACCTCTACAAGTCGAATCAAAATCCGCCTGTCGAAATCCTCCATAAGTCGAAAACTCTATAACTCGAATTTTTTGGCGTCTCCCTTGATGTTCGACTTATAGAGGTTCTACTGTATATGTCTTTGTCACATGATGGGAGAAGTCAGCCAGCGCCATATTTTCTCAAGTGGGTCAATTTACAGTCAACATAAACTTCAAAAAGCTGGTGTTATTAGAAAACAAGTTTCCAGGTTAGTTACCGTAAAACAGTTGTTCCCTACGAGCTGTCCAAACTAGTACGTACGAATCACTTCTCGGAAAACGAAAAAAATGTAGAAGTTTTCAAAGTTGAGAAACGTAAACATAGTGAAAATTTATAATAAATAAATAAAACAAACTTGTTTTTTTTAAAAATATTATCTATTCCATAAGAAATTGAGGGCGCCGGTAGCTCAGTGGTATGCGTGCTTGTCTTCTGAGCTCAAGATCGTGGGTTCGTAACCCGACCGAGGCCCTTAGTTTATTTTATCTGGAAGGTAAAATAAACTTAAGCACGCCGTCCTTCGGATGGGACGTTAAGCGATGGTCCCGAGCCTGTACGATGTTAGGTACTCGTTAAAGACCCCTGCGCTTGATGAATAAAAATTTAGGGTAGGCAAAATTTAGGACTCCCACAGTAGAGTCGGGCTCATGTCCACCAGAGTGACGAAAGAGCGCTCTGGTAGTAGGCGATATGACCACGTAGTTAAAGCCTGGGCATGAGTCATAAAACCTAAACCTAACCATAAGAAATTTATACATAAATACATGATGGTTTAATGCCGAAACAGGTAATTTATGCATACATTTCTTGTGGAATAGACAATATTTCAAAAATCGAAGTTTGTTTTATTTATTGAAATGTTTGACATTTTTTAGAGGCAGTATTTTTTTATTTTTTTTCTTGTTGCGACCATTGAGGTTCATCTTATACATCCACGCTTTTAGAGGAAACATTGGCGGTGAATGGTGCCACGGAACCCGACTACAGTCTAGTTTTGATGGCCCTCCATGTTTGTTAGTGGTCCCTTCAAAAGAACACTCGGATTGTATTTCTTCTATTTACGTAATTAATTATCAATATATTATATGTATCATAAAAACAAATAAGGTGTAATGAGCAAGATGGCGGACACCTTGAAACATCAAACAACAAAAAAAAACAATTATTATAAGGGATATCTTACTAAACGAGGTATATTTTTAACAAATAAGGAGAAAGCAGAATTCACGATGGATAAGTCTGATATATTCCAAAGCATTAGTGATAAAAATCTGAAGATTATCCGTAAACTTAGTGAATATTCCCCGCAGCCTTGCTTTTCTCGCCTTCTTATCCGTAAACCCAGGGAATATTCCCCGCAGCTTTGCTTTTCTCGCCTTGTTATCCGTAAACCCAGGGAATATTCCCCGCAGCCTTGCTTCCTCGCCGCAGCCTTTCTGCTTTTCCCGTTCCATGTTCCTGGTCTAGAAGGAATTTCAATGAGTTCAACTCTTCCGGTTTTATAATTTCATCTTCAACTGCTATATATTTTAGTTTGTGCAAGTCAAATTCTTTGACGGGGGGTTCCGACAGAGGATGGTAAACTGTGGGCACCGTCAGTTTTTTCTTTAAATTTCTTGGGAAACCAAAAAGCCAACTGATTCGAAGTTTTGTTAGAATTTTATAAACTTTTGTATCAACAAAATGTTCCCAAGCTTTAAGATCTTCAACATAAATTCGGATTCTATGGATTTTTCCTCCTTGTTCTAGTTCTTCACCGCTTCTAACCGCAAGACCGACGAGCATATTCAGAATACAAATACAAATGAGAACATCGTAAATAAGAAGAATACTCCCTTCAATTATAACATTTCTCAATTCTTTATGACCATCTATCAGTTGAGTGACCGGATTACGAACAGTGTACATGTCATTTTTACGATGAATGGCGACTTCATCTGCTAAAAATGTCGGTATTAAGTTTTCTCTTTCCATTAATATCGAAGCGGTACAAATGAATGAGTGAAAAGGATTGTTAAATTGAACAAAATCATGGAATAGTGCAAAAAAACAATGGGAAAAGGCAAAGAGAACAAGAACAACCAGGGGGAGATGAGGAACGACTGATTTGATAACTTCGAAGTACATGGATATCTGGAAGCTGATGTCTGAAGCATAGCCCTGGATCAGAACGGAGAACCAGGAGAAGAGTATGGCGAATGCACCCACCTCGAGGCTGGCCCGGTCCTGAGTCTTGATCAGCAAGTATATGATTGTAAGAATTGGTCCTGAAAACACCAAAAGAAAATAAAAAAAATTTCTCATGAAGATGATTGGAAGGGTAAAAAAGAGATTGAGCAAGGAAACGAGAAATGTGATCCACCAGTAGACTGTCAGTGCAACGTCATTCAACTGCAGAAACATGCAAAGAGTGAACGTCAGGTAAGTAGAAAATGCAATTACCTTGATTGCATTCATGAAAAATCTCATTCCGATAACATCTTTGATTCTACTCCATTTGTATAAGACGAAATATTCAATGACGACACTTTTAAGAATTTCAAGATTATCTCGACCTCTTAACTTTTGATGTATAAAAGAAATAACATCCATTTGTCCCCTGGGAAATAAAAAATCGTAATTTATAACGATATCATCTTGGGTAGAGCCAACTTTTCTTTGGCGAGAATCCACGACGGCACACTCATTGATAACTTCCATGAACATGTCCTGGAAGTGCGGCAACTTGACGTGCATCGCATCCAGAGGGGTTTGTCCCACATTATTCGGCTTCTCCAAACTAGCACCTTTAGACATGAAAAATTTTGAATTTTCTACAGAACCACTAACCACAGCAAAAGCAAATGGTGTATTACCAAATCGATCAGGAGCATCAAAATCATTAAGTGCACTTTCATTGAAGAGTGAGCAATAATTGTACATGAATCTAATACAATCATTATTTTCACCAAGTGCACAGGCGTGGAATATGTTCTGACCCTGGTAGTTGTGTTCAAATAAGGTAACTAAGTTAGGAGATTTCTTCCAGCCTCTTGTCGTCAGCTCCATGTTGGTCATTATATAGACGTCCGATGGGAATATCTTACCCTGCAGCTCCAATGTGAGAATCTCACGTTCCGTTGTATCGTATATATCCACGCAGTAGTTATGGAATTTGTCTGACAACAAAATACATCTCATCAGGAAATAGTTTCCTTCTTTGGCAGAGATGAACAGAGAGGATTCATGATTTTCGTTATAAAATTCCCTTGTTATGTAGCCAGTTAGGAAAAATTTTATCCAGACTCTATATCCAACTTTTCCTAGAACAAGTTCATAAGGTATAATACCGTTATAATCTCCAACCTCAAATATTTCTTCAATGCGATGTATTCCAAGAATTAGATCCAGCATTTTATCATCGTTGGTGTAAGCAGCTGCATGTAAAACTGTTTCTCCGCTATAATAATTTCTGATTCTGAAGTCAATGCCATTAAAAATGAGAAGATCGACCAATCCCCAGAGACAAAGCTCTACCGCATGGATGAACACAGTACGACCCTTTGAATCGATTACATTGAAAAAAGTTTTATCTGGTTGTCTCTCAAGAATTTCTTCAAAAATGTCTGGTCGATTCTTCATAACAAGATAATGAAGCATATTTTGACATCTTTCTATAAGTTTTAAAGCAAATGGAGCAGTTAGCAGTTGAGTAACGCTAGATAAATCACAAAGCCGGATAGCCAACTGGAGAGGACTGTGTCCATTAACATCTGTCGTGTCCAGTAACTCTTCTTGAGGGAAACGTTTTATAAGATGTTCAACAATGTTGTGACGCGAGTGCACGATAGCCATATGCATTATATTACGACCAGTTTTTAAGTTTTTCTTCAACAAATCCGCTCCAGCTTGAAGCAGAACGAAAACAGACGGCGAATTGTTTATAATGGCAATCATTACCGGAGTGTTGCCCTCCGAGTCCACTGCATTAACAAAGGTTTTTTTCCGATTGTATTTGACAATTTCTTTACATATCTCATCTCTGAGTAGCTCAGCAGCCATGTGAAGACAGGACTTCTTCGACTCGTACATGATCGGGTTCGTGTCTGCACCCTCCGTTAGCAGGAAAAGCACTGCAGTGTAGTTGTCATACCAAACTGCAGCGATCAGTGGTGTCGTTCCGCGTTTGTCCTTAGAGTCCAACAGGATTGTGAAGACTTCAGACTCTTTCAGTGTACCCCAGAGGGCCAGATCGCTGTGCTTTGCTGCTACATGAAGCAAACTGGTCCCCGTCAGAGTGTCTGAAATAATAACAAATACATTACGTATCGTATTGAAGCCATTCACAGAATATCCGGTGGTTGCATGTCGGAGAAGAGACCCTCAGGGGGTAGCTTTAAAAAGTTGTCTCTCTTAAACAAAAAGTACACTTTGATATATTAAGCAAATTGAAGTCCATATTTATTGCTAAAACTTCGATAGGGCGGAGTAAAAAATGCACTTTCGATTGCCCAAAATGGTTAACAGTTGCCATGAAACATTGTAGAAATGTCCTCAAGATGATTTTGATTCCAAAAGATATCTTGAGGTAGCGCAAATGTCCTTCAAGTTCAAGCTTCCAACACAAGAAGTGCTGCATTCGCTCAGAAGGACTTCCAAACTTCAAAATGATGCTAAAATGTACAGCAATAGCTTCAGTAGGTAAGAAAAAGTGGTTGGTGAATGGCCAGCAAGCACTAATCAACTACGTTTCCACTCTTCCTCGAGAGCCAACCAACTTCGTTGACGATCTATAGGTATCTTACTCAACCACTCCTGAATCCTCACACAATTTTGTGTCTATACATTCATTACATTGACAGTTATTAAAGTTTTTATGTTAAGCGCCCTACTCTGGTCCTCCCTTTCCCTTCAGCCGAATCGTCTGAAAATTTATAGATGTCGTCCTTGTTAGGTCCTGGATCCACATATAAAATATTGTGATGATAAATTCATTACAACAGCAGTTATTAATTTTTTTAAGTTAGCCTCCAACTAATCCTTCCCCTTTATTAGAACGATTTGGCTGAAAATCCATAGATCTCTCTCTTATATCCATCTAGACACACATGTAGTACCTATGTATACTCATACACGTGTCAATGTAGTAATTATATCGGGAGGTATCGAGTTCACAAAAACACATACACACAACTAGATAGAATTTATTTAATGGTTCAGAAAACATGAAATTCCGTTGAAAATTGAACATCGAATTTTTGACCGATTACATAACTTCCTCTATACTATCAGCTGGGGAAGTAGAAATAGTGACCAGTGTCCTCACAATGTATGTATAACAGGATGTACCTCTAAGTTTGCTAGGATGACATAGTGTCAGTACTATATACAATACTATATTATACAACCTAACAAATTTTAATGTTACCTACTAATAATGTTATCAAAAAATATTAACATTTAGAGGTGATTCTCAGGAGAAAAGTTCCAAAATAAGACATGCAAAGTTAAATCTCATCTGTTTTTGATCACTGAATAAGATGAAGTCATTTCTTTTGTCCTGTAGCTTGTTTTTTCTTAGGAATAATCAATATAATCCAGTATCCATAAGAAAAAATGAAAAATTCCAAATTTAAAGGACGTTATGGATAAGACAAGGTTTCTTTTGTGCATTTTTAGCGCTAAAGTAATGCAATAAGTTTTTTTTTTTTAAATACTCAGTAACAATAGGATTAAAAGCATGGATGGAACAGCTGTGGAACTTATTTAAAGATCTCTGATCGCATTTCATTTCTAAATAATTTGAGAGTGGAACCGAATCTAGATAATGAGCAATTTTTTGTTTGGACTAAAGATGGGCCAACGTTTTTAGTTTCGGGTCAAATAGAAAATTGAAACGTTTTGTGGCCAGACAGGGATTACAAAAAATAAGGAATCTCATCGTCATTAAACAATTGAGGATCAGGAAATATATATTTTTTATATAAAATGCAACTTCCCTCCGAAAACAGGAAACCAGTAGCTCACTGGTATGCGTGCTTTCCTACTGAGCTCAAGATCGCGGGTACGAAACCCGGCCGAGGCCCTTTGATTTTTTATATCTGGGAGGTGAAAAAAACTTTTAACATGCTGTACGTCGGATGGGACGTTAAGCGATGGTACCGAGCCTGTTCGATGTCAGGTACTTGTTAAAGCCTCACAGTCTAGGTGAATAAATTTCACAAGTTGTCAATAAAATCTAGTATGACTTCTCACAGATTTTTATTAGGAGGATTCCCTCATCATCAGGCAGTCTGATATTTTTTTTTTTTTATAGCAGCAGTTGTGGCTCAGATGGTGGACAGGAATAACTCCACTGTCCCCATCCATGATATTTTAAATTGTTAACGTTTTTAGATTGTTTTATTTATTTATTTTTATTATAAAATTATTTACTTAGCTTTCATTAAAAAATTTTACAATTTTTTTTATCAGACTGCTTGATGATGAGAGAAACCTCGAAAGCCGGCTAGCTACTTGTAATAAAAATCTGTGAGAAGTCATACCACATTTTATTTATAACCTGTGAAATAATCACTTCTCACCACATCAGCCATCTTCATAGTAAGTGAATAAAAATTTAGTGTAGGCAAAATTTAAGAATCCCACAATAGTGTCGGGCTCCTGTCCACCAGAACGATAAAAGAGCGCTCTGGTAGTAGGCGATATGATGACCTCGTATTTAAAGCCAGGGCATGAGTCATAATAACTAACTATAAGCGAAAAAATGAAGAAAACAGTAAGTAGAGTGGGCCTGAAAAATAATAAATTCCCGAGATATGCCGGGTAACACAGCTAGTAAACAAATGTATAGTAAAATGGGATGGCAAATGGAATATATTTGTTAATTTTACCTTTCAGTTCTAATTTGTAGACGGTGAAGGCGAGTAAGACTTGAAGTTCCATTATATCATTCTTCTCAATAGCAACAGCCAGCCGAAAAAAACTAACTTTACCACTTTTCATAATCTGAAAATAATATCAATGTTATAGTTGGGGAACAATTATAGTTGGGGAACAATTATAGTTGGGGAACAATTATAGTCGGGGAACAATTATAGTTGGGGAACCTTCTTTCAGTTACTGAGCTGACAACCTGTTCGTCTGTCTATACAATGAACCGATATCGATGTGACAGTTTCCCAGGCAACACAGCTCGTCATAAATAAATAAATAAAAATAATGGCTCACGTCTACATCCAGAGATCCGTCGTCGTCGTAGGTGGGCACCAGGTCTTGTAGGTTCTTCCTGGAGCCTCCTTGTACCGATCTATGTGGAAACGCTTCAAACGATTTTCTCATCGACATTTTTCTTGTCTTTTATTTATTTTATTTATTTTTTTTTTAATTCTTATTTTCAGCTTTCTTATTTCACAAACAAATCAAATGTTCACATCTGAAAAAAATAAAAATAATCTGCTTAAGAAATTATGTGATTGTAGGAGCCGATTAGCAATGGAGATGCGACTTCATGTAACCAGCTATGATAACAAACTAAATAAATCTATATCAATAAAGCTGAATCGAAAGTTGTTTGTGGATTTCACTCCCAAACCGCTGGATGGATTTTGATGAAACTGCATTTGTAACATCCATCTATGCCCGATTAAAAAATAGGCTATATGGCGTCTCAAAAATGTAATAAATTAGTATTAGCCAATTAACGGCTCATCACATGTTTTTACAGCAAAAAAAAAAAAAAAATTATTGCCATTTTCTGGGATTTGAATAAATTCATTGAAAATTGCTACGTCATTAATTTACTGTCGAAGAATTGCAGGAATCGTAAGAGAGATATGAAAGAAATTCAAAGTTCCTCGGGCAACGCCGGATAATACTGCCAGTATAATATGAAATCGAACTGAAGAGGGGTAAGGAGGTAAGTATCTCGTCTTCACACCAGAAATCGGATATAATATAACAACAAAAACTTTTAAACTGCTACCAGGGAGTAGCAAGAATTACTTTAACCGGGAGAGGTCCGAAATTGTAAAAAAATGATATTTACACATTTTTTTATTTTGCAGTATAATAAAATAAATAGTATGGTGCAAAAACCAGACAAAACAGTCGTTGGATGACCGATTATGTACATCTTCGAAAGGATGGGCAAGGTAGCGTTATATCAGGATCTCTGAATTATTTGTGTTAGTTTCCCATGTTGCCAAGAGAATGCGCTAGCTAGTGTAGTCCTAAGGTAGCTCTCCCAAGGGGCCATCTACAGTAACCACTTAGTCAACACTCCTCTCAGGTAAGGATACAGGCACTCTAACCAATGGCGTAACTATCCCTCCCGGGGCCCCGGTGCATGGTGGGCGTCGGGGGCCCCCCTTACAAGAAAAAAAAAAAAAAAAGAAAAGGTCGAAGAAACTGCTAAAATCTGTGCGAACAATGTATTAACAGTTACAGTTTACTTAATCTACTTAAAATCTAGCCCTCCGGACTTTCGGTTTGTTGGGACGTGCTTTGCAGTGAAAATTGCAATTTTGTTATTGCAAGTGTACTCTCATTATCACAGAATCGCTGGGTTACATTCAAGAGTCCTTATATCCAAGTTAAAAAAGGTTGGCTTTTCGGTGCACGGACTTGAAAAAGAAATATACTTAATAAAATTGTGGTTCAATATATATATATATATATAACATTTGTATACATTTTGGCAAAATCACAATTTTTACAGTTAGTAGTTAGATTGAATATCTGGAATGGAGCCCCCCCAAAACGACAGTTTTCCAAAATGTTCAATTTCTTTGTCTATGTTTTTAAAAACAAATGAAGGATTGTACGATTTGGGGCTGCCAAATTAGGCAAAATAGTGGCCATTAGGTAAAATGGGGCCCCGAAAAGTCGCTACCAAAACCTGAAGGTTCTTACTGTAAAATATGTAATCCGTGTTTCCCAAGAAAATAAAATTATTACATTATTAGTAATTGCTGTTTTTTCGCAACAAACAAGCAAGAAAAAAAAAAATCAATTGGGGGCTCCTTTTGCCCGGGGGCCCCACGCTACTACACCCACTGGACCGGCGGTAGTTTCTCCATATATTCTGCAACTTTAACCAAAGGTTACATTTGCCAATTACCTAATGCCAGTTGTGGATGACATCTGTTGAACTGTCTGTACGTAAATAAACGGATAGATCACAAAAGAACAGTTTCAAAAGCACTGATCTACCATTTTCCATCTTTATTCCGGTTTATTATTCAGTTTTCTTCACTTTATTTATATTAAATCGTTATTGGATCAGTTTTGTACTTTATTTTATGTCAAATTATCGTGAATTCCTAAGGAAAAATTGTTAAAAAATGGAAAAAATTAATTAATTAAAAAAAAAGGAACTTAAACTTAAAAAAGTTACGTAAATACTAAAGTTACAAAAACAGCTGATAGAGAAAAATTAAATATTCATTTTAAATAAAAATCTAATAAATTGCAAACCATTTGATAAAAAAAAACATGTGTGCAGTTGACACGCTGTAGAAGTGAAACCTTCAGAAAACGAAACTGCGAGAGAATGAGACGAATGCAGTATCAGGAGTGGGATAATTATAGGGTTTATTTATTATAATATTGGTACCAAGTTTAAAAATTATTTTATATTTTATTATTCAAACTCCATGTTTTTAATTTCAACAAATGACACGAGTGGCTTATGGTAACTAAAGTATGAAATAAATGTTTCCTTAATAAGTTCTTAAAAGTCTAAAAAAATTCACAATTCCAAACTTTTTGGAGGGAGAGGAGGAAGCGATGGAATTTTTCATGATTATCTTTTTTGTGTCGCAAGAGTAGAGAAGAAGCACTATCGGCAACTTTTTTTCTCTTCACTTTCAGTTACAAGAAGTTCTTATGTTAGTAATTCAAACAGATAACTAAATAAAACAACTGTTATACAACGGTGCTAAACAAGTTTTCACTTAAAAAATTATTGAAGAGAAATGTCATCAGACCACACACTGAAGGGTTCCGTATGCTTTGATAAACTAATACATATAAATGTAATAAATACATTATCTGTATTATAATTACATTTTGCCTATCCCACAGAGAAGTTTCTATTCACGGGCAAGAGTCAAACGAACACATACAAGCTAACCAACACATTACTCGTATCTACAAAGAAAACTACAAATATAAGGGGTATAAGGTGCCGGTAGTTCGATACCCGGCCGAGGCCCCTTGAGCACGCCGTCCTTTGGATGGGACTTTAAACGATGGTCCTGAAAGGGTGTGCGAAGTCAGATACCTACTCTTTAAAGATCCACACCCTAGATAATTGAACACGGATAGACACAATTATAATTATGCCCATCGGAGTGACGGAAGGCTTTGATAGTAGGCGATATGACCTCATAGTTGAAGCCCGGGCATGATTCACAAAAACAAACAAATAATAATTTGTTTCTGTTTCAGACATGGTGACGGAAACAAATTTGCTCCATGTGGCGGTCAGTTATTGTAAGCGTAGCTACCAGAGCGCTCTTTTGTCGCTCTAGTCGATAGTAGGAGTCCTAAATTTAACCTATCCAGGTTTACTTACCTTAGGTAGGGACTTTAACCCTAGATGTGTAATCCTAAAAACTCAAGCGGATGAGAGTAAACCCGCGTAAAAATTACGAATACAATTGAAATTTCATTTTGTGAGGGAAAAAGTGGTCAAAATGAGTAAAACGAATAATTATGAACATTTTATTTTTATTTTAAACACAATTTTGTATTTTTTTATTATTTAGGAATAGTTAATAACAATAAGGGTGACTTACATTTTCAAATAGTCTTTTTAACCTAAAGCCTCGGCCTTTTATCACACCCGCATATTGAGGATATTAGGCAGGCACACTACCCTATCGCTATCCGCACCCTATAATACTGTTATTTTGACATATGTGTGTATATATATATATAGGGCCAACAAGTACAAATGAAAAGGGAAATAAGTTTGGTGGGTCCGATTTTAATTAAAATGCTAATAAATGGCGGGTTGAACAGCTTGGTGGGGGGGGGGGGGGGGGGGGGGCTGTGTACATGCGGCGTTTTCATATGTTGCGACCGTCCCAGCCAAATGAATACTGGGCAATTTGAGAGGAGATATTTGTTACTATTGGCAAATTTATAGGAACATGTCCGACCTCCATCGTTACACTTTCTAAATAAATGTTGGACGAGGCACAAGCTTCAGATATTCTTTCACATTCTGTTTTCTAGTTTCAATGGCAAAGAATGATTTTCAAATTCATGTTTACAAACAAAACATGAGTAATTTTACAAAAAAGTGAATATAACAGATTATATAGAGAGTTCTCTTTAATTTGAACTTTAAAAGGATCTTCTCCGTTTATTAGAAGCCGATATACGCCCTTCACAATATTACTTTTTATGACTCATAGCTGAGCATCGTAACGCCTACTGCTAGAGTGTTTTTCGCCGTTTTGGTAAATGTTGCTAGGATCTTTAACGAGTAGGTACCTGTCATCGCACAGGCTGTGGACCATAGCTTAAAATCCCTTCCGAAGGATGGCGTCCTCAAGGTAAGATAGTAGTGTCAAACCTCAAAACGAAAAGCCTCTGTTAATTAGTTACGTTTATTACGCTTATGTAACTTTCTCAATGCTTTGACAAACGATAAGGAAAACAGTGACAAGGATTCGAGAAGAGTCCTTGAGATGGGGAACGTGTGGAAGAGACCTAAGGAGGGGAGGTGCGCGGGCCTGCTGGCCTCACACAAGTTAGTAAAAATAGAAATGGCGCACATGAAAGGACGTTTAATAGAAATAAAAGATGTTGTCTTCCCATTGTTTTATTTTACACCAGAAACGGTTTTCGACGCAACAGCGTCATCATCAGTGGTTCATACCACCCACACAGCACAGCGGATAGAAGACAACGAATAGTTGTTTTATTTCTATTAGAAATCTCGTCGCACAACATCTTACTATCACATATAGGAAAGGACTTTTCTCTATGGTCGACACAAAGTGTGACTTGGTAGAGGAGAAGCTAGAGCAAGTTAGGGCTGTCCGATAGCTAATCAGAAAAGCTGTTATAGAGGCTATACGCCCCCCTTGCCTATGCCACCATGTCTTTTAGGCCCCCCCCTCCCCCCTCCATAATATCATGGCTGTTCCATCCTCCCATGACCCCGCAAAGCCCACTCTGATAACCTCATCCTTAGATACATCGATATAAACTTTCTGAACGAAACTGTTCATCATTCTTCACACGCCCCCCCACCCCTCATCTCTTGATCCTACCCACTTGATAATAAGGGTTTTAAAATTCCACCAGAGTGCGCGGTAAACCGGCCGCCTCTCCGACAATACTTGTACTCCATGGTATAAAAAAAAAAAGGAAAGGAAATATATCAGACGAGTTTGTTCTCTTGTACATAACATGATTTTTTATAGTTATTGTGACTCAAGCTCGGACTTTAGCTTCGAGGTTTTATCGCCTACTACCAGAGCGCTATTTCGTCACACCGGTGAACATGAGCCTGGTCGTACTGTGGCTGTCCTGAACTTTGCCTACTTACGTCTTGTTACCTATGGTAGGGGTCTTTAACGAGTACCTGACATCGTATAGGCATGGGACCATCGCTTAACGCCCCATCCGAAAGATGGCGTGCTCGTTTTTTGCCTCCCTGATTAAAAACCTAACGGCTTCTGTCGGGTGATTACGAACCCGTGATCTTGAGCTCAGTTGTCTATCACGCTATTTTTTTTAAAAATTATTAAACATTTTCTAAAATATTTCTTTTTTCTGTTCTTGATAGAATCGATTTATTGACATGAATTTTTGTTCAGTAATATGTCAATATGAATTAATATATTTCATAAAAATAAGGCGCCGCTAGCTCAGAACTAACATGCTGAGATCGCGGGTTCGAAACTTGGTCGATGGTCCTTAGGTTTTTTTTCTGGTTGCTGAAAAAGCGATGGTTCCGAGTCTATCCGATGTCAGGTACTCGTTAAAAACCCAACCATTGGTGAATAAAACTAGGTAGGCAACATTTAGGACTCCCACAGTAGAGTTGGGCTCATGACCACCAGAGCGACGAAAGAGCGCTCTGGTAGTAGGCGATATGACCTCGTAGTTAAAGCCCGGGCATGAGTCAGTTGCACTTCACGTTCTAATTGAACATTTTTGATTTTGCAATCAAAAATCATTTTTATATTATGTATACATTTATAAAGAGTTCTAGAAATCAATTACGCAACATCCTTCAAATATGTGGGATTAAAGATTTCCTCTTGATAATAACTTCCATCATTACTAAATAATCAATGAAAACAAACATAATTATAAATTAATTAATATATACAAACCTAAATGTTATTTGTATGAATATGTAAATATAATATATAATATTTATACATTATAGAACAACCAATATATCGTAAGTATGTATTGCAGAAAAAGTAATTAAAAGAAAGCACATTTTGTTTCAAAAATGCTTAAACTAGTAATGTACACAGGCACTGTTTCTGTACAGCTGTTACCACAGACATAAAGAGTGCCATGCGTGCGTTCTTGCTTGCTCAGCTCAAGATCGCTCGTTCGAAACCCAGCTGAGGCCCTTAGACTTTTTATCTTGACGGTGAAAAATAATTTTTATTCTGGGACAAACGTCCCCTAAGAATAACCGACATAACAAAATAAACAAGAGTATACAAATATCAACCAGTTGAGAGGAATAAAAATAAAAGAAAAGAGTTGTCTAGGAATAAATATTAAATGTTAAAAACAGGCAATGAGTGGAACAATATAATAAACTAGTGAAAAAATAATGAAGAGAAATAAAATTGAAAAACAAGTATGAATAATAAAGTGAAGCATGATAACAATAATGACAGCCCATGGCGGGTCCCCCTGGGGGTCTGGGGGCCCGGGGGGGGGGGGGGGGGGTCCTGCGTGGGACCCTCGGGTGGCCGGCGGGCACGGCTGGCTGGATGGGGGGGCCTGGGGCGGCTCCGTCGGGGCCTCTGGACTGGAACGGTCCCGGACTTGGAGGGTGTGGACGGCTTTCCTCACATGCACACCCTCGTCCTCAAGTCCCATTAACTTCACGATTAAGCTAAATGCTTCATATACTTGAGTGAGTGGCCCGGCGATGCCGTTGTCTTTGTCCTCCGGTCCGGCCTGCCTGTTCGTTGGTTGCCCTTGGTCCTGTGCTTGGCCTTCCCTGGGCCCCGTGGCCCCCTGTGGGATCCGTTCATGTCTGTTCCTGTCATCTGCATCAAGAGTTCGCTGGCTTAGTTAGTGCAAGGAATGTAACAAGATAGGGCGATAATAACCGAAGTAGTTGTTCGCCCAAAATAACCAACCAACCAACAATAATGACTTATATATCAATTATAAAAAAACTGGATTGATGAAACAGAAGAGTGACAATATGTCCAGTTATCCATCTTGATCACGCTGTCCTTTGTATGGGACGTTAAGCGATGGTCCCAAGTCTGTGTGATGTCAGATGCTCTTTATTGTCCCTAACCTAGATAATTAAACATAGATAGGGAAAGTTAAGAGTCCCAGAATAGTGTCGGGCTCATGTCCACCAGAGTGTCAAAAGTCTCTAATCTGGGACTCGACCTGCGGCAGCTGGTGACGGAAACCGGCTACCCAATTTTCAGCCGATTTGTCGCCTCCTGGCGGAGAAAGAAGCAAGCATTTTGACCCTGCGCCGGGGAGGCCTGCAGTCGTCCCCGGCGCCCCAACGAGCCACAATTAGCGATCGCCCTACATTTATCCCGAGCTCTCTCGGCGCGCCAAGAAAATTAAGGTGGGCTGGGAGTGACCGCTGATCGTCGCAGATGGTCGGCAGCGGTCGCTCCTAGCCTTCCACAGCATCATATATTTTGTAATGTTAATTCTATATTTTTTTATTTCTGCCTACACAAATTAGTATATATATATCTAATAACCAAATAATATATCCTGGGCCGGCCTTAGGGTGGTGCGAGCAGTGCAGTCGCACAGGGCACCACGGTGTTGGGGGCGCCATTTTCTGGGTAGCATAAAAAAAAAAATTAAGAAAATTTTTTTTTTGTTTTCTATCTTCTGCCATGGACATCGCTGCTGCCACAGCATCAATAGAACGGTGCGCTGAATTTCTTTCTACCTATAGAAATGAAGGCTTCAAATCCGCCATGGAATCTGCAAAAGAACTTGCTGAAAGTCTTGGGACTGACCCATTTTTTGATACGTCATCCCGTAGAAGAAGAAAAAGAAGAATGTTCGATTACGAAAGTCAAGATGATGCAGATTCTGATGCTACACCGGAAAATCAATTTCCAAGAGATTTTTTCCTTGCTTTGGTTGATACTGCTTCAACTTCTGTTAATGAACGATTTCAGCAGCTGAAGTCACGAAAAAGTTTGGGGATTTTTATACGAATTCTCTTCTCTACCGCAAACACAGAACATTGAAGATTCAGCTGAAAAAGATTCTTATTTGTTATCAAGATGTCAAGATTTAAGTGTCACTCTCACGACTGAAAAAGACTCGGACATCATCGGGAGGGAACTGTATGAAGAATTAAAACAATTCCGCACCGTCAAACCTGATACAATCAAACGTCCATTAGAAGTTTTGAAATTCATTGTAGAAAACAAGATGATTGACGTCTTCCCTAATATTTGGGTTGCTCTCCGAATCATGCTGACTTTGCCCGTGACTGTTGCTAGTGGAGAACCAAGTTTTTCAAAACTAAAACTGATCAAGACGTACTTGAGATCCACGATGTCCAACTCAAAACTGAATTCTTTGGCGTTGCTGTCGATCGAAAACGAAATTGGAACTCAGCTGGATTTCTCCAAAACCATCCAGCAATTTGCAGAGGCCAGAGCACGCAAAGTTAATTTCACTTGATGTAGCCTATATAATTTCACATTGTACCTCAATAAAAATGTATTTTTCCGAGAAATTTCAGCGAACAGTTTTAAATATTAAGAAATAGTGTGTAAATTGACAATAAAAAATTGTTCTAAACTGAATGTAGAATGATCAATAAGTTTTGGCGACCCTCAAAAATAACCAGTGATAATTGAAAGAAAAATCTATGAAGGGGCGCATTTTTTCATACTGGCACCGGCCGCTATCTCACCTAAGGCCGGCCCTGGATGTATCATTGAAACACGAATATGCAATTCATGAAGATACAATATGGCCTGCATTTGAACCAGGCTTGTAAGCATGCTAAATGTGAAATTTCAAGATGATTCAAACAACAGTTAAAGTTAAAAGTTACCATTAAGGCAAGTGACTTCTGGTTAAATTTTTGATATCCCCTTAGTACAAAATTTCAAGATAATTCAAAATTAATAAGTGTCGTCCTTATGGGGTTTTGAATTTAGCTATAAAATTGTGTGTCGATACATTCATTACAATGGCACTTATTAGATCTCCTAATCCCCCCTCTCGTTTGTGCGATTTGGCTGAAAAACAATAGATGTCATCCTTAAAGAGTTTTGAATTTCCATATAAAATTTCGTGTCGATACATTCATTCTATCGGGAGTGATTGTGTTCACAGACACACAGAAAGATAGCATTTTTTTTTTTTCATATTTCATATTTTAAAAACTGCGCATCGAATTTGTGACTGATTGCATAAAATCTCCTATACTTCATATAGCTGGGGAAATAGATATAATGTAAATGATGAATTTAGATGCAAAAAATGAAATTATAAAAGAATGCGGGGGGGACTAGAGGGTGTAACTCTCCGACTGTTACTTTATGGTTAAATAAAATATTTCACATGACAGTAACAGTTTACTTACTTTTCTTTTTGGAACAGAGGAAGATAATAAGAAGAAGAAATGAGAGATTACGGAGAGGGGTGAAAAAGTAAGAACAAAATAGTAGTAGAATGGAAAATAATGAGGTGAGGCAAGTATGAGAAAGCCAGGGAATGAGGAAGATTCGGGGGGGGGGGGGGGGGGGGGATAAAAAATTTGGATTCTAATCTTGGTGTCTGTCTGCTATGGGGCTGTATAATAGATGAGATTAGGGCTGGAATTAGCTAGGCTGGGGGAGTCTCTGGAGACCTGGGGGCAGCACAATCAGGGAAGGGAGCTAGCGGCGGCGTGCCTCCAGGAATCCAGATGTATAGGGTCCCAAGGGAAGTGTTCGTTAAGGAGCTAGACTGCTCAGCCCCGCTAAAACTAACTAATACCAAAATAGAAAATAAATAAATGTGGTAGAATACCCAAAACTAACTATTACCAAAATAGAAAATAAATAAATGTGGAAGAATACCCAAAACTAACTAATACCAAAATAGAAAATAAATAAATGTGGTAGAATACCCAAAACTAACTAAAACCAAAATAAGGAATAACCAAATGTGGTAGAGTAGCCAAAACTAACTAAAACCAAAATAAGGAATAATCAAATGTGGTAGAGTAGCCAAAACTAACTAATAACAAAATAGAAAATAACCGAATGTGGTAAAGTTCCCAAAACTTTATAATAAAGCTCCTACATACTGTGAAGACTTCTTTTAATTTTCCAAGTGTTTTATTCAGTAGTATTTTAATTTTGTTCTTTTACCATTTTTTATACTTTTTGTTAATATTTAACACATTTCGTTCAATAAATGCGTTTTAAATTTCAGCTTTGGCGGTTTATCCGTGGTTTTCGATTATCCGATGTAACCTTCCACCCAGCTAGCCATCAATGAAACTGATCATCTGTTACTCCCACTCCTTCTATTTGTTCGACAAAATGTCTAGGAGTTCCTTTAAAATTGAAACTGTAGATCCTAGACTTTGTTTGAGATATAATTAATAGAATGCCGCAAGACAGGACGATCTGGTAGCCAGTGGTCCTTCTTGGAACCCTCAAGTACTCACCCTGTACAGTAAATAACTGTATGATACGAGAGCTGTCTATATCTCTTCTTTTTTCTTTATACGCCTCGAGGTTCAGGCCGCCTTCGTCCCATATTGTAGTTATTTCTCATATTGCTGTAGTTTAAATTATGTTATCTTCGTGTTGTATTCTTTCAGGTGCTAAAGTCTTTGCCTCCGCAACAATTAAAAAAAAAAAAAAAGGCTCATGGTATATACTTTAAAGATGGTTGGATTCTGAAAGTGAGGGGGCGGGGGGAAGGGGGGGGGGGATATATGGGGCAACAAAACGAAGAGAATATAACATGAACATTTTGACCAAAAAAAAAAGAAAAACACAATCAGAATATTTATATTTTCCTTAAAAAATATAACATGGTAATTGGATAAGTCATACAACATCAAAATAGCTTCTAAAATATATACATCAACCGATATTAAATCTTATATTACAAACACATACTCGTATGAGAGGAATAATAATAGGTAGTTATAAATATAAAATAAATAAATTATAAAAAATAAATGTATAGAAAATTCCTAATATTAATGAATACTTTGGATACTATGTTTCAGTTTTATTCAATGTTCCAATAATAAATATTTTATATTTCATTAAGATAAGTCTCCTTTCATGTGAACATTTCGGAGCGATTACACTTCCGGTCACAAAGAGCGAAATATAGAAAAAAAAGTATTAGTGAAACATAATTGCGTAAAAAGGTAGATAATATTCACCATAACCTCTGTTAAGAAAATAAAAAAAACAAGCGAAACAAACTATGAAATAAAGCTGTTATAAATGAAATACGTATAATGTGTTGTCTCCCTGAAGGAAAAAAAAAAAAAAGGATTCATCTCATAATTGTTACAAACAGAAAAATAAATAAAGTAGGTGAGTCTCATGCATGAGGATGTATGGGACATTATGTCGGCCGGCGGGAAAGTTTTTCGATTTGAAAAATAAATGGAGGTCAGTTGTAGGAAAGTTGTATGAACAAGGAGCGCTCCTGAGGAGTGTACCGTGAACTAAATGTGATGTAATGTTATGTTATGTATGTTGTCTACAAAGTTCTAGTAACTAGTCACGTACATTTTACAACAGTCTGGTCAAAGAGAAAATAACATCGGGAAAGTTACTGTTAGGGATATCCTGTTATTTTAGGAACAGAACCCTGCTTCTACTTCCTGACAGCAGAGTTGGACTCATTTTTAACTGTAATTATCAATTTCGTTTAATGCTAATTTATTAAAGGATTTAGTTAAGTTCATTTTTTGCAAATACAATTGTGAATACAATCAAATTGGTCCAAGTGACATTTTTAAAATTTTTCGCTAAGTGCATAATCGGGTACAAAAAAAGGATAGTTCTGTTCAGGAAAAAAGTTGTGCAAGTGAAATCCTAGCCAGTGCTGAGATCTAGTGGCAAATCACTTATACCATTTTGGTGACATGAACAAGTAACTTAAGCATATCAATAGTGACCTTGAAATTAAGATTTTTATTCAATTTTACGGTTTGCTAACAGCAACTTTCACCATAAAAGCAGAAGACAATATATTTCCGGTTTCGATAAATTATAGATTTTTTAAATCAGATAAGCACTTAATGCACACTTTCTTCAAAGTATTAAAAATGTCACTTAGGCCATTTTGATTCTAACCCCGTCAATTGTTAATATCATTTTTTTGTAAACTGCAATTATTTCTCAAATGCAATTGACAAATAGCAATATAAATCTATGATAAATGGAATGACAATTAGATAATAAACATTGTGTAAAAGTGAAATACATTTAAAAAAAAAATACTTTTGTGATAAAATAAAACAATTTATAACCATTATATTTTATATGGTAGAAATATTAAAAACTGATCAATTAAACACCGAGTGACCTGGTAACTAGCTTTCAAACAATAACTTATGAATTGTTTTTTATGTTTTTATTATTGACTACCATATAAAATATAATGGATATAAATTGTTTTATTTAGTGACAAAGTTACCTACCTTGTACCTGGATAATGTGCGAAACGTTAACAAAAATAATATAAATATATTTTGGGTAGACGGAAGGCCTATCTGTTGTTTGTTTCAAACCACCTTCATCAAGTGGACGTTATATTGGTCTAAATCAAAATTCTTCTTCTTTAAATTATTCAAATATAATAAAAAAATTTAAAAAAATATATATTATCAATAACAAATGAAATCACTAAAGAATTAACAAAATAGAACGAGAACTGGATAATAAATTAAATTTTCTATAATGGTAAAACTATAAGTAATCCTCTTCTTTCATCTAGGTCACCCTGAAGACATAAATATCTCCACTTTCCAAGATCTAATCCAATCCCAAGGCTTACCCTTCCACAACAAAGTTTCATCTCATCTGAACAGGAAGGAGCAGTAAGTGATTGTCAACAACGGACTGGTATATTTACAAAATATTATGTGTTTTGTTACAGGTTTATATAGCACCAGTCTCATAGCTAAATGTGCAAGTGTGAAATACCTGTTCCAAAATATTGGACATTTTGTCAGTGGGTTTTCTAAGTTCTGCTCCTAAGCTAATTGCTCATGCTTGTAATATCTGTTAGTATTTGCAACATGTATTTTATAAAAATAGTAACAACTTGTCCCTGTAAAGGAGCAGTTTCCTAAATCTCTGGTCCAATATACAGCTACATAACCTGCAATAAACCTACTTTATTTCTATCCTAACTAACATATTTAGAGGCCCTCTATAAATTACGTTACGTATTCGAGAGGGGGGGGGGGGGGGGGGGGGGGGTTGATACTTTGCGACAGGGGGGAGGGGAGGACAATAATTTTCGCAAATTGCATTACGTAATTTATGCAGTGTCCCTCGTTGCTGACTCATTTTGAACGAAATGTATTTGAATTAAATTAAAACGAATCATGTTAATCACTTCCTCCATTTGTCTTTTAAATTTATTGTAACACAATTTTATGTCAACATAACGTTAATTTAAATTTCAAATAGTGCATCCTCACTTTTTTTTTAGTCACCACCTATTAGTAATAATATATATATATATATATATATATATATATATATATATATATATATGGGCTGGTATTTTACACCTAGGGACCTAAGCATCCAGTGCTCTTATCCCTTCCCTGGAAGCTGGGCTTCCCCCTTATTTAGTTACCTGTTAGTTCATACAACCTGAACCAAGTCCTTCACGAAGTATCAGGTTTCCCAGTTTCCTTAATGAATATGAAAGTGCTCCCGTGGTCCTCTCTTCTAAAGTCCATCTCTACTATTGTATATATCTTTGCCAAAAATGTGAAATCTCGTCCGAGCGTATCCCGAGCACGTACCCGGGAAGTGTGGCTCCGTCTTGTCATCTACCACAGGTGGGACTGTCCTTGACTCCTACAGTAGGTGTCTATTGAATGGATCTTGTCCTGTGAGAACTCCAGTTAGTTGCCGAAGTTCGTTCCTTTTGAGGTTCAGGATCCCATCCTTCAACACCTTGGACTCCCCTCCCAGGAACATCTTCGACTGTCTGCATGTGGTTTTGTCTGTCCATGACTACTCCAAAAGATCTTTAGTCCACTTTTTAATCCAGGTTCAGTATATCTCCTGAGATATTCCAAGTACTGGCTCTGGCCCTATAAAGGGCTTACTTGAACCTTCCTTGGCTAGTCGGTCTACCTCCTCGTTTCCCTGAATCCCCGAGAGTCCGGGAACCCAGTAGAGTACATCTTTCTTGTAGTTTCCTAGGATATTTAACTGATTTACGCACTTACCAACTTTAGTCACCGCCCATTAGATAATATGTGAAATATTATACTACATCGCCCCGAAAAATGATAGGTTCGAAGAAATTCATTCGTATTCCGGAAGTATGTGGGTCACGCTCTTTGACGCCATTTTACACCCTCTTCCCAGTGATCGATTTTTGTAAAACTCAGAATACAACTAGATTCTGAAGGGGGACGAACATCGATTAAAACACTGGTACTTACGAGCGGGATGGATTAACAGAGACTATGTTAGAGTCATCTTTCCACCGAGTTAGATTAGCTTTGAAAACTTGTTATAGAAGTTATTCTCCTCTCCAGGTACAACAAACATCCACATTTATTGTAGAAAAGTTCGATTTGAATGAAGTTTAGTTCTGTGAATTGTTGGTCATCCTTTAAAAAACTACCTCCAAGAATTTTTATAATGATAATATGAAAGCCATCATTAAATTCTTTTATCTATACCTTCTAACATATTGTGCAGAACGAAAAACTGTGTTTATTCTAATTGAAGTGTGGCCTGTGACATCACCCGAGGTTAAGAGAGTATCATTCAATTGACAACCGCTGGGCCGCGCATGAGAATTAGGAGATTTTTTATAACGAGAGGAAGGACAGGGAGACTGGTCTGCCTCCACTACCGACACAACTAAACCATTTTAATTAGGAATATAGTTAGTTATCCTCTGAAGACATGTTCAGTAAACTTCAAAGAGCAGAAACAGCTTATAAGATAAAAAATTGTATAAAAAACTGGCAAATCCTAACTTTTTCAGTCAGTGAGAAAATGTTTTCAAAGAATTAACTGTAGAGCAAATGGGGCTCTGGCTAATTTATTTTAGCACTTTGACAGTTGCTGCCTTCAAATCTTTCTGGAACCACAACATCGCACTTAAGACCGAACTTGATGTCGATGAAGACGGATTTGAACTACGCAGTAGCCAGCTCCAAGCACCTGTGGGGTACTTGGACGCACGCATAATCTGCTTTGGCTGTCCCACACTCGGGCTGTTTCTGGATTCTCATGATGGGCTGGTCTCGTCTACCTCCATTGCGTAACATTGTGAACGCTGCGCGCGAGACTAAATTTAGCTCCGATTGGGTCATGCGTGGCGCAACAATGGCGCCATCTGCAAACGCGACACTTGCGTGATCGAGAAGTGGTTTCTTTCCTCTACACAACGATATCAAAATAAGGCGCGCGGGTAGTACGGTTGGAAAGATATGAGCGATATTAGTGTTACATGTTGTTATAGCAAGCGATCTCCTACTGCCGAAATGAAAGACGTTTCACGTCAAAAACTAACTGACGAGATGTTAAATCGAAACAAAATTAGGTAATTAAATAAAAATCAATATCGGTTAAAATTCAAAAAGAAAATACTTATGTATATTATTGATTCTTAGGTCTCGTTAACAACCTGAGGGAGTCGGGAAAAAACTTTATAAGTAATAAAGAAAAACACGACCAAAACACAGATTAGTGAGCATAACTGTAATAAAGTGTTATTCTTAAATAAGGCTGTAATTAAATCAAAGCAATTATTATAAAGATGCTTTAGATTGTATAGATACTTAGGATGGGCTGCAGCCTGAAACTTTTGCATAGGAATAATAAGTTTTTTAAAATATAGTGGGGTAAAAAGAGCTGCAAGGAAAGAATACAGCTTTAATAGGAATCTTGTTAAAGATGACAAACTGGCTATTCAAATGAGGACGGGCCCCGGGAATGGTGGCTGCCTGAGCCGACACTAAGACAGGAGCGAGGGCGGGCAACGGCTTCCCAAGAAGACACGTACCAGGCATATTTCCACAGATTTCCTCGACTTATCCCCCCCCCCCCCCCCCCCCCCCCCCCCCACTATGACATCTAGACTCCACTCTATACAGGGAAAAGGGAGTTTTCCCTCTTTTGTGAAAAAGCCAAGTTTTTTTTATTTATATTTTTATTATTGTTTAGTGTTTCCCAGGTCGATGACCGCAGAACGGTACCTTTAAAGCAAGTCTACCCGGTACAACACGTTCGAGCAACTAAAAGCCAGTAGCAAAGTAATGTATGTTTTTTAAATTTCTCTGGGATGTTGATATGTCGATTTTTTCCAGAGGTGTCTTCTTTTTTTCTTTTTTGACAATATTTCATAGTGACCAGAAGAAGGAACGTGAAAGTGTCCCGAAATATTATCAAAAAAGAAGACTCTGGAAGAAATGCAGGAAAAATCAACATATTATTATTATTATAAAATACTCAAATTAAAAATATGCAAATTAACAAAACTCATATTAATCCTTTATCCCGTCCGGGATTGAGTTTTATTTCATAGATAGAACTCACTCCCGGGGCCATCGTAAAAGATTAGATAAAACAGTGACATGGCTAATATGCATCGAACATATGCCAAAAAAAAAAACATAATCCTTCCGAAACAAAATATGTGGTATATAAATAAATATTGCAGCTTCTGAAAATGTGATATGATTGATATGAGCAGTTATTTAGTTTTAAGACCAAAACTCAACTATATTCATTTTAAAACATTAAATCGTTTGATTATTAAATTGATATTAATTTGATAAAAGGTGACAGTGAATCATCGACAATGTACTTCCCCAGAACGAATTAATTCAAAATTAGAACCAGTCGATCGTTTAAGCTAATATTCAACAGCTGTCTTAAATAGGGGCTCTCCCCCCCATCCCCAACTCGACTTTTTTAGATCGATTCAACTAAAAAAATGTTTCTATCTACTCATGGTAGCCTCTTATCACATCTGACTAATCCGAAATACCAACAACACAATATAAATGGGGTTTTCACAAATTATTTGATACTGCAATCTAGAAAGACTTGTAAAAACGCGGTTGGTATTGAAAAGTACAGTAATAGCCACATTACAATTTTTTTTTCTTCTTTGTGTCTCTTTTAACAAAAAACTACGATATTAACTACCACATTTTAAAACTCGTTCTTACGGAAGATTTTCTATAAAAATATATTCTTCATTGTACGAGACGCTCGAGATGACTTTGTTCTTATATTATTTATATTAGGTTATTAACGGTTAGAAATTTAATAAGGGATATTTTTGTTAGGAACAAATTCCACAGCTATACGAAATGATTGAATTTCAGCCAAATCGGCCAAAGAGGGGGGGGGGGTTAGGGGGGAACTTAATACATAAACTCAAATAACTCCCGTTGTAATGAATGTATTGACACGAAATTTCATATGTAAATTGAAAGCCTTCATAGAACGACACCTATTGACTTTCAGGAGCGGGAGGATTGGGGGAGGCTTAATACAAAACCTTAATAACTGCCGATGTAATGTAATGAATGTTCTGACACAAAACGTCTGTCCGAGTGTTGGGTCATGTCACGTTCATTGAGTGTTGGGTGATGTCACGTACCCTATGTTGAGCAGAACGTTTAAGGATGCTAGGAAATTTGCTAATTCAATGTTTTATTTAACGTTTTTGTGAACTTTTGTTTGTTTAAACACGTAAACAAATTGTCTCAAGAAAATTTACCTTTTTATTATTTGAAAAGTTATTTATACCCATAAAAGTGAGCAAAATTACTTACTTTTCACCCAAATTACGGGTGAGAATGATGCCCAACATCAACTCGACCGAAAAACCGGTCAACACGAAAAATGGACTCACGGATAACCTCAAAGCACGACTGAACAATACAGGTAACCCAGATCAGTCGAACTCACCCCGACTAGTGAGCCAGCCGAAGAGACCCTGTCCGCCAGAAGAAGACATGGAGTTCCCAGCACTCCCGGAGTCAGCCATGCAGCTAGACGGAGAGCCCTCACCCGGGGCCAGCCACACCCAGCCCAAGCGGAACAGGTACGCAATTCATTCCACTATACCCACGCACAACACATTCGCGCCACTCGCAGCACTCATCACCGACCAACACACTAACGATACTACCCCACAGACCGAAAAACAACTTAAAATCCCCCCAATTTTCCTTTGTGAAGCCGACGATTTTCAAAAAGTACTGACAGACATTAAAAGTATCACAACATCTCCCTTCGAAACAAAACAATGCCACAAAAAAATTAAAATATCCCTTATGACATCTGAAGAGTTTAGGAAACTGACCAAATTTTACCAAACAAATGACGTAAAATACTATACTTTCCTGAACCCCGAGGATAGGAAACTTTCCGTTGTTATCCGTGGGGTTCCATACTCCCTGACTGAAACCTAAATACAAGACGAACTAACCCCGACATACCCAGTCCTCAGTGTAACGAGGCTACTGAACAAGGACAAAGGCCCCACTCCACTGTGTGCTGTCGAGCTCCAGAATACTCCGGAGGGGAAAGCGATTTTTCAATTATCTCGTCTCTTTTACACTATAGTGACTGTCGAACCGCGGAAGAGGTCTCAACGCATTGTGCAGTGCACGAATTGCCAGCAAGTGGGACATAGCAAGAACTTCTGCCACCCAAAATGTGTCAAATGTGCAGGAGATCATCATTTCACAGGTTGCCCATCACGTACTCTCCAAGAGTCCCCAAAGTGCTCTAACTGTGGTGGAAGCCACCCCGCCAATTATAGAGGCTGTGAAACCTTCTTAAAACTTCAATCACGAATCACACACAGAAAACACATACAAATCCATCTAGACTTACTCCCCAACTAGTCTCAGAAAATCCACCACAGTCACAGCAAAACATCCCCTCAGGAGCTAAATCAAACTCTTGGTTTACCCGGAGCAGACACCACACACAGACACCAGCAAGCACCCTTCATCAAACTAACCTCAACGAACAAGACCCCTCATCAAACCTATTTGACATACTACTAAATTTAATTAAACCTTTCATTCCCAAAATCAAATACTTCATTTCCACAATACTCAATAACATACTTTCTTCCAATTATGGTCAGCCCTAATTCCACAGTTGATCAAAATTTAACAATCCTAAATTGGAACGCGAATGGGTTGAAAGCAAAGCAACAGTCTTTCAGTAACCTCCTAACACGATACAACATAGACATAGTTTGCCTAACAGAAACACACTTCAAAGCGACAGACACATTCAGACTGACAGGATACGTGACATACAGACGAGACAGACAAACCCGAATAGCCTCTGGAGGAGTAGCTGTTTGTGTGAAGAAAAAAATAAAGCATTCCCATTTACTTCTTCCTGAACTGGAGCACCTGGAGGCTGTCGGGATTCAACTGACACTCACCAACAACAGACGACTCAACATCATCTTGGGATACCAACGACCAAACTTAAGAATAAAACAGACAGACCTAGAACACATTTTTACAGGAGACGCGACTGCACTTTTCGGGGACCTCAATAGCAAGCACACAATCTGGGGCTGCAGAAGAACCAATAACAATGGGGTCAGACTTTTGTCGGCCACAAACAACCTCGGTGTTCAGGTCTCAGCCCCAGACGAACCAACCTTCTACCCGTCACAACACAGATATCATCCAGACATCCTAGACATCACACTTATACAAAATTTCACATTCCCAATATATCACGAAACACTAACAGAACTCGATTCAGACCACGTCCCCGTCCTTAACACATTCACAGCACACAAACACTACACCGAACCGCTTCCACGACTTATAACAGGAAAAATTGATTGGAAAACTTTTCAATGGAAAATGGATCAAACTCTTGAAATTCCAATCTACTACAATCACACAGACGACATAGACTGGGCAATACAGACATTCACACAAACTGTTTACACATCTGTTCACAATGCTACATATCACCACTTCAAAGACAGACGACCACATATACATGACTCCATTCCCACTCAAATCCTAGCAATAATTCACGAAAAAAACACGGCTCGCAAACGCCCCGACGGGTGAGATGGGAGCTCGACAACCACAGAATTTGTAAGTACAAGGCTTACTTGACCGACATGACCCCCGGCGATAGTAGTCTCTGAACAGAAACTCGACGAATTTTGAGACAAAACACATCCTTGCCCCCACTGACAGACGGACATCACACAGTGACGAGCGATGAAGACAAATGCGAAATCCTGGCAACACACCTCGAACAAAAGTACCGCACACACGACACTGCTAACACAGACATGAACACCACAGTACACACGTATCTATCCATACCGACACAAACTGTTGAAAATTTCATCAAGTTCACCACTCCCTCAGAAATCACAACATTAATAACAAACTTAGCAAACAACAAGGCCCCCGGTGAGGATCTCATTCCGAACATAGTGCTGAAGAAGCTGCCACCCAAGAGTATAGCCTTTCTAACCGGTCTGTTCAACGCATGCCTGCGATGCAGCTATTTTCCTCGAAATTGGAAAAACGCGGTTGTAATCGTCTTCCATAAACATGGTAAGCCCAAGCAAGAGCCGGACAGCTATCGGCCTATAAGCCTTCTGAACTCGTTGTCGAAGATCTTCGAACGACTAATATTGAGAAGACTGGGTTCTCACCTGGAAAGCGCAGGAATTGTTCCAGCTCACCAGTTTGGTTTCAAACATAATAATTCATCTGTGCACCAGCTACAGAGGGTCTCGGAAAAGATTGTGAATGGTTTCGAACAGAAGACATATACAACCTCCGTCTTTTTAGATGTTGCTTCCGCGTTCGACTCGGTGTGGCATGAAGGTCTCCGCTATAAGCTGAGGAAGACATGGGCTCCACAGTACTTGGAAAAGATCGTTGATTCCTTTTTGGAGAACAGGACGTTTTAAGTGCGGGTCAACAACATCCTCAGCTCCAAGCGTAGTATTCTGGCGGGAGTGCCACAGGGAGCTATCCTCAGTCCCCTCCTCTTCAGCTTATACTGCTGCGACATCCCCGAGCCATGTAATACCACTCTAGCACTATACGCAGACGACACACTACTTATGTGTCAACATGAAGACCTCCAGACAGCAGTTGACATGTTACAAACTTCTCTCAACCACGTCTCCAGCTGGTTCGCTCGATGGAAGCTTGAGTTGAACGCCAGTAAAACAGAAGCGAAGATTTTTGCCCTTCGCCGATTTTTTACAGAGGACCAGAGTAGGCTGCGGGTTGACGGACTTCCCATTCCATGGAACCCTAAAGATCAGGCTGTCCGGTACCTTGGTGTATTCTTAGACACACGGCTCACATGGAAACTTCACATCAACACAAAACTTACACAAGCATACACCCGTTTAAAACATCTCAATCCACTCATTAACCGCAACACACCCCTCAAACACTCTTGCACACTGCTCCTGTACAAAGCGTTACTTCTCCCATTGTTAACATACGCCTGTCCAATATGGCATGGCGCCAGTCCTTCAATCACAACACGACTACAAATATTTCAGAACCAAATTCTTCGTGTGTCTCTGAATGCACCATAGTTTATCCGAAACAGCCAACTCCATGAGGAACTGGGAGTTCCTCGGGTCGCAGCCTATTTAAGGTCCTTAGTAGATAACTACCACGGAAGACTAGGCCTGTGTTCTTGAGCAGCCCACTACCATCTTGGCCAGCCTACTCTCCACAGAAGGCTCAAACCAAGATTATACCAAGACATTATTATTAATTAATTTCAAAAAGTTTTTCTAACTACTAATGTTTTCTTTGATGAAAATGGGAGGTGGTTTTTCATTTACTATTTGTTGACTATTTGATGATGACTCCATTGCTTCATCTTGCGACAACGGTGTATAGTGGTTATTAAGGGGTACCTGCTGAATGTTGCTGTTCAGCAGCGCAGCCTTTCTGGGGTCTCTGGTGTCTGCAGCTGGTCTCCTCCGGTCCCTGACAAACACTTCCTGCCATACAGAAGTGGAGGGAGTAGCCTCAGGAGTCGTGGTTTCTGCTTTTTTACCTTCGTCACCCATGACTGATTGTAAGTTAAAACGTACCCATCAGAAAAGTAAAAAAGAAAAAAAGGAAAACACACACGAAACAATAACATCAAATTAAAACATAAAACGAACAAAAGAAAGTAAAGATAAAATAAAGTAAAAGGAATAAACTGAGTTCAATTGAAATATTTTAAGTAAGGTTATTTTTTCAAGTTTCTAATGAACACATAAAGTTTCAAGTTTCGAATGAACACATAACATAAAATTCAAACAGAAATTAACCACAGTTCTTTTTTTAAAAAAAAAGGATCGAAAATATTTTAAACAATAAGTTTAAATAGCCTTCAAAGAAAACGAATATTGAGGAGCACAAAAACGTGTTGTTCACCATACGGTAGTTGGCCACGTCATCCCCCATCAAAAGTTAAACGTAAACTGTAATAAAACTTAGCAGAGATATACTGCTCGTCAAAGTTGCTTCTCCAGTTAAGGAACCTGCACTCTTAAATAACATGAACAAATATTAAATCTAAAAACCGTTTCGAAATCTAGCCAAGTCATTTAGGTCCGATGTTTTAATCGGGAAGATAAAAATAAATTTGAGCACGTCGTCCTTCGGATTGGACTTTAAGCTATGATCGAGGGCTATTTCGTAAGTCAGGTACTGGATAATCAGTCGTATGTTATGTATCTAAACCTGGGTAGCTGAAATTTCACTTAAGTTAAAAAAACCTTGAGCACGTCGTCCTTCGGATGGGACTTTCCCGATATATCTGAATCTGTCTATCAGTTTTAACTAATATTAAGCCTATAAACCGTTAAAATGCGAGAAATTTGAAGAATGGGATTTAGCACGACTTTTTTCGAAAAACATTTTTATTTCGATTTTTGTGTAGGATTCAGATATCACGGTTGTTATCTATCAGTTTTAACAAATATTAAAACTAAAAACCGTTTAAAAGCCAGAAATTTGAAGAATGGAGTCTACCGAGCTTAGGATCGCTATTTAGAAATCTAGCCAAGTCACTTAGGTCAGATGTTTTAATCGGGAAGATAAAAATAAATATGAGCACGTCGTCCTTCGGATTAGACTTTAAGCTATGATCGAGGGCCTTTTCGTAAGTCAGGTACTCGATAATGAGTCGTATGTTATGTATCTAAACCTGGGTAGCTGAAATTTCACTTAGGTTAAAGAAACCTTGAGCACGTCGTCCTTCGGATTGGACTTCAAGCTATGATCGAGGGCCTTTTTGTATGTCAGGTACTGGATAATGAGTCGTATGTTATGTACCTAAACCTGGGTAGCTGAAATTTCATTTAGGTTAAAAATAGCTTGAGCACGTCGTCCTTCGGATTGGACTTCAAGCTATGATCGAGGGTTTTTTTGTATGTTAGTTACTGGATAATGAGTCGTATGTTATGTATCTAAACCTGGGTAGCTGAAATATCACTTAGGTTAAAAATAACCTTGAGCACGTCGTCCTTCGGATGGGACTTTCCCGATGTATCTGAATCTGTCTATCAGTTTTAACTAATATTAAGCCTATAAACCGTTAAAAAGCGAGAAATTTGAAGAATGGGATTTAGCCCGACTTTTTTCGAAAAACATTTTTATTTCGATTTTATACTTTGTGTGAAGAACCAAGATGTTCTGGTCCAAATAAAGTGTGTTGTTGTTGTTTGACACAAAATTTAGTATGAAGATTCAGAAGCCACTATGTAAGTCAAATATTGAGTTTTAGCGCAAACGGTCGAATAGGTTTAGAGGGAGAGCGAAAACTTAATAGATTAATTCTTGCTGGGGAAGGACATAGCCGGTGATTCAACGATGACTTTTTTTCTAATTTGATCTAAACTGTCAGAACGTTGAGGAAGTTGTCTGATTAGATAATGGTGTGAAGAGGATGTTGTGCCTCCGGAGACAGACCTCTGAAGGAGGACAATTGAAGAGTCATAGCGCTGTGTGCCAGAGCTACAGGAAGAAGTGAGGTCACAGCTATCTGTCACTACGCTAAACGGTTGCATGTCCTCCCGTGAGTAGCGCCACTTTATCATTACCGTCAGATGGCTACCCATAGATAGACCCCCTCCTCTATTTAGGGACCGTCCATAAATTAAGCAACGCATCTAGGGCGGTAAAGGAGGATCAGAAGAGTGTGGCAGAAATGAAATATAACGCAAAAAACTAAAAATTGTCATTCTCTGAAAAGTTCTCAAATTCGTACAGTGTCGTTTATAAAGACCATTATTTATTTATTTATTTGTACATATGCCCCAACAGGTTAATGTCCGTCCTGTAAGTCAAACAATAAAAACGTAATTTACAATTAGTATTACTACAATTAAAAAATAAAATGAAAATGAAGATGAACAAAATAAAATAAGAATCAAGTAAAATATAAATAATCGGCCAGAGAAGAAAATATTTATGTAAAATCATTAGAATCAATGACTTTGAATTCCAAAAGTTCGAATTTCATTAAAAAAAGGTATAATATACCAGTATATGTTTTCAAAAACTAGGACGTTTCCTTTAAAAGTTGTCATAGGAGGAAAGTATGGTATCTTGAAAGTCTGCAGTTCTCAGGAGGGCGGCAGAAGATCTGTGTACAAAAAGTCTGCAGTCCTCAGGAGGGCGGCAGAAGATCTGTGTACAAAAAGTCTGCAGTTCTCAGGAGGGCGGCAGAAGATCTGTGTACAAAAAGTCTGCAGTTCTCAGGAGGGCGGCAGAAGATCTGTGTACAAAAAGTCTGCAGTCCTCAGGAGGGCGGCAGAAGATCTGTGTACAAAAAGTCTGCAGTTCTCAGGAGGGCGGCAGAAGATCTGTGTACAAAAAGTCTGCAGTTCTCAGGAGGGCGGCAGAAGATCTGTGTACAAAAAGTCTGCAGTTCTCAGGAGGGCGGCAGAAGATCTGTGTACAAAAAGTCTGCAGTCCTCAGGAGGGCGGCAGAAGATCTGTGTACAAAAAGTCTGCAGTCCTCAGGAGGGCGGCAGAAGATCTGTGTACAAAAAGTCTGCAGTTCTCAGGAGGGCGGCAGAAGATCTGTGTACAAAAAGTCTGCAGTCCTCAGGAGGGCGGCAGAAGATCTGTGTACAAAAAGTCTGCAGTCCTCAGGAGGGCGGCAAATGATCTGTGTACAAAAAGTCTGCAGTCCTCAGGCTTCGTGAGAGTCAAGTCGAGGGGGATGCCAGGAGTACACAGCACCCGGGAGGCAGAACCAAGAGGGCGGCAGAAGATCTGTGTACAAAAAGTCTGCAGTTCTCAGGAGGGCGGCAGAAGATCTGTGTACAAAAAGTCTGCAGTCCTCAGGAGGGCGGCAGAAGATCTGTGCACAAAAAGTCTGCAGTCCGCAGGAGGGCGGCAGAAAATCTGTGTACAAAAAGTCTGTAGTCCTCAGGCTTCGTGAGAGTCAAGTCGAGGGGGATGCCAGGAGTACACAGCACCCGGGAGGCAGAACCAAGAGGGCGGCAGAAAATCTGAGTACAAAAAATATATTTAGTTTGAGGTTATCACAGTGCTTTATTATACCAAAAACGTTTTTACAATCGACTGAATAACAAACTGAAGACGGAAATTAAACTATTTCGAAAAGCTAAATTTGATACTTACTTCTCCAACTTGAATGCTGAAAATGGCAGTCTCTGGCGAAAAACTCGTCGGGTGCTGCGTCAACCAGCAACGTCAGTACCTCTGCGATATGACAATGACTCATGGGCCATAACAGACGAGGAGAAAGCAGAGCGCTTCGCCTCCCATCTCACACAAACCTTCACACCTCATCCAGACATGCATGATTTAACACATGAAACACATGTCTCACAAACACTACATATCCCATTACCCCTTTCACTCCCTCCCAAATCATTCACACCTTCTGAAGTCGCATTTGAAATTCAACACCTCCCCAAAAAGAAGTCCCCAGGGTATGACCTCATTACGGCTGAAGTTCTCAAGGAATTACCTCGGAAAGCTGTCGTGTTCCTGACAACCCTGTTTAACTGCATACTACGCACAACACGCTTTCCAATTCAATGGAAACTCTCACACATTCTTATGATACTAAAATCAAAGAAGCCAGAACACTCTCCTTCCTCCTACCGACCTATCAGTCTTCTTCCACTATGTTCTAAACTCTTCGAAAAATTACTATACAAAAGGCTCATAACTATTCTTTCCAGTCAGCAAACACTTCCTCATCATCAGTTTGGCTTCCGCTCAGAACACTCCACAATACACCAGTTACACAGGGTTGTGGATTACGTGGCGTCTGCCCTAGAAAGAAAGTTTTATGCAACGGGGGCGTTCCTGGATGTAAGTCAGGCTTTTGACCGAGTTTGGCACGCGGGACTTCTTTATAAATTGAGACCGTTGCTTCCTCACACATATTATTTAATCATTCATTCATATCTAACAAACAGATACTTCGCCGTCCGTCAGGGCTCTGCTATCTCCTCAATACGACCCATATTGGCGGGTGTACCGCAGGGTTCTGTCTTAGCTCCTTTATTATATACAATATACACATCTGACATGCCCACCTCCATCCACACAATGACATATATATACGCCGATGACACCGCCATCTTAGCTGCTGCTGACCTTCACATACACGCCTCATTTACACTACAACACCATCTCACACAAATTGAAAACTGGTGCAACACATGGAAAATCAAACTAAATACAGAAAAATCACAGCACATCACATTTACACTTCGACGAGAAACATGCCCCCCCGTTTTCATCTACGACAAGCCCCTCCCTCAAACTAATACTGTACGATACCTAGGACTGACATTGGATCGAAGACTGACATGGAATCCTCACACACGTCTCACACGAAACACGCTGAACCGTCGACTCAAAATACTCTACGGACTTCTAAATAGACGATCAAAATTAGACATGACACAAAAACGGAACTGTTATACTTACTTACTTAGACCATTATGGACATACGGATCACAGATATACGGTTCAGCAAAAACATCCAACATCAAACGAATTCAGGCATTTCAGTCAAAAACCCTCAGACTGATAACACAATGCCCCCCATACATAAACAACAGAACACTTCATAACGATCTTATGATACACACAGTACCCGACACAATACAAACTATTTACATACGTTTTTTTAGAAAACTTTACACACATACAAACCCAGAAATACGTACTTTATCTTCACAACACTTACCACAAAACCCCCCACGAAGGTTGAAGAGGAGGTGGAACCGCGACTTACTGCCACCTTAATTCCTATTCGTTCTTAATATTTTTATTTTTTTTTATTCTTTTACATTATTTTCCTTTACTTTTATCATCTCTCTTACCCATCCATCAAAGTTGTCTTTCAATTCCTTTTTATTTATTTATTTATTTTTTTAAATTATTATTATTATTATTATTTTTTTATTTTTTTATTTTTTTTCCCTTGTCCTTATAATTAATATAAATTTTCGTCCCGAGGACCTACCACTGGGTGGCCTTCCTCTCACATGCCATTCACGCCAACGTCTCCATACCTACCAACATAGATGCTGGTTGTTGCCCCCTAGCAACAGTTGCATCTTTATGAATAAAAGCCAAAAAAAAAAAAAAAAAAGTTTGAGGTTATCACAGTGCTTTATTATACCAAAAACTTTTTTACATATCAATCTCCCCTCAAAAGATCATGTGTTGGATTCAACTGTCTTATGCCCTGAAATGAGGGAGAATTGAATTTGAGATATGGAGGGGGAGGAGTGATCTGAAAAAACTTGTATAAGAAAGTCCTGTGTTGACCCCAGCCTACATATGTATAGGCCGGTATTAACCATAAATAAATTAATATATACATGCCAATATATATATTTATTTATTTATTTATTGTTAATCATTAACAGAATAAAAAACAAAACTATTTTTAAACTAAAAAAAAATGGTTTTAAATTGGTTGCCATTACAATATAAAGATTACTTTGAACTAGTATTTCCAAAAGTAATTTATTGGAGAGCTAATGACATGTGTATTCTTCATCTCAGATTTCATTCAAGTTCATTGCTAGAATCGTTTCGGAATTTGCGTCCTCACAAAACGGTAATCACATGCAGTCATCATTAATTAATATATGGTTAGATCGGGTTCATCGGGGAACTTGAATCATGAAATTCCATTGATTTTTTCTTTCATGATTACAATACTTTCTTATATTAAAAATGTAAAAATTATAAAAAAAAAAAAAAGTACCACAGTAGTATAGACTAGAAGTAATACCCGGCGTTGCCCGGGGAACTTTGACTTTTCTCCCAATATCTCCTATAAGGCTATTCAGTTCTTCGACAGTACATTTATGATGTTATAATTTTCAATTATTCATACGGAATAAGCCTTATAGTCCTTCAACTGTAGTAACGCTAGCTTTGTAGCTAAAACTAATTTATTCAAAAAGATTCCTCATTAATCGTTGCAATGGTTTTCGAGTTACGAAGATTGCGTGGGTGGATGCTGGGATGGACCAGATATTGAGGTACTAATACACCTATAACCTTCCACAGACGATGACGAACAAATTAAAAAAAAAATTAATCAAATCCATCAAGCCGTTCGTGAGTTATAGTGGTACAACGCACAGACATTTTCAGCTTTATATATATGATTAGGAAACTTCATCACATTTCTGTTGAAAGAGAAAAGCGACGGAGAGTTGTTTGTGTGCGGCGTTGTAACCGCGGAGAGACATGCAACTGGAAGCCTAGAGAAGCAGTCACTTGGCAGCGCTCCTTTCCTTACCAAACCAGAACCTTCTTATCAAAAGATTTAGACAACTTTAAGGTTCTTGTGATTGTAGATCCTTCTCCCTTCGGAGGAGACATTGGATGACGGGCTCGATCCGGTGCGATGTCAGGTACTCCTGAAAGAACCGCAATCCTAATTAAATCTAAGAGAAGGGGTAAAATAGCATTGGATGCATAGGTCCCTTGGTGTAGACATCATTCCTGCCTGTATGACTAAGAAACGTATTGATTTACAGCCAAATTATTTTTTGGCATATTCATTTTTGAAATTTAACTCCTCATATATGCAGTACCTTATTGGATGCAATTTACCAATGTGCTCACCCCTGGCTATAATTGTGGAAGCAGCCCTTCGTTAATTGTGAAGTAGGGCACGTGTTTATTGAGGATGCAGTGGCCACGCGACCTCGCTCCAGGTTGAATCCTGATTAAACATAAATAGCGTCCCCCTCTCCCCCTCCCTTCACAATACATATCCCCCCTGTTTAGCAATGGAATGCTCCCGAACCGATGAGTTCACTCTCCCCCCCCCCCCCCCCCCCCCCCCCCCCCCCAGAAACAGAACGCTCCATTTAGCCCCCAATTTGTTTGAACTTTGTTATTCAGAGAGAAGTCCGAGGTCGAGTGTATTTACCTTGAAGCAGACCTCAATCAACAGATCAAAGGAAGAGCTGTTCTGGAAAAAAGGATGAACGAGTATCAATGGATGATGAATGGAGGAAGTAGGCTGGGGAAAGTTGGGAGTTCGAATCTGTAACGCCAAACAACCAACCTAGGCAGTCATTAGGTAAAAGCAACTTCGGTGGAACAGCCTCAAACATAATATTTAACAGAAAATACCTAAAGAAACTCAATTGGTGTACAATTTTGAGACTTACTTTAATAATAGGTAATAATAAAAAATAAATAATAACATTTAAAGAACGTTGAACCTTTGATGAGCATGCCGTTGGGCATTTTAAAAGATGAACAACAAATTGCGAGAGTATCCGAGTAGTGATTTTGGACAAAACAGAAAACTCCAAGTAGACCATCACAACAGAGATCTTTTTCACCAAGTTCCTTAATTTAATTTTAAAATGCCACAATATGCAATCAATCCGAATTCAGTTTATTTTTATTTTTATTAATAATAATAATAATAATTTATTTCCGTTAAACCAATACATGGTAATAGGATACGTCAAATGAATTTATACATTAAGATAGCTTATATATTAGATATATAACTACTTGAGTAATGAAATTAATAAAAACTGTACAAATAAATACTTAAAAATATATGAGTATATATAAAATAATAATAATAATAATAATAATAATACAAGATACGTTCATAAAAAGTAGACACATTTTTCAATTTAATACGAATTAAGATAACTATTTTTCAAAAAAAACTCTTCGGATGTGTCTTTATCCCCCAACGATGTTACGGGACGTTGTTACGTCCCATCATCAGGTCCCAACATGGCGAGATATAGAAAAGAAAGAAAACAATGTAACTGTAACAATATATGAAAAATAATATATATATATATATATATATTAGTCAACTATAAATGAATGTATAAAAATGTCTAAATAAAAAAATATACCTATATAAATGAATAAATAAAACAATAACGTACATTGGACGGACTTTTTAGGTGTGGAGGAACTCTGCCCAAAATATAAAAATGAAGGCATTGTATCAAATAATGATTTTGGATATGAAACACGATTCTTTGATAACATATAATTACAGTATAATATATACGAGATCTCCCTCCCCCTCCCCTTCCCTTCAGCCGATATTGTTGAAAATCGATAGGTGTTGTCCTTATTGGGTCCTGGATCCCCATATAAATTTCGTGTGGATACATTCATTTTATCAGAAATTATCGTGTTCACAGACATACAAAATTGTTTTTTTTTTTTTCATTTTTTGGAATAAAGGGGTGATAAAACGAGAAATTCCTGTGAAAACTTCCCCAAATTTCTGTCCGATTACATAACATCCCCTACACTTCGTATAGTTGGGGAAGTAAAAAAAACAAAATGGATTCAAAAATGGGCCGCAACGTCCGAGGGGTGCATCAACGGCACTTCGCTGGATACTTGAGTGATGTAGAACTTGTGAATTGCGAGTGAGCTTCAAGAACAGTAGTTAACCTATGAAAAGTTTATTTTATCCGAGAGGTAAAATAAACTTAAGCATGTCGTCCTTCGGATGGGACGTTAAGCGATGGTCCCGAGTCTGTACTTTGTCAGGTACTCGTTAAATACCCCTGCCCTTGGTGAATTAAAATATAGGGTAGGCAAAAATTTAGGACACCCACAGTAGAGTCGGGCTCATGTCCAAAAGAGTGACGAAAGAGCGCTCTGGTAGTAGGCGATATGACCTCGTAGTTAGAGCCCGGGCATGAGTCATAATAACTAACCATAAATATAGGTATAAAAGTAACCCGTCAAAATATTCTGTTTTAGTGAAAACGTATTGATAAATTGGTAGAAATGGTTGCCATTGCTAGCCATCTGTGGTGACCAAACATCATTATGCAGGCCCATTAACTGCAACTAATGTTCCCAATAATGCATTCAGAGGTCCTGACCGCTCTTGATTACATTTAAAAGTCGAATTCCACAAATAGATACAAATCATTCCAAGCAGTTCAATGATGCCAACCTGCCAATGATGCCAACCTGCCAATGATGCCAACCTGCCAATGATGCCAACCTGCCAATGATGCCAACCTGTGCTAACTGAAAAAAATAATCGGTGATTCACCGGCAATGTACTTACCCAGAAAGAATTAATCAATTAACTTTTCGTTTCCACTCCAAATCCAGTCGATTGTGTGCGTTAACTAATATTCTTTTCATTTTTAATATTTTGATTAGTACAGTAATTTCCGAAAAGGATCCTAAAAAATATCGAAAGTTCAAGACGTTCAATTTTGAAGAAAGTATTCTTAAAAATTTCAATTAATTAAGATTTCTTTTAAATATAGTAATGATAATAATAAATTTGCAAAAATATTCAATCTAATCGAAAGGTATAAATTATCTTAGACTCCATCCAGTGTACACACATGTCTTCTCCCCAACCCTGCTTATTCATAGTAAGTCATTTTATGTTTACTCTTTATTATGTTCCACCTATTTGTCTATTTCCGTTATTAATGTTTATGTTTAGTAATGTAATCATATTTAACTTTAATGTTTAGTAATTATTCATGGTAAGTCAGTTTCAATTTTTAACTTGTTATTGTGTATTTTTAACGTTCAGTAATGTTTATCAACAAAAAATTATTTTTTTTGTTTATTTTTGATTCTAATCTTGATTTCCCCCCCCCCATGTTTGTAGGCCCTGATGATGATATAAAATATATCGAAACGTTGGCATCTGAATAGTGTTTTTTTTTCCATCTTTGACTGACCCTCAATATTCCTACAATTAGAATCTACAGTCGCTAATCAACATCTACAATAATTTTAATGTGTGCAAATTTATACATCGCAATATATATATTTATTAGTCATTAGTTAGCTGTATTAATATTGAATGATATAGCAGAGTAAACAATTAGATGAATACATTAATAAAGAAATAAAGATGCTAATATACGAGTAGGATGTTGGATTGTTGGAAGACAGAATATATGATATCTGATGGTGGCAGGACTGGCTATAACTGGTCAATTGATATAACTTTTTAGGGGGAGGGGTATATAAGTATACTTACCTCTAAAATTATATAATCTAAACATAAGCAGGAATCAATGAATCCTTTAATGTATCTTGCTATGCAAGCAAGCACTTGCCAGGATTACTTATACGAACATGTTTACTTAAACTGTTCGTTTGTTTTTAATTTTTACACTTCCCCCCCATTTTAAAATTATTTTTATCTCTCAGTATGACTTGGTACCCAGTCGAGGAGTGTAGCTGACATGTTCCAGTTACCCAGAGACTCCTCTCAACTAAAAATGTTCCCAAAACGTGATTCCTGTGATTGGTGCCTATTACAGCTCTTTCCCCCTCCGTTGTTACCAGAGCCTCTCTAGTTGTATAACGAGATCGTGGTGAACTAACTGCTACTATAATTAACAGGATTATTTAATATCACGATCATATTTCTCCTCAACTCCTCCTTACCAACTAAATCTCTCATTTATTTTATTTTATTTATTTTTTTCGTAAAGTTTTTAATTATATTTAAAATAAATTTTCATTATTTTTACAACTTATGTCACTTATGTCTCTATAATAAAAGTGTAAGACTCTGCAACCCGACTTGAACATGACACTCATAGATACAACCATCAAACACTTATACTTACGTTTCTACACATAAAGTTATTTGCACATAAATCTTACCAGCAAATTTATCCTACAATCCTCTAAGTTTAAAGAGAGTTTGGCATAGAGATCTCCTGTTATGGGAGGGTTTACCTCTGCCTGTTTTTTCTCTTCAAGTCTTTCACGTCAGTTTTTCTCTCGTCCATGTACATACGTGAGCCCAGCCGCTGGTTGTGCATTTTGTGTATATTTGTGGCTTAAAATCAATAAATACAAAATATAAATATATTTATTGAATCAGTTTCTTGTTTTCTTTTCGAAAATAGACTATATTTTATTGAGATTTTTTACTCTTCATCCGAAAACGTTTTGAAGGATTGTACGAAAAGTCATTAGAACGCGGGCTACGCTTGCTCACACTACATCATTTCGTTACATTTTCTTGGTTATATAAATGTCAATAAGAATATTAATAAAATTCGCCAACCTTCCAGCCATGAGTTAGGCTAATCATCTATTCTACACACAACTCTTTCTATAAAGGGAGAAGCAAATTACAGACACTAACTAAACGATTGATTTTTATTGAATTTTTAGGTAACTAACAATTTAAAAATAAAGAAAAACGTATGTTTTTTAAAATATTGTCTATTTTACAAAATATATATAATATATGGGAACACTTTCGGTATTGCTACCATCTTCAACCACGATTTAAGAAAAGTTAGAATAGTAGAAATGTTACAGAATGTTTCTTTATAAGATGAATAAAATGATTGTCTTTCTGATGAAAAATAGTTTTATTTTTACTTAATATTCTGCATCATCACTTATTAATAATAACTGTATCATAAGCAAGTATGTGATGCAATTTTAATTTATTTACATATGTTGTAGCCTGATGACCAGTTGTAAAATAAAATAACCACTGTATTCACATTATAGTTAAAATAGTTTTGTTAAGATTGTAGCAATACCGAAAGTACTTATTTGATATACATATATTTTGTGAAATAGGCAATATTTTAAAAAACATACTTTTTTTTTAATTAAATGTTTCACAATATCTCTGCAGAAAATGTTAAGTATAACTAACAATTATATTGTATAACATTAGTTTTTTAAATGGTTATTTGACTATTAAGGTATTCCTTCTGTGACAATTACATAATTATTTGTTAGTTGTTGTAAATCAGTAATTAATTGACTATTATTAACCTAGAAAAAAATATATACATATACAGTTCGTCTCCACAATAGATTTATTTGGTCAACGTTTTTGAAAATAGTCATCATAAGGACCTGTTATAACAGAAACTAAAAAACTAAGTTGTTAAGATTCTAACTTTGTGACAAAAGGAAAAAGTGATAAAAAAAAGTACATTATACGCTCAATTGAAAAAGTTGTTAGTTAAAATAGCATGTATGAGAAAAATACTTAACAAAATTACATGAAAATCTCAAAAAGCTTTCAAATCAAACACACAACGGTTTAGTTCCAAAAATTGCCACCTGATATATCAGCCAGAAGTATTAGAGTCCTGAGCTCCCAACTTCTTGACAGTGCGCAGATGGCTTGAGAGATGATCACAGTACACTTAACTCATTTTGGCCATTTTACGACTCAATTAACAACTTATTCCCTGTGACCAAAGAATTCTAAAATACTTAAATGATGCATTTTGTCACCGAAGGTTGCTATTTTCCAAGAACTTCCACATTTTTAATGGTCTGAAACACACAACTTTTCCTAATGTTTTCTTTTCAGCACTTTTATTTCTCCTAAGTTATGTATTCAGTCAGATCTATGTTGACTTTTCACCGGAATTTCATGTTTTGCGACCCCCTCAATACAAATGTGTAAAAAAAGAAAAGTCTCTGTGGAGAGGATGAATATATATATATTTTATAAGTAGATCCAATATCCCTGAAGACAGGTGGAGGGGTCCAATAACTGTTAATGTAATCAATATATGAATAGAAAATTTTAACGATTGAGTAGTCGCTGAGTAAAACACCTATTAATTTGCAGCCAAATTGGCCTAAGAGGGAATAAATTAAGAGAGAGAGTGAAATTAAGTGAGAGAGAGAGTGGAAATTAAGAGAGAGAGAGAGAGAGTGGAAATTAAGTTGTTTGAAAATAATTGTAAATAGTTGGGGATCCTGTGAGGACATGACCCAGTAACGCTAGTGTTGCCAAATAAACCCCCCTCTGTGCCGTGGTGTACTGGGTGTCAGCACGTTATGTCATATCCCCTTAGATATCTATCAAGTTCTCCCGGTCCTATATCAAAGTACGCTGTCCTCACCTCATCAACACGCAAACCTCCTTCCAAGTTCCAACTTGAAAATTAATATACACACGCTATTATTTGCATCCCCCTTTATATCAATCATATTGATATTGTTTAGCAAAATATCAATTTTTTATACTTACTGTATCGTTATTTTTTTTTATTTTTAACACTCAATTTGTGCATTTAATAGAAAACTCTATAACTCGAATTTTTTGGCGTCTCCCTTGATGTTCGATTTATAGAGGTTCTACTGTATATTAGAAGCAAGCTCTCTTTTAAAGCAGTCGTCTCATCCTAAAATGTGTATTATCTACCTTTAAACACATTTTTAAAATGTTTCTACATATAGCTGTAATATCGTCAGTAAACGTCTTTAAAATTGTACAATCTTCAGCTCCATACATAATTAAATAAATATAAATAAAAAGGATATTATTATACAGTAAGTGAAATAAAAAAAAATTATTTAGGTAACTTCAGGGCACATCATATATATGATTTTTCTGAAATAATTTTAAATACAGTACCGAATATTATTCTGCAAGAAACGTTTAGACGTTTTGATAATATTTAATTGTATTTGTACATTTGGATTTTTTACTTCATTTTTTTAAAGGAAAAAATGTTACAAAAAGGCTTTCATATTTTCATATTCTATAGAGATGGTAATTTTTTCTCAAGAAGACATTTAGATGAATTGATAACAAAAGCTAATAAAATCAAATATTTGAGAGATGTATCAAAGAAATTTTCCTTTTTTTCCTATATAATTGAAAAATAGTGGGAAAAATAATAGATTTGTTTTATAAATTTATTCTTGGTTTGAACGTTGAATGAATAAACTTACCGAATTACAATCATAATAATAAAAAATAAATAAAAAAGGCGGCCTGCAATGCTTTTCAGATTGTTCTGAACGGTGACAGAGGCACAAATCTTAATAAATTGGAGAAAAATCCCAAAAAAGTTTCAAATATCTGGGATGTGAAATATCAAATCTAAGAACTACCGAAATTTTATTTGAGAATTGAGAAGTTTCTCAGTAAGACACCTATGTTGATTTTTAACCAAATGGGTCAATTGGTTTTAGGGGAAAAACGAAAATTAATTTGATAAAATTGAGCTTTAAAAGTACATTCAATCACTTTTTTGAATTTCATGAAACATTTTTTGATAGTTGATGCCACTTAAAATACATGGTGTTTGTCCCCTGTCCGGTGCAACCTCGGTATGGAGTGGGTTCAGTGAACATTTTTTCAAATTTGTTAACTGCCCTTACATAGATTATAATTGTTTAATGCAAAGTTTAATTTACTTGTCTTCTGTAAGGGCTCTCACCCTACTAATTATACATGCTGGTTGTTGTACCCCTGGTAAATAAAAGACAAAAACGTAGTCTCAAATTTTGCTTTCCCAGGATTTCTTTGCCTCACAATTCAGAATTTGAAAATAATTTTCACCTAAATTCTCGACTAATCCAGACTAAGATCATTCATTATGTATAACTCTGTTTAGTTATTTCCAAATGATTTATTTTAAACATTTTCTGTCTAAGATCATTTACAGGTTTCTATTGAATAAACCTAAAGATATAATAATCCAAATGATTAAAGTTAAATCTCTATTTTTTCTAATATTTTCTAGCATTGTGGCAAAGTTTTTTTTTTTTTTTTCAGATTGATTAATTGTTTATTTGCTATATTTACAATCAGTTAAAATTTAACTATAAGTAAATTTGATGACAGTGAGTATAAAAAAAAATAATAATAAAAAATAACAAAAACAAAAATAATATAAAACAAAAATACAAAGTAATAAATGGCAATATATACAAAATTAGATAAAATAAAATAATCTACAAAATAATATAATCTGTACAAAAACAATAAGTAGAAGTGCTGAATAAGAATACATGAATATAGGTAATACAAAATAGTTGAAACAAATAATGAGAAGCAAGAGAGAAATGAACATGAATATGTAGAAAATAATGGAATATATACACAAATAAATATAAAATATGTACAAAATAAATAAAAATATAAAATATGTACAAAATAAATGTAATAATTAAATAACTTTGCACTAAAAGTAATAGCTCATAATTACCCCACTTTTTTTTCTTTTATTTGGAGACAGATTTTTTTCCTAAAATATAAAAAAATAACCATGATATAAAAGTCGTGTTTCATATAAAAAATCTTTAATTCAACATATTTTGTGGCAAAGTAAGGATTGAGAAAAAAAATAATTTGCCTATTGTCTATCTAGAAGGAGTTATATCTGAATCAGAGATTGGTCATCGCTGGGAGGTTGTTTACTCTTTGTGTAATTACATTTTTTTATCAGCTGTTATTTAAAACTATTTCAACTCATCAAATAATAAAGTGATTGTCGCTATAGTACAGTTATATTACATATACAATATATATTTTTATATGTCGGTACAGTATTGATATATACAATTTCTAGATGTCCATATTGATACCAAACTGACATGGGCTGATCATACGTCAGTCATAAGGTAAGAAACGTAGTCCCATTGGTTTCTTAATTACACTGTATTATTCATATTTCCATTCTATAATTAACTACGATATAATACATTGGGTGGCTTCTAGTTTTAGTGCTAATGTTTTCAGATTCCGAAAGAAAGCACTAAGAATAATAATTAATATTTATCAAAGAACAAGCACACTTAAAAAACTTTAAATCTTTCCTGCGTTTTTTTAAATATTAAAGTATTATTGATCATTAGAAAAAAAAATATGAATATTTCCCTTCTCAATAAAATTTCGAATTAAATATTTTTTCTTTCGTTTTGAAAAGTATAACATAGAAGATTAAACTTTTTAATGTCCTTCCCCACTTTTTAAATGCAATATATACAACAAAAATATTTAAGAATCTACTACAGATGTTCCTTTTTCTAAGAATGATTGATAATTGTGTGCTATTACTTGATTACGATGAACAGGTTTTTACAAAATAAATTTTCGTATTACTTTAGGTTAGTAATAAAAGAAAATATATAAATTTTGATACATGTGTTATCCTATGTGATATCCATACCAATAACTGTAACTAACAAAGTAATACAAAAATGTGAAGTAAAAAAATATTTATTCTGATCAAGTAATAGCTCATAATTACCCCACTTTTTTTTCTTTTATTTGGAGACGGATTTTTTTTTCTAAAATATAAAAAAATAACCATGATATAAAAGTCGTGTTTCATATATAAAAGCTTTAATTCAACATATTTTGCTTTATTTTCTATTTTATTGGGTGAGGTCTTATACCAATAAATATCCTATCAGTTCCTTCGTAATCACTATTTGTTTAATATTTTTGTTAGTATTTACTTTATTGGTATTTGTTAATTAATTAATTAAAATATTTTTTAGTTCTATTTTTTTAAATAATATATATATATATATATATATATATATATATATATATATATATATATATATATATATATATTATATCCTTATGAGTACCTGTCACTAGGCAACCTTCCTCTCTCATGACACTTTCATTGCGAGTGGTTGTTGCATATGACAACAGATGAAACTATATAATAGAAATAGAAAAAAAAAAAAAAAGAGTTTACGTGGAAAAAATTTCAGAAATTTCTCTCAACAGTGCAATAACATTATCGAAAGTTCAGGATAATGGATATAGAATGTTTGTGATGTAAGCTATGAATATGAGCTAAGGTGATAAGGGAGGGTATTGAGGAGCCACCCTGCGGGTCACGGATGAGCGAGCACCCCCCGGCTCTCTTATATCCGGCATATAGGGTGTCAACCAGGGTCTCCCTTCTTAATGGCAGTTATATTAGCGTTGATCAGGAGAATGGGCCCATTTAGATCAATTCAACTGTGAACATGGACCAACCCCCCCTCCCTTCAACTTCTGGTAAGGTGACCACTGGTCCTCGATACTCCACAAATGGTAAACACAAATTTTGTGTCGATATATTTATTCTATTGGGGGTTTAGGTTTATGGTGTTCAAAAACATACATTATTATTTTTTTCTATGAACTATCAATAATATTCTATTTTCGCAAATATTTTACAAATAGTCCATACAGCGATCCTGAAATCATTGTAGAGTTTTAACGACAATATAGGAGTCACAGAGGTCAACAATTTATATTTATTTTTTACCAAAAGTTTGGATATTAAGAATAGAATAATTTAATTTATTGCTTATGAAAAGAGTTATTAACTATGAAATTATTTCCGACAAATTATTTATTTCATTTTATTATATAATTATTCTTGTAATAATCTTGTGTTTTAGTTAAACATGAAAACTTATTACAAAGACGTTACTAAAGACTTGGAAAATTATATTTATTTGATATCTGCTTCTTTCTAGGGCTGCTGCTTTATAACTTTCTGTCTGCATCCTCATTTTATTTTTTATGATTTTGAGATGTTTTCCTTTCTAATTGCTTCTTTGAGTTCTCAATATATAATTTCTTTCTGTTCTCTAATAAAAAGTCATATTTATTTATTTTAATATTAATGGTAAATTATCTAATCGACAAAAACTGAATTGTTATACCTATCTTCTCCGACCTCTCTGGACCTATGGCTTACAAATATATGGTACAGCCAAGACTTCGAACATCAAAAGAATGTAGGTATTTCAATCCAAGACTCTCCGACTGATCAAGCAATGCTCAACATACGTTAGCAACAAGACTTTATACCGCAACTTGAACGTCACACCCATCAAACATTTATACCAATGTTTCTACACAAAAATTTACATACACACCAATTCTGAGGTTCGCAAAATCCTAAATACATACATATTTACCCCACAATAAGATTAAAGAGAGTTTGACATAGAGATCTCCTGGTATGAAGTGATGCCATGAGGTTCACCGCTGGCTGTTTTTTCCTCTCTCAAGCCTTTCTGTCATATTTATTTTTACTATTTTATTTTATTTATTTATTTTAAATCTTTTGTATGGCACATGTCAGCCCAGCTGCTGGTTGTGTATTTTTTTCATAGTTATGGCTTAAGATAAATAAATACAATACAAATATATTATTGGTATATTTTTATTTTTATTTATTTTCCCATCATTGTTATATTGCGTCATACATTTCATACTTAATATTTACTAATTCCTATTATTGTTGATCTAATGTAACAATATAGAAGAGGATGTAACGAGCCCTATATCGCCATAAGCATGTATTATAGTATTATCTCTACTACAATAAAAGTTTATATATATTTTTATATACATAAAATAAAATATATTTATAGATAGTTATTATAACTCATGCCCGGGCTTCAAACTACGAGGTCATATCGCCTACTACCAGAGCGCTCTTTCGTCACTCTGGTGGACATGAGCCCGACTCTACTGTGGGAGTCCGACATTTTGCCTATCCTAAATTTCTATTCAACTAGGGTAGAGGTCATTAACGAGTACCTGACATCGTACATCGCTTAACGTCCCATTCAAAGGACTGCGTGCTCAAGTTTATTTTACCTCCCAGATAAAATAAGCTAAGGACCTCGGCCGGGTTTGGAACCCGCGATCTTGAGCTCAGTAAGCAAGGACGCATACCACTGAGCTACCGGCACCCTCTATATCTTTATATTATTTATTTATTATGATAACTCATCTTGACCATCCCGGACTACTTTATGGAAACTTCTCTTTATAATGAATCTTGTTTCAGATTCATTCTGCAGAAGATGTGATGAGATGGAGGACAGCAGGCTACACTTCTTGGGCCATTGTGAAGACATCGATGGAGAATCTTCGACAAGGAATACCTTAACCCAGATGACTTGAGGAAGCAGAGCGTGAAAGGATCCAGTGCTTCATTGAATTGGTAAGAGAAGTTGGACAACAGTGGGTGGCTGTTATATGGACCTTCAGGCTTTGGATGACATGGGTACACCATCCACCCCTGCAATCAATCTATCTCTATTGTTTTTCCATTCTAGTCTAGCTATAAGTATAGGGGAAGTTACGTCGTCGATTAAAAATTCGAAATTGAGTTTTGGCCGGAATTTTATGCTTCGCGATTCCCTGGATCCAAAACTAAAAAACGAAAGTCATATCTGTGTGTATGTTTGTGAACAAGATAACTCCCGATTTCTAAGTTGAGGAACGAGAACATATTTTGGAACTTGTAATAAATAAATAAAACCAACTTATTTTTGAAATATTGTCTATTCCACCAAATCAGGTGTCCATCGTCAGGTGTCGAACTGTTCATAACTAGACCTGTAAGCCCAAAACCGGTAGTTTTGTAAATATCTTTGGTGGAATAGACAATATTTCAAAAATTAGTTTGTTCTATTTATTTAACTCCCGATTTATTTTATATAAATACCGAGAAAACTTGAGTAAAATTGATTTTCAGCCAAATTGATCAGATAAGTAAGGCTTTTGGGAGGAAAAGGTAATGAGGGGGTCGGAAAACATGAAAATCCGGCTAATGCTGAACACCGAATTTCTGACCCATTACATAACTTCCCCCATTCTTCGTATAGTTGGGGAAGCAGAAAGGACCTGAGTGCTTTGGTGTAGAGCTGCCAGGGAGCGCTAGTTGTCGTATTTATTACTGCATAGCATCGCAAACAGATGCTCCTGGGCTCTTGTAATTTTCCACTTGTTAGTCCTGATCTGCATAATACCTTTTTAAGCAACTGTTTGTCTGCAGCACAAACATGCAATTTTCTTAATTTATTTTATTTTTCCAAGTAGAAGAAGAGCAATTTAAATGGATTGGTGTTGGGGTGGCTGCGAAACAGCATTGTCCTGTCACTAGTTAAATGGAGGTTCGATCTGGGGAAGAACAACCGCTGCAGACCAGATATGTGACACTCTAATCTCGTTTCTTTGTCTTTCTCTGTGTGTACAACAACCCTCTGTAGGTTTTACTGTTTGACTTTGTTTTTTCTGTTTTTTGTTTGTTTGTGTGTGTGTCTCGGTTTGTAGAAGAGGTGATTCCCACCTGAATGGACTACACAGAACGGAGGGGTTGTGGGCAATTAAGGCATTCGTCTGTGAAATTAGGTCTGTGGAAGAGGAGAGAAGAGGACTGGGAGAGGCCAATGTTATTAAAAACGCCATTATGGTCCTCCAGGCCGGACGGATGGGGAACACTGGCTCACTCTAGCCGCCCTACAATCAACTAACATACACGCCTGTCTCACTCTACCGGACAAGCAATCAACTAACACACACCCATCCTCCCACCTGCCTTTGTTCTCTCAATTATCAGCTTATTGAAAGCTAATTTATGAAAGTCTTTTTAAATTTATTAATTATTATTAATCTTTCAATACTTCTTTTTTTTTGTTGAGCCAATTCAATTTCGTTTTAACGAGTTGAAATATTATCCTACAGAGCGCCCCCCCATGTAATTAGTGACCGACCCCTAAATCCCGAAATTATTTTAATTGCTTCCCTCACTGAAATTGAGTAGGAAGTTAATTAGTCCAATATCATCGACTGAGGCTGCCCCTTCATTGAGTGAATAATAGTAACGTAGCCATCGAGCAAGGGCGTAGTCAAAAAAAGGGGGAGGGGACTGGGTGGTCCTACACCGCCCTCACCAAAACTAACAATTATAAAGAGAAAAACAAGATCATGATAATACTTTTAGCTTCCATTAATAAGATTTATAATATCTAAGATAAAGTAATAATATTGTTATAGGTTAGGTTTTATGACTCATGCCCGGGCTTTAACTACGAGGCCATGAGCGCTCTTTCGTCACTCTGGTGGACATGAGCCCGACTCTAATTTTGGAGTCCAAAATTTTGCCTACCCTAAATTTTTATTCACCTAGGGTAGGGGTCTTTAACGAGTACCTGACATCGTATAGGCTCCATCGCTTAACGTCCCATCCGAAGGACGGCGTGCTTAAGTTTATTTTACCTCCTATATAAAATAAACTAAGGGCCTCGGCCGGGTTTCGAACCCACGTCCTTGAGCTCAGAAGCCAAGCACGCATACCACTGAGCTACCGGCGCCCTCAGTATTGTTATAAATTATTATTATGATCATGTTTTAATTGTCAGTTTTGGTTATGGGAGGGGTAGGACCATCCATTACCCCCTCCCTCCCTCTCCCCACTTCTCCTCTTGGCTACGTTACTGTTATTGAACTAATTAACTACTTTAATTGTCAGTTTTGGTTATGGGAGGGGTAGGACCATCCATTACCCCCTCCCTCCCTCTCCCCACTTCTCCTCTTGGCTACGTTACTGTTATTGAACTAATTAACTACTTTAATTGTCAGTTTTGGTTATGGGAGGGGTAGGACCATCCATTACCCCCTCCCTCCCTCTCCCCACTTCTCCTCTTGGCTACGTTACTGTTATTGAACTAATTAACTACTTTAATTGTCAGTTTTGGTTATGGGAGGGGTAGGACCATCCATTACCCCCTCCCTCCCTCTCCCCACTTCTCCTCTTGGCTACGTTACTGTTATTCAACTAATTAACTACTTTAATTGTCAGTTTTGGTTATGGGAGGGGTAGGACCATCCATTACCCCCTCCCTCCCTCTCCCCACTTCTCCTCTTGGCTACGTTACTGTTATTGAACTAATTAACTACTTTAATTGTCAGTTTTGGTTATGGGAGGGGTAGGACCATCCATTACCCCCTCCCTCCCTCTCCCCACTTCTCCTCTTGGCTACGTTACTGTTATTGAACTAATTAACTACTTTAATTGTCAGTTTTGGTTATGGGAGGGGTAGGACCATCCATTACCCCCTCCCTCCCTCTCCCCACTTCTCCTCTTGGCTACGTTACTGTTATTGAACTAATTAACTACTTTAATTGTCAGTTTTGGTTATGGGAGGGGTAGGACCATCCATTACCCCCTCCCTCCCTCTCCCCACTTCTCCTCTTGGCTACGTTACTGTTATTGAACTAATTAACTACTTTAATTGTCAGTTTTGGTTATGGGAGGGGTAGGACCACCCATTACCCCCTCCCTCCCTCTCCCCACTTCTCCTCTTGGCTACGTTACTGTTATTGAACTAATTAACTACTTTAATTGTCAGTTTTGGTTATGGGAGGGGTAGGACCATCCATTACCCCCTCCCTCCCTCTCCCCACTTCTCCTCTTGGCTACGTTACTGTTATTGAACTAATTAACTACTTTAATTGTCAGTTTTGGTTATGGGAGGGGTAGGACCATCCATTACCCCCTCCCTCCCTCTCCCCACTTCTCCTCTTGGCTAAGTTACTGTTATTGAACTAATTAACTACTTTAATTGTCAGTTTTGGTTATGGGAGGGGTAGGACCATCCATTACCCCCTCCCTCCCTCTCCCCACTTCTCCTCTTGGCTACGTTACTGTTATTGAACTAATTAACTACTTTAATTGTCAGTTTTGGTTATGGGAGGGGTAGGACCATCCATTACCCCCTCCCTCCCTCTCCCCACTTCTCCTCTTGGCTACGTTACTGTTATTGAACTAATTAACTACTTTAATTGTCAGTTTTGGTTATGGGAGGGGTAGGACCATCCATTACCCCCTCCCTCCCTCTCCCCACTTCTCCTCTTGGCTACGTTACTGTTATTGAACTAATTAACTACTTTAATTGTCAGTTTTGGTTATGGGAGGGGTAGGACCATCCATTACCCCCTCCCTCCCTCTCCCCACTTCTCCTCTTGGCTACGTTACTGTTATTGAACTAATTAACTACTTTAATTGTCAGTTTTGGTTATGGGAGGGGTAGGACCACCCATTACCCCCTCCCTCCCTCTCCCCACTTCTCCTCTTGGCTACGTTACTGTTATTCAACTAATTAACTACTTTAATTGTCAGTTTTGGTTATGGGAGGGGTAGAACCATCCATTACCCCCTCCCTCCCTCTCCCCACTTCTCCTCTTGGCTACGTTACTGTTATTGAACTAATTAACTACTTTAATTGTCAGTTTTGGTTATGGGAGGGGTAGGACCATCCATTACCCCCTCCCTCCCTCTCCCCACTTCTCCTCTTGGCTACGTTACTGTTATTGAACTAATTAACTACTTTAATTGTCAGTTTTGGTTATGGGAGGGGTAGGACCATCCATTACCCCCTCCCTCCCTCTCCCCACTTCTCCTCTTGGCTACGTTACTGTTATTGAACTAATTAACTACTTTAATTGTCAGTTTTGGTTATGGGAGGGGTAGGACCATCCATTACCCCCTCCCTCCCTCTCCCCACTTCTCCTCTTGGCTACGTTACTGTTATTGAACTAATTAACTACTTTAATTGTCAGTTTTGGTTATGGGAGGGGTAGGACCATCCATTACCCCCTCCCTCCCTCTCCCCACTTCTCCTCTTGGCTACGTTACTGTTATTCAACTAATTAACTACTTTAATTGTCAGTTTTGGTTATGGGAGGGGTAGGACCATCCATTACCCCCTCCCTCCCTCTCCCCACTTCTCCTCTTGGCTACGTTACTGTTATTGAACTAATTAACTACTTTAATTGTCAGTTTTGGTTATGGGAGGGGTAGGACCATCCATTACCCCCTCCCTCCCTCTCCCCACTTCTCCTCTTGGCTACGTTACTGTTATTGAACTAATTAACTACTTTAATTGTCAGTTTTGGTTATGGGAGGGGTAGGACCATCCATTACCCCCTCCCTCCCTCTCCCCACTTCTCCTCTTGGCTACGTTACTGTTATTGAACTAATTAACTACTTTAATTGTCAGTTTTGGTTATGGGAGGGGTAGGACCATCCATTACCCCCTCCCTCCCTCTCCCCACTTCTCCTCTTGGCTACGTTACTGTTATTGAACTAATTAACTACTTTAATTGTCAGTTTTGGTTATGGGAGGGGTAGGACCATCCATTATCCCCTCCCTCCCTCTCCCCACTTCTCCTCTTGGCTACGTTACTGTTATTCAACTAATTAACTACTTTAATTGTCAGTTTTGGTTATGGGAGGGGTAGGACCACCCATTACCCCCTCCCTCCCTCTCCCCACTTCTCCTCTTGGCTACGTTACTGTTATTCAACTAATTAACTACTTTAATTGTCAGTTTTGGTTATGGGAGGGGTAGGACCATCCATTACCCCCTCCCTCCCTCTCCCCACTTCTCCTCTTGGCTACGTTACTGTTATTGAACTAATTAACTACTTTAATTGTCAGTTTTGGTTATGGGAGGGGTAGGACCATCCATTACCCCCTCCCTCCCTCTCCCCACTTCTCCTCTTGGCTACGTTACTGTTATTGAACTAATTAACTACTTTAATTGTCAGTTTTGGTTATGGGAGGGGTAGGACCATCCATTACCCCCTCCCTCCCTCTCCCCACTTCTCCTCTTGGCTACGTTACTGTTATTGAACTAATTAACTACTTTAATTGTCAGTTTTGGTTATGGGAGGGGTAGGACCACCCATTACCCCCTCCCTCCCTCTCCCCACTTCTCCTCTTGGCTACGTTACTGTTATTCAACTAATTAACTACTTTAATTGTCAGTTTTGGTTATGGGAGGGGTAGGACCATCCATTACCCCCTCCCTCCCTCTCCCCACTTCTCCTCTTGGCTACGTTACTGTTATTGAACTAATTAACTACTTTAATTGTCAGTTTTGGTTATGGGAGGGGTAGGACCATCCATTACCCCCTCCCTCCCTCTCCCCACTTCTCCTCTTGGCTACGTTACTGTTATTGAACTAATTAACTACTTCAATTATTGTTCAGCTATTTCAGTGGAATTAAAAAATGTCATCTACGAAATCGTTGTAGATTCAAAATATGTACTAAATTGAGCATATTTCCAAAAGAGCTGATCCGATTAACGTCAAAATCCCCAGGCCTTGAGTCCTTTACTGTGTCGAACAACTTGAAAAAGCGACATTAAATAATTTTTTTCAGCAGTTATTGTGAACGAAAGAAAATAAAATTCCATAGACAGACATCGAGGGACTTTCATTTCCTTACGGAAATATCAGGAGAGAATGTAGAAGTATAAAGAGTGTTTTGGAAGAAGTGAGGATAGAGAAGACTAATGTGATTGGGGCTCCAGAGAATGTATTAGGTCGTCAGCAAAGTTTCTTGAAGAGCTGTACAAGTCCATTTGAAGATGAAATGTCCAGTTGAGTCCAATGTCTGTGGTGCCCCCCATCTCGACGGATAGCCAGACAGACCGACTTTGATTTAATTTCATCTTCCTACCCTCCTCCTGTATGACAACACTTCCAATTCTGTCTGCTTTGGCTCTTCTCAGACTAAGACAGTCAGTATTCGGTGGTTAAGTGTTCAGAATTACTGACTACTAACCTCAATGGCCAGGCTTCAGTCCTCTCTTTACGAAATGTTCGAACATCAGAATACCTCGGATTCTATCCAGTTGTAGGAATTGGGGAGAAAGCTCGTTGCAAACCTACCCTTAATGACTGCATAATAAAGCTCGTTGCAAACCTACCCTTAATGACTGCATAATAAAGCTCGTTGCAAACCTACCCTTAATGACTGCATAATAAAGCTCGTTGCAAACCTACCCTTAATGACTGCATAATAAAGCTCGTTGCAAACCTACCCTTAATGACTGCATAATAAAGCTCGTTGCAAACCTACCCTTAATGACTGCATAATAAAGCTCGTTGCAAACCTACCCTTAATGACTGCATAATAAAGCTCGTTGCAAACCTACCCTTAATGACTGCATAATAAAGCTCGTTGCAAACCTACCCTTAATGACTGCATAATAAAGCTCGTTGCAAACCTACCCTTAATGACTGCATAATAAAGCTCGTTGCAAACCTACCCTTAATGACTGCATAATAAAGCTCGTTGCAAACCTACCCTTAATGACTGCATAATAAAGCTCGTTGCAAACCTACCCTTAATGACTGCATAATAAAGCTCGTTGCAAACCTACCCTTAATGACTGCATAATAAAGCTCGTTGCAAACCTACCCTTAATGACTCCATAATAAAGCTCGTTGCAAACCTACCCTTAATGACTCCATAATAAAGCTCGTTGCAAACCTACCCTTAATGACTGCATAATAATATCATTATTCAAATTGTTTTTTTTATATTCTTATTTAGGTATTCATTTATTTTATTTCTATTGATTTATTAATTTTAATTTTTATTTTTGCTTTGTTTTTCATATGTTGCACATTGTGACCTGGGAAAGAGACGTAAGAAAGAAATACGAAAAGAACAATCAATTAATTTTTTGCTCCCTAGGGGCGGTAGCGATCTGCGGTAAGGGAGGGCCACCTGAGGGGAATAACGGTTGTCTAGTCTGTGAGGAATTTGATAACGATGACAGATATTTTTTTAAATACATTTTTTAATATTTGTATTGTTTGTATTAGTATCTATTATCCGATAATTTTCTGTTCTTAAAAATGAAAATATTATTATTATTTTTTTTTTTTTGTCTTTATAATGTTGGTCGCAACTGTTGCCATGACGCAACAACCAGCTACCAAGAGGACTACATTGAATGTGGATGTCTTGATTGGCGTGAGAGAGGAAGGCCATCAATGAATGGGGATATTATGATTTTGTTTCAAGTGGGGGGGTTGCAATTTGGGATTATAATAAGTCACGGTTCCACCTCCTCATCAATCTCCTGGGAGGATTGTGTGGCAAGTGTGGTGAAGAAAGTGAGTGGATGTATGGATTTGGGTGTGAGTGCAATTTGCTGTGGAAACGTCTGTAAAGGTCCTGAATTGTGTCGTGTACTGTGTTTATCATGAGGTCATTGTGAAGTGTTCTGTTACTTATATATGGTGGGCATTGTGTAATGAGTCTGAGTGTCTTTGACTGGAAAACCTGGATACGTTTCAGGTTAGATATTTTAGCCGAACCGTAGATTTGTGAGCCATACATCCAGAATGGCTTTATTAGAAATGTGTAGATGTTACGCTTTTGTGTTAAGGGTAATTTTGAATGTCTGTGCAGAAGAGAATAAAGCATTTTAAATAGTTTGTTTAGTGTATTACGTATGAGGCTTGTATGTGGGTTCCATGTCAGTCGTCTGTCCAGAGTAAGTCCCAAATATCTTACTGTGTTAGTCTGAGGGAGGGGCTTGTTGTAGATAAAAACGGCGGGACATGTATCTCGTCTTAATGTAAATGTGATATGTTGTGATTTGTTCGTGTTGAGTTTAATTTTCCAAATGTTGCACCAGTTCTCAATTTGGGTAACATGGTGTTGTAATGTGAACGAGGCATGTATGGAAGATTCAGCAGCAGCTAAAAGATGGCAGTGTCATCGGCGTATGTAGCTGTCAAGGTATGTGGTGACGTGGGCATGTCTGAGGAGTAAAGTGTATATAACAAAGGAGATAAAATAGACCCTTGAGGCACGCCTGCCAAGATGGGCTGCAACGAAGAGACAGCAGAGCCCTGTCGGACGACGAAGTATCTGTGTGCTAAATATGGTTGTAGGATGAGGTAGTATGTGTGTGGAAGTAAAGGCCTCAATTTGTAAAGAAGTCCCGGGTGCCATACTCGGTCAAAAGCCTGACTTACGTCAAGAAAGGCCCCTGCTGCATACAACTTTCTCTCTAAGGCAGAAGCTATGAAATCCACAACCCTGTGTAACTGATGTGTTGTCGAATGTTGTGAACGAAAGCCGAACTGATGATCTGAGAGTACTTGCTGGGATGTTATGATAGTTATGAGTCTTTTATAGAGTAATTTTTCAAAAAGTTTTGAGCAAAGAGGAAGAAGACCGATAGGGCGATATGACGAAGGGCCTACTGCGTTTTGTGATGAAGTCATGGCGAACCGTGGATGTGTAAACTCTCCAAACAGTTTCTGTTATATTTGTGGAGAATTTATGATTAAGAAACATCAAATAATTATTTGAATTCTATTAATGTAGAAGCAGGTAAGTTAAGATATTAAGAGGACGTTATTTAAGAACTTTCAGCTAATTTATCTATAACTGCTTTATGAATTAGTGCTAATTCTAAAATTGATTAAAATAATTAGTGAATAATTCTCCACTTAAAGAGCTTCTCAATCTATTTTTAATGAGGGGGTGAGTGTGAAGTACCAGACCTCCAGTGTGTCACTGAGATATAAAAAAAAATGCTTCGAACTTTTGTTGCTTCTGTTTGAAAGACCTTTAAAATGAAGTGCAACCTGACCTCATTTTCCACTGGAGACTTTGAAGTTAGTGAGCATGAAGTGCTCCTGGCGGAGGGTGGAGTCAGTTATGAATAAACTAAAAAGGGTAGGTCACTAAATTTTCAACCCGTGAAATAAATAATAAATTTACAGTTCCCCAAAATTATTGTAAATATACAAAAATCGGAAAATGTTGATGGATGTGTTGATGAGTGTCCATTGTTTTTGATAGTTATTTTTTCCTTTCTGTTCTGATGATTCTTTCCAACTTTCCCAGCTGTTTGTTGTGTAGGAAAATCTGGATGTGTGTCATTGAAAATGTGAATGAATGTATCAACACGTATTTTTCGAATGACCAAAGAGGAGACAACTTTCAAGGATGAATGTCAGTGATTCTCCGATCCATGTGAAAATTAGGATATCTTGTCGGAATGGTCTCACGGGAAACGTGATGGCGGATGTGTGAGGTGCAATACAGGATGGCAAAGCAGGTGGTGACCATACAGTCCGCCCTTCCTGCCTCATGTGAAGACACACACACAGCTCCCTCCATCGCTCGATCCTTACCTTATAAGTTCTCTGTATAGAAATAATGTCATGGCCTATGAAAGTTTAATTAAAAATGCCTCAAGGAGAACCACACTTTGCTGGGCTCCTCATACCTTGAGACCAACTGCAATACACCAAACTCGTTGCCTTGAGAAGTTGTCGCTGAAAAATTCGATGTTGCGGTTTCACACGAATATCATGTTTTGAGCAACCGTTAATCCAAAAATGGATAAAAAAAAAGTGTCAGGGATTCACGACCATTGTGCTTCTCCAATGCTAATTAATCAGCTAACTTTTCGCTCTCCCTCTGAAACTCACCGATTTGGCTGACAATCAACAGGTGTCTTCTGAATCCTCATACGAAATTTTACTTATGTATTCGCTATCGACAATTTTGACTTAAGCTCTCTCCTCTGAATTTCGTTGAAAAGTGACGTTGACCAAATGTTACTGTATATGTGTGAACATAGAAACTCCTGATAGAATGAATCTATTTGAAATTTAATCAAATTTATTTGAGGATGCTTATGCCCCTGCCCAAAACACTTTAATAGGTGTTTTGAAAATCAATAATTTCAGTCAAATCAGTGGAAGCGATCCCTTAAACCTCAATAACTGTTGACACATTTTATAAGAGCATTGCTAAGACTTTGAGTAAGACATCTATTGATTTTCAGCCAAATTGGGAATTTAAAAGCGAAAAAATAGTTGATTACGAATTATTCGAGGTGGGGAAGTACATTGTCGATGACACATACACCTTGGGGCTATATTTTTGCTGTTATGTTAGTAGTGCTATGTTGTGTCCAGAGTAGCAGAGTAGCAACCCCACCCCACCCCTTCCCCTAGCTCTGACAAATCATTGGAAAGGGTCTCAGGCTCCCCCTGGAAATATTTTCATTACATATAATCCTGGGGGGGGGGGACTTTGTTTCTGAGAAGTTGGAGGGTGAAGCCTCCCCCCTCCCCCAATTTTTGTTCGGGAGCTTGGCATCAGTCAAGTCCGGCTTAGCTCCACCGCCCCACTCTCAAGTACGGACCGACTTACAAAACTTCCCCTAAAAACCCTATAGCTCATTGGGCGCCCCATTAATATGAGAGGGTGAGGGGGGGGGGGGGGGGGGGGTAGGATTTATGTGAGGAGTTGTCCATGTGAAATATGGCCGCCGGATAGAACTTGTAAATTTTCAGATTAATCCATTTAGGTCAAACTTTTATAGGGGAAAAAATAAGATCACAATAGTCACTTAAATCATTAATTCAACGATGATTATCACTTTGCCTGACAAACTCAACAGAAAATTCACCATTTACAATGTGTTTCTGAAGCCTGATGACGTCACCAACTTTCATAAGGACTTACCAAGTGCCATTCGTTGGGCCACACTTCCACGAGAAACTCACCATTCACGCCAATCTTCTCATTCAAACACTACTCAGCCCACCAACCCTCCCCGCCTACTCAAGCGAACTTGGCAGCGTGACTTGCTCGGGCTGTAGTCTCAGCTGTGCTTCTAAACGCCACGCACCTCTGCAGTGAAGTAATCTCACACACAATTCTCAGCCAGATGCACTCCACCCTCAAGACTTCCGACAAATGATCTTGACAAGGAAATTTCATATTTCCGTTCTTCTCCCTAATACAAAAACATTTATAACTATAAACCTACCTATTTATGGTCTTTTTCTCTTAAACTTTGCTCATGCAATATGAATAAGTTTACTGCATATTAAATTCCCGAATGCACTATTAAAGTCGGAGGCCATATTGCCGGGACTGTTCTTGAAGACAATGGCGACCCACTTCTTATCAACTATTAAAAATTCCTGATGTAGCCGTCATTTATTCCCGAACTAAATAAATTATTTATTTGAAGTCGGTGGATAACACCATTTTGATGTTTTTTTTCTTTGAGATTTCTCATTTCATGAAAAACCGTAATGTTTTTGTTCGTGTTTCTGTCTTCTGTGGGAAGGATCTAGCTCCAACATAAAAAAAAAGTATGACATTGAAAACCGTATTGTGTCTTAATAATAATTATCCGTTATAATGTCAGGCAGCGACTAAGAAATATCATTTTTGTTTTTTTGATAATTTAGATCTATTCCGTAGATCCATATTTGGAATACAAGTAGAAATGCCCCCTCATGTAAAACGACGTACATTTTATTCTTTTATGTCAAATATATCGATATAATGAAAAAAAAAAAAAAAATTGTAAATCACAGTCAATGCACTTCCCCAGCACGAATTAAATAATTAAGTTTCTTCCAAAAGCAATCGACCATTTTGTGTCGACGATTTTTGATTTGAACCCCTCTCCGAGGTGTCCTTTTGGGGTTCTGCATATATACAATTTACGTACATATACAATTTCATGTCGGGAGTGCTCTCAAATACACTCACACAAAGACGCACAAATATACAATTTGTTTTTACGAAAAGCTGTCCACTCTCCGTATGTACTCATATCACGCCTCTACTGCACATAGTACTCTGAGCTGGGATGTGTCATCCCGATATTCCGATCATGTTCTCTCATTCCCCAAATGGAATAGTCCTGTTTATCTTTGAAACACCCCCCTTACTTATATCTTTGGTATATTTTTTCTTTGTTATTTTTCCTTCCCACCCCCTTATATATATATTTTTTCGCCCTCTTGTTCGGGGGGGAAACACAACCCTCCCCTCATAAACCTCTGATCCTCTACCCTCACACTTCTTAACTTCCTCGCCTTTTTCAAAAACCCACCAAAAGTCACAAATATTAACAATAATGTGCCACCTCTACTGGCCCCTTATTGCGCCCCCCCCCCCCCCTTTTTTTGATATTTTTATATAAATTAGAAAGAACGACAATTTACTGCACTGTTATCTTTGGGGCTCTTCTTATATAAAAGAGAGTTCCATTATTTTCTTCCTACAAGAAAATAAGGAAAACATTTTCTAAGGAATGTGAACGGAATTTTCTATATTTGAAGATAAAAGATGACATGAATTTCTGTATAAACAAAGATATAAGGGTGGCTCACGTTACATGGAGTATTGTTGAACACTATTTAGTTTTCGTCTGTTTCAAGTTAAACAAAGTCCGTACTAGTAGTTTTACATCTCCAGTTTTACTAAGAATCGGTCTGAAATTCGCTGCTTAGTCTTCTGCGGACACGATAACTCCCGATGTAATAAATGAACCAGGATTCAGAACCCTCTATGTAAGTCAAATATTGACTTTTAGTCCAACCGGTCGATTGGCTTTGGAGGGAGAGCGAAAACGTAATTGATTAATTCGTACATAGCCGATGATTCACCGATAAATTTTTCAAAAGTCATATACTATAGGTATATATTTTTTGAAATAGATAATATTTAAAAAAAAAAACAGTTTTTTTTTCTTAATTTTTATGTACACAAGTGTTGTATCTGCCTTCTTTTTTGCTTGCTATTTGAATAGTACTATTTGAAGCAGGTTCGGTGGGAGGGGGACAAACATCCACCCCCACCCCTTCCAAGCCCCTCTCACTCCACACTCTATGTTTTTGGTTCCAGGAGTATATATTATTTTTTTTCATCGTTTTAAAATCAGTACAGAATAAAGGGAAGACACTGGAGGCTATCTATACAAAGAGATTAGATGGCATCTGTAGCTCAGAGATAGCGTGCTTGCCTACTCAGCTCAAGATCGCGAGTTCGAAACTCGGCCTAGGTTTTTATCTTTATGATATTTTATGATAATTTACAAATGGCGATTAGGACAACGTAGAATATTTCAATAATTATTATAAATGATATTTTAATTAATAATTATTAAAAATTATATTTCAAGGTTAATTGAATTTTATTTATTTATTTAGATATTTACAACGACGAATTGTTCGTTTACTTAATTTAATTGACATACGCCGTCCTTCGGTTGGGGCGTTAAGTGATGGTCCCGATGCGATGTCTGGTACTCGTTAAAAGACCCCTCCCTCTGTAGAGTCGGGCTCATGTCCATCAGTGCGCTCGGGTAGTAGGCGTTATGACCTCGTAGTTGAAGTACAGACTTGAGAGAGCTCTTTCGTCGCTCTGGTGTCCATCAGCCGACTGTTCCTGCCCATCAATGGTACTTGACATCGCATAGACTCGGGACCAGCTTTTAACCTCTCGTCCGAACGACAGCATATTAAAGTACAACTTCCCCATAGAAAGCCTAAGGGATGCCGGGTACTCAGGCCTTGAGCACACTAGGCAAGTACGCTACATCTCTCCTCCTCCACTGCTTATTTCCATACCCAAATAAATATGATTTCTTTGTTGAACCTAAATTTTTTTTTACTTTGACAGTAGGAAAAACGTTTTATGTAACATGTGCCAAGGTTTCCTCTCACTTGTCTTGTTCTGCCTCTGAATATTATAATATATTTTTAATTACAAAACCTGGTAGAGCGCAGAAGTGCCGCTAAGTCCAGATGACAAACTCATTAAAACTTTATAAAAATTTAACTTTTTTTTTACAATTTTTCACAAAGCCACAGAAAACAAGACTAGCGTGAAGTCGTTTCAGACTTTTTCATTGCTAACCCAACTGTCCCTCCTCTCCTCAAAAAAAGTAAAATAAATAATATACAAAAATAGCGAGAAAAAAAAATGTATTGGACCAGCAAGATACAAGATACAGTTTTTGTGAGTGGCGCACCAAGACTGTAGTGTACAGCCCCGAAACCATTCACAAGGCTTTCGTGGTGATTTTTCACAAGCTTCTCGATGTGAGCTGCAAATTGAGGAACTCCCAGTTCTTCGTGGATTTTGTGATTCCTGACAAACCAGGGTGCGTTTGTTGCTATTCGGAGTATTTTGTTTTGAAATGTTTGTAGTCGTTTCATGTTAGTATTGCTGGTACCGATCCAGACTGGACAGGCGTATGTTAGAAGTGGAAGTAGGAGTGCCTTGTATAGCAGAATAGTACATGTGTGTTTAAGTGGCGTGTTTCTGTTTATGAGAGAGTAAAGGGTGTTAAGTCGTGAATATGCTAGCTGTAGTTTTCTGTTAATGTGCAGCTTCCATGTGAGTCGTGTATCTAAAAGTACTCCAAGATAGCGCACACCTTGGTAGCGAAACAATAAATAATAAAATACATTTTAGAACATTTCACATTAATATATACATATTGTTTATAATAATTGTTTTACTTTCCTTTAGAAAAATTCATGTAATTACTTGTGTGGGTGTAAGATCTCTGGTTCTAATTGAGACTATTCCTGGAATGTAATAAATGTAGGTTCTAGAATGAAGACAGACTAATAATAATAATAATTTTTATTGTTTAAAAGAGATCACCCCTATAAAATTGAGTTAGTGACCATTACATTTATAATATTAACATAAACATTTTGAAAATAATATATTTATCATGTGAACCATACTGTCATATATAATATATATATATTATATGTTTATCGGAATAACTAAATACAATAATGAATGTATCGTTTTTGTTATTTACCTAGGCCAGGGGTTTTTAACGAGTACCTGTACAGACACTGTACAGATTCGGGACCATCGCTTAACATGCCATCCGAAGGACGGCGTGCTCAAGGTTTTCCATCTTCCAGATTAAAACAAAAATTAAGGGCCTCGGTCGGGTTTCGAACCCGCGATCTTGAGCTCAGAAGACGCAACAGCTTCATCATCAGTGGTTTATCTATCATAGATTAACAAAATATAAAAATAATAAAATGTATAAATAACTCTTAAAGCATCAGGGTACAGAGTAAGAAGATAAAAATATAAAATTATAAAATTGTTATTTTCTTTCTCTGTACTCTGATACTTTAAGAGTTATTTATACTTTTTATTATTCGTATATTTTGTTATTCTATAATAGATGAACCACTGATGATGACGCTGTTGCGTCGAAAACCGGTTCTGGTCTAAAATAAAACAGCGGGAAGACAACATCTTTTATTTCTATGAGACTTCACATTTTCCTCTTCGATTTTCAGGGTCAAGCTTTACTGATAATATTCGAAAATATTGAATATAAAGTAAAAAAAATGATCACCCTTTCGACAAATCTCTGACAATATAAATTTTTATTGTGGCAGTTTTCCATTCCTCTTCAGATGATAAATAATTCATATTCTATTTTGGTTAATGCTGAAGTAGTTTTGTAATCCTCCTCTCATACAAAAAAATACCCCAACCCCTGCATAAATTAGACTAAAAAATTGGTATAGATGGATAGGGGAGGTAAAAGTGTGTATTAGCTGTTGGTATATCGGCGGAGCGGAATGGAAATTTATATCTGCACAAAAAAATAGAGTATAAAAAGAGTAAATGTATGGGGTAAGTGGCATTAGTTAATAGACGTGGGCTGGGGGTGGCGCGCCCTGGGGGAGTGCTTAGCGGAGGGAGGTGGTAATATGCTGGATGTGGGGTTCTTATGGCAGCCACCTTGTATATACTGAGAGACTGCACTTTCATCCCCCGTAGGTGAGGGGTGGATAAAAGGATGGAAGAATTTTATTTCTAAAAAGTAAAGTCGTAGTAAAGTACTTCTCACTCTGAAACCTGTGTGTCGATTTGGCTGAAAACCAAGAAATCACTTACTTAGGGAATTCTGAATCATCATATGAAATTTCAAGTCGATGCATTCATTACATGAACAGTAATTAGAAAAAATAAAATGAAGTAATTGAGGATTTATTGTTTTGGGAGTCACCCGACTATGGGGGGGTCTCTATAACTTATGAGGGAAACGAAAAAATCATTTTCAAGTATGATTTAAATGTATATATTAATTAACACATAAATATAATTTTAATTTATGTATTTATTCTTATTTTTTTCTGTTATAGAGAAAACCCTGATTTTGATCCTCATCGGGGATACTATGACGCCACTAATGCAGATGAAGAAGATGAATTTTGGGGATAAAAAATAAAGTTTCTTTTCAATTATGATTTTTTTTTATTGACTACCTAATTTCTATACAGAATTAAAATCATATGCTATAAATATTGACCGCATGGAGGTTGGCACTACCGGGGGGCCATTGCACATCGACCCTAGGTCCTTTAAAGCCATCATTTTCTGGGATAGGAGCAGCCCTTGTTAACCTTGATATGATAACCTTATACTACTGTTGTGTTGAAACCTCTCTTCAGATCTTCCCTTGTCTTGTCAACTTGATGATTCTTCATTATGAGGTTTTGAATTTACGTATAAAATTTCATGACTATACGTTCATTACATATACAGTTTTTTTTTTTTGGGCTTTATGTACGGTGCATATTAGTCATGTCACTGTGTTATCTAGTTATTTACAACATCCATGGCCCCGGGAGGGAGTTCTATCTACGAAATAAAACTCACTCCCGGATGGGATTCGAACCCGCAAACCATGGTGAGACCATGCAACCAAAACCCTATGCTCTAGCCCGCACAGCCACCATGGCCCCCACATATACAGTTATTGCGATTTATGTGTAAAGCACTCCAGCTAAAAATCAATCGATGTCATTCTCATGGGATTCTGAACATATATAAAAAATATTGTGTCTGTATATTCATTTTATGTGGAGTTGCCATGTTCACAGGTTAGGGACCATGGTTAGGGACAGACGCACCGACCGAGTTTAGCGGAACTTATGAAATCGGTAAGAAATTCGATGTAGAACCATCCCTTATGTTTTTAGAACCCTTGATTTCAAATTAAAAAAATCAATAAATAAAAAAAAAATCCCCTCAATGTTCTGTGAACATAACTCTCGTATGAATATGCCTATACGAAATTTTATATGTGTCCAGAACCCCATAAGCACGACAACTATCGGTTTAACTCGATTTGGCCAATGGAATGGGGTCGATCACGGGGGAGGGGGCTTAACATGAAAATACAAATAAGTGTCGAAGTAATGAATGTAATGATAAACAATTTCTGTGTAAATTCAAAACCCCTAAATTCCTGAGTTAGACATCTATTGATTTTCATTAAAATCGGTAGACAGGCTTCAGAGAGAAGGCGAAAACTTAGTTGATTAGAGCTGGGGAAAAATATCAAAAACATGAAATTCCGGTGAAAACTCGATAATACTGATTACATAACTTCTCTTATACTTTTATATTTGGGTACCTAGTAAGTCTGTTGGAATGTACAGAAATATTTTTCACTCCATCGTCAGGCCAGAAATAATCTTCAATAGAGGAATGTTTTCACATTTGGTTATATATTATTGTTAGGGATGGTTTGCGCCGAGCACTCTATGCTGTTATCCCACCCCCAGGAGCGATCAGTGGCGGATACAAGGAGGAGGGGGGTAAAAGCAGAATTACCCCCCCCCCCCCCCCTCCCCCCATATAGCGCAGAGGCTCATAAGTCAGTTTCGTTAAGTATAAAGAAATATGTACCTTAAATTGGGAAATACGTCCTAATGATGCGCGAAGGACCTCTTGCGGTTTTGCGCACAGACGTTACTGACGTCATTCTTTTACAGACTCAGACTGTTACTCAACCTGTTACTATTATAATAGTATTTCAGTCTTTATTATTAATTCATGCGTTCATGTGCTTCGTCAAACCAGCCAAAATATTAGCCCCTTGTTCTTCTCCTTCCAAATCTTGAATCAACACAATCCCCCCCCCTGATGAACGAAGATCCTGGATCCGCCCTTGATAGCGATAAGCTTCCTCTTCATCGACTCATACTGTCCGACACTTTATACTGGACCTAAGATAAACCTTGTGAAGTATAATATTTGAAGAAGAGGGGGCTCCTCCCTTTACTTCTGTGATATTGTTTTATAAAACTTGTCAGCCGATATCGCCGATTTCATACATCAAGAACGAGAAGGTCGTGGTTACCGAAAGAAGAGAAACATTGAAGATAGTGAAGATAAATGTGTGGCAGATAAAACAGAAAAAATAACAAAGTAGAAAGACGAGATGAGGTTCAGATAGTGTCGGCTATTGGAAACATAACGACTCTATATCGGACTTGTGACAGATCAAATATCTGTGGCTCCATGTACTGGCGGACTGGGGGTACAAACACACACCCAGCCCCTCCGGCGCCTACTGATGGTTCGAAATTCGGCCGAGACTTTTAGGCTTTTTATTTGGAGGGTGAAAAAACGTAAGCACGCCGTCGTAAGCACGCCGAGCAAGACTCGTTCAAGACCCCTATCCTAGGTGGCAACATTTACGAAAGGAAGAATGAGTCCAGTGACGAAAGAGCCCTCTGGTAGTAGGCGATATTACCTCTTAGTTAAATAATAGAAAATTGAAATAACAAATAAAATATTGAGTGTACACGGTCAATCGTGTACATGGAGTATACAATCTTTGTCTGAAACTTTTTTTGATTAATCACACCCTGTGTTTATTGGTGATTAATTGGGGGAATTATTAGATCCTTACCCTACCTTATAAGCCCTTTCTGATTAACACTAATAAGTGATGTGGACCTTAGCGTCATTTGCTTTACGATTGGTTGGAGCCGGGGTACATAAAGTTTAGGCGAAGTTGGCCTAGAGACCTCTCTAAGAAGAAAGGGAGAGCCGCCTTGGAAGTGACTTGTCTTGTATCTACTAATTGTTAGGAGGTGTACTGAAGACGGTCAGATGTAGGGGAGGGTCCCGCGGGAACCCGGCCATTCCTCCGGGATACATAGCTGGCCCATTCCTTCAGGGACCTCCCTCTTTGCAACTCCAGACTACAGCTCCTCCTTACAGCTGGTTATCTCAGCATAATGAGCACTAGATCTGCTCATGAAGACACACTATGGAGAAGTTCCTTACACAGCCTATCTGAAGTTACTTTGCATTAAGGCGGATTAAGGATAAAAGCAGAGTTAGGTGCAAGGATGCAAGGCCCCCAAATGCACGAGTGTTTTCTAATCTTGTGAAAAATCATAAGTAAAAAAAATATTTCCATACTAGTACGATGTGAGAACAATTTCGTTCTCATATTTATTTTCTGAGATTTAAAATATATTCTCCATGATCAGTTTCTCGTTAATTTGTTGTTTCTGCATTCACTAGATTTATATATTTCCATATATTTATAATAGTTCATTTTACTTCCCCAGATATTCGAAGAATGGGGGAAGTTATGAAATCGGGCAGAAATTCGATGTAGATCCTTCCCCGCAATTTCATATTTTCCGAACCACTGATCCCAAAAATAAAAAACAGTCGGTAAATCACCGGAAACGTGCTTTACCAGCTTGAGTTAGTCAAGAATAAGTCAATAGTTGACTTAAATAGGGGCTTGTGTTTCTCTGGGATGTTGAAATTTTGATTTTTTTCTTCTTTTTTTTCGGCATTCCTTCTAGAAGTGTCTTCTTTTCTCCCTTTTTAGACACTATTTCGGGACCCTAACATGTCCCTTCTTCTGGTCACTATGAACGAAATCGTTCATAGTGACCTGAAGAAGAGACGAGGTCCCGAAATATTGTCTAAGAAGGGAAAAAAGAAGATAAATAAATTATGTATATATACAGGACACCAGAAGGAGGGACACTTGAAAGGAAAAGGGAAATCAGAAGATGGACTCAACTTAAAAATCCTAATAACGGCCGATTTCCATTTTTCGTTTGGTCGAATCCGCGGAAAATAAGTAGGTAGCGTCCACATAGGGTTCTGGATACACATATAAAATATACTGTCAATATATTCGGACATGTAACAAAAAAAAAAATGGTTTTATTGGTTCAGAACAAGTTGGTGCTATACACAAAGTTGAAAACATTCAGAATGGAAAGGTATCATTTAAATTACAAAAGTTGATAGATAATTAACAAAATGTTGATAGAGGCGAGATTCGAACCTCCTATCTGGTGTTGGTTCTTCCAACTTGTAGAACTGGGCTCCAGGCACCAGGACGAGGTTTTCATGGTAGTCTAGGGTCAGTTTAGCGATGAAAGCCTCCATGTCCGGGATGTCCACTTCTCTTCGGATCTGCAGATCCAAGGTGCGCCAACTGCCAAACGAAGAACCTTGTTTTGAAACAGTTTTGCTTGCACCTCGCCAAATGGGTGATGCATAGGTGATGAATGGTCGTAACAAGGCTGTGTAGAGTAGTGTACAGCATTTGTGTCCAAGTGGTGTACTTCTGTTCAGTATTGGGTATAGCTGTGATAGTCGAGTGTATGCTTGTGTTAGTTTTCTATGTGTGTTGACATATAGACGACATACATGGACGACCATAGGAAAGAGGAGAATGGGTGAGGGACTCAACACAAATAACCCAGTAACATTATTGAGTAAGACTATTGAATTTCAAACATGTCGGTAAATTGGGTTTAAAAGGAGAGTGAAAACTTAGATCATAAATTCGAGCTGGGGAGGTATATTACTGGTGATTAACCGACGACTTTTCAATTTTTGACCGAGTCTTGTTATTTGTGTCAACATCAAATGATGAAGAATTGTGGCCAGTGAGTTCGGAAAGGATTCACAGATGAGGATCTCGTGTCTGTGTAGAACAATTGATTATATCTCAACTGAAGTTGTCAAAATTGATTTGATTGGGGTAGCGTGCTTGTCTACTGAACTCAAGATCGCGGGTTCGAAACCCTAAGTTTTTTTTATCTCAGAAGTAAAAAAGTCTTGAGCACGTCGTCCTTCGGATGGTCCCGAGCCTGTACGATTAAAGAGCGTATTCTAAGTGAATAAAAATTTAGGATTGGCAAAATTTAAGACTCATACAGTGGAGTCGGGCTCATGTCCAGTGACGAAAGAGCCCTCTGGTAGTAGGCGATATTACCTCTTAGTTAAAGCCTGGCCACAATAACTAACTGACTATAATAATTCAATTAAATAATAGAATATTGAAATAACAAATACAATATTGTATGTACACTGTGTATATGTTGCATTCGGGGTTATGTTGCTGAAAGCGGCCAGCTGTCCAACACAGGCCCAACCACTTCCTCTTCCAGTCCACATTTTTATTTTATTTTTGTTTTTATATATATTTTTCATCTGGTCTTTTTTTTTTTACAATTCATATAATAACGTTCACGTTTGCTCCTGAGGGCGCCGCACAGTGGGCCAGATCCCGAATCTAGCGGGTCAAAAGTCCTGTGAATAAGTTACTGATAAATTATTATTTTTCAATCATTCAGAAGGGCATAAAAAGGCAGAAAAATAACGAATAACACTATGGGTTGTCAATTACTTTTTGAATTATTATAATTAGAGCGACAAGTCGCTCAAACCAAAATCACTAACGGAATTGTTGTCTTCACTGCTAATTTCTGCCGAAGTCGTTGTTGAAATTAAGAGTAACTGACTTACTTTTTCACTAACCAGTTTTTTTGGAAGGCAGTGGTCTGAGGGAGCCAATAAAAGGATCAGACAAAATGAGCAGGTTGTTTCAAGTGTCAATGTTAGTAGAAAATCGATCCATTTTTCTAGAAAAATGTTTCCTGAACGTTTTTATCTCCTTATGTTGGCTTTCTTGAACATCTTCGGCCAGCATTCCGAAAGGTATTAGAAAATGTTTGATAACAGCACTCCCATGTATAAGTATTTTATGAACACTGACAGGCATGGTGTACCAATCATACAGCAAGACGTTCATCATACGAGCTGTTTCAGCAGCGAAAGTTTCAAAGGCTTCCAAATAAATATCATACCCTGATGACGAAGCCTGTAAGAGTATGCTAAACCTTTCCATTAATTCTTCATCCACGTCAGTAATTTCAGCTGTTAAGGAAGGATTTTGGAAATTCGAGCTGCATTGCCATCATTTGTATTGCCACCTCCTTGCTTTGGCATACTAATAGCTGCCGAGTCCACATTTTTTCTTCGTATAGTCAAAAAGGAATGTCATTTGTTCGAGGGTATTTCCAATAGGACGATTGCTGGATCTCAACACATCGTACAAACTCCCTTCTGCATATAGACATTTTCACACCTGCAGTTACAAATGACATTAATGAAAAAAAAAAAAAAAAAAAAAAAAACGGGGCAAAACGGGTCGTTAAATTTAGTGCCATCCTATTATCTATTAGTCAACGAACAAGAATAATGAACGTTTACGAGGTACTGAGAGGTACGAAAAAAGTTACGCCCTTATGAACTAGAATGAACTTTTTTTTTTCAAACGTGCACTATCCTTGTGGCCCTTCCAACACTTTGTGATTGACTTAAGACAAAACAAAAATTGCTAAGACTTACCTTTTTGATTGCTTTCCATGGAAGAATAATGAAGAAGAGATCAGTAATGTTCGGAAGTGACACTCACAGGTAAGTGATGTAGTCAAATTACCTCGCCTCCAAGATAATACAGCTGTTTGCATGGTTTGTTTATTTCGTCGCTGCGCTGTATTGACTTCGTCCTCTCTAATTCCCTTTGTTTATTTCTCTCTCACATACTACTTGTTCAACCAGGTTGTTTTTTTCCCAAAACCTCTCACTTCATTTTCGGACTTTTGTCCAGCTAGATTTGGGATCTGGCCCACTGTGCGCCGGTAGCTCAAAGGTAGCGTACTAGCCTAATCGGCTCAAGATGGCGGTTTCAAAACCTAGCCGAGGCTTTTAGGTTTTTATCTGAAAAGTGAAAAAACCTTGAGCACGCCGTCCTTCGGATGGGATATAAAGTCTCGAGCCTGTACTATGTCAAAAAGACCCCCAGTCAGGAGAGCAGATCTCTGTATTAGAAGACCAATTAGTCAACAAAAGATCAGCACCTATTCTATATTACGATTCGGAGATTCTCCCGCACCTGACTCTTCAACAGTGTATCCAATTTTATAATGGCACACATTTTTTCCTGGATTTAAACGTGATTTTTTAAATTCCTTTTGGTGTAGATTATATAGAATAGGGTATCACTTCAAAGAGACCTCTACTGCCGTAAGACCATAAAGGAGTGTTGTTATATCAACCAGAGTGCAACGGTAGCTCAGAGTACTGAGTAACTGGGCTTAGGGTCGCGGGTTCGAAACCCAGCCGAGACCTTTTTATTTTTTTATTTAGGAGGTAAAAATCTTGAGCATGCCGTCCTTCGGTTTAGTCTTTTTCAAGCGACGAGCCCAAGCCTATACGATATGAGTTACTCGTTGAATATAAAGACCCTATGTGAAAAAACCTAGATAGGCAAAATGTAGGATCCCCATAGTAGAGCTAGAAAGGTAGTGATAAAAGTATTGGATGCTTAGGTCCCTAGGTGTCCACACCAGCCCTCCCTATCTTTTACTATTGAAGTTAATATACCTTCCTCCTCCATAGAAATAATTAATGTACCGACAATATAGTTTTATTTATAAAGATTTATAGGAACAATTGAAGAAAGCTGAGGAAACCTGAAGCCTGATATTTTCCCGCCTTAGCTGTGACTTTCCCGCGCGACAAAGGCTGCCCAGTCGAGTGGTAAGATAACACTATCAGCCAGACATCGAGCATCCTCCACAGCTCACACATATACCGCTAGCTCACATTTTTTTTTTTTTACCTTTTTTTTAGCATGAAAAATAAGATTTTACCTATAATAAAAAAAATTAAATAAAAACATTTTGAAAAACCCCCGAACCCATAATCTAATTGAAAAGTTCAAAAAATATGTATTTTGACTGCACACTTTCAACTTTTCGAGGTCGAGAAGATCTAAAACCACTTTACACTCCTGAATATCGTTCGCTTAACTCAGGAGTTTAAAGTGTTTCACAGGTCCATGACCGTGAAAAATGTTAAGTTCATAGCGAAAATACAACATTTTTGTATTTTTTCAGTTAGATTATTATTCTATTTTTATTTCATTCTGATTAACATTCAACTGATTATTGTTCTGCGATACTTGATAGTGTAAGCCCCAGGAACAGACTTCGCAGGTAATATATACTCCATATGACTCATGGCAAAATGAGTGGTCCATCAGTCAGGGCAGACGCAACTCCCACAATGGAGTCGGACTCATTTTCACCATTGACGAAGAGCGCTCTGGTAGTAGGCGATATGACCTCATAGTTATAGCCCGAGCAGGAATCACAATGACTAACAATCCATTCAGTTCCATTTATTTGTTATATAGTTTATCTCAAACATTATATGCAACAATGTTTCACGCCTACTTATTTCATACTTATTAGAAATAAAAATTTTAAAAACATAAAATTAAAAATAAAAAAAAAACCCAACACAATAAAAAAAATTTTTTTTAATTATTTTTTTTACTGAAACCTTGGTGGAGATATGGAGGAAAAATATATGACATCCAAGAATTGAGTGGAGAGAGCTTGTTAGGGGGGAGACTAGACTGGGAGGGGGGGGGGGGGGGGGGGGGGACTTGGCCTTGTAAACATTTGTTTGAGCTCAAACTCCAAGTCTCTAATAGAGGCCCTGATCCCTACACAGGCTCTGATGAAACTTGAATATCTTAGAGACAGCATACCCGATTTCCACCAAACATGGCTAAGAACCATCTTGCAAATACCAGTTTTTGAAACGAAAAAACCGCTTTGAAATCGGTTCAGCCGTCTTGGAGCAACAATGCCACAGATCGACACACACACACACAGACAATGGCTTCAAACTTATAACACCCCTCCTTTAGCGTCGGGGGTTAAAAATATAATTAAGCACACCAAGAAAAAAAAAAACAGTGCCGCAGTGCTGCCCCACGAATGTTGCCGCCCTGAGTGGCCTCCTGGCCACCACTGGAAGTCCCGTGTAAATCGGTTCAGTAATCGAGGGTGTCACTAACATAGAGGGCGCCGGTAGCTCAGTGGTGTGCGTGCTTTCTCACTGAGCTCAAGATTGTGGGTTCGAAATCCGGCCAACACCCATAGATTATTTTATCTGGAAGGTTAAAAAAAACGTTGAGCTCGCCGTCCTTCGGATGGGACGTTAAGCGATGGTCCCGAGACTGTGCGTTGTCAGGTACTCGTTAAAGACCCCAACCTTAGGTAACTAAACGTGAATAGGCAAAATTTAGGACTCCCAGAGTTGAGCTAGCAGGGAAGAGAGCCCCTAAACACAGATCCTGCAGATAATGTTACGACATTTTCCCCCCTTCATTAGCATTGCGTGGGGCGTGGTTCCAATAATCCATCAAGGAAAATCAATAAAAACATACAACTGGCATTTTTGGAGATTAAAAAAAATATACGACATCCAAGAATTGAGTGGGTTAACCTTGGCATTGAAATTAGTGTTGTCTTGGGAAACCTCTTTCCTAAAGAGTAGAGACGATAAATAAACAGAGAAGTGGATGTTGAAGTGCAAATTGGAGGGTAGTGGCCGAGAGACCTCCCACAGACCTGCCTACTCCTGGCTAGCTCCGTCGTTCAGAAGCTCCTCACTCCCACAATAAGACACCCTGTAATTTACCAACCTACCTGTTTACCTTTTTGACTTTTTACAGTCCCCTCCCTAAAGTGTATGACGTCACAGGACTTAGAGAGCCCAATCTGGGACATAATTTGAAATTCTACGCTGTACTGCCAGTTTTAAAAAAGGTCATCGGTGCATTACCGGCAATCCGTATTAATCGATTAGTTTTTCACACTACATCTAAAACCAATCTGCCGAATATGTTGAAAATCAATAGATGTCTTATATTCGTGTTGACGTTATTGGGTTTTGAGTTCCCTCAAAAGTTACTTGATCAATTCGCGCTAGAGAAGAACTTCGCCAGTGGTTCATACACTTTTTGAGCCAGGGATGGAATCTCTCGTTCTTCCAACGCTTTGGTTTCGCGGAAAGATTCATCTCGGAATATACCTCCATACTACTGTTAAATAAGGTTACGTAAGGGAGACAAAGCCAAGTTTCAGCTAGAATGTAGACCACCTGCATCAAGAGCAGGAGTCACGAGCAGATTTACTCGAGCGTTCAGAACACTTTCTCTTTCGAGCGTTCTGGTGATGAATGCTCACGAAACTGTTGGCGGAAGCACGACTTTGCGCGACAGAATCAGCCTGTTTCGAACCGTTTGTCTTGTCCAAAATGATGCCAACAATGTTGAAATGACCATTTTGAACTGTATTTGCCAGGTAAAATGGGCTTGCATATTGAAATATAGTAATCCTTCTGTAGCTTAAAGGTAGCATGCTTGCCTGCTGAGCTCAAGATCGCGGGTTCGAAAGAGTAGGAGACCTTTAAGTTTTTTATCTGGGAGGTAAAAAAACCTTGAGTAACCAGTCTGAAGTAAGTAAACCCAGGTGGCCACAATGCAGCACCCCCTGAGTTTGGTATCAAAAAGTCCTGTAATGGCCACATTAATTTTTTCACATTTTTTAAAATAAACATTATTTTAAAGTTCTTTGCTACGCGATACAAAAATTTATTTTACACTCTATGTGGAGCTGTAGCTTTGGTCTTATTATTGGTGATAGGTTAGGTTACATTTTATGACTCTTGCCCCGGCTTTAACTACGAGGTCATATCGCCTACTACCAGAGCGCTCTTTCGTCACTCTGGTGGACATGAGCCCGACTCTACTGTGGGAGTCCTAAATGCCTACCCTAAATTTTTATTCACCTAGGGCAGGGGTCTTTAACGAGTACCTGACATCGTACAGGCTCGGGACCATAGCTTAACGTCCCATCCGAAGGACGGCGTGCTTAAGTTTACTTTACCTCCCAGATAAAATAAACTAAGGGCCTCGGCTGGGTTCCGAACCCACGTTCTTGAGCTCAGAACACAAGCACTGATACCACTGAGCTACCGGCGCCCTCTTTATTGGTTCTATCTCAAATCTGAAGACACACTGGCGATTGGAAATTAATAAGGAACATTTAGGATTCAATTGTTTTTTAGGATCAACCGTTTCGGGTAAATCAAGGAAATCCCTAAAAAAAAAAAGACTTTTCAGGACTATTTTCGGCACATAGGTCGCGTACCAGGCGATGTTTTCGATCTTTCGATCTGTTTTCTCTAAAATAACTAACTCCAGCTTCACTTTCCCAATGCGTGTTCGGCGTGCCGCCAGACAGACAACCTGTTTGGAGATGTTGAGTCACCTCATGCTGTCAGACGGACCTATGACTGACGACTGTTGTATTCTATCAGTAGGTAGACATTGGAGAGAGATCAGACAAACAAAAATCGTGATAATGTTATTGGAACTGTCAGTAGGAGGCCTCCCTGACAAATGATCGTCCTCACTCCCAGACACACCATTGCTGTGTCATAACACGATACATGCTGTTGGTTCCTCAAGGTTGGAACCTATCACACATCTGAATATTTAGGTCATGATATGACCATGGCCAGCTCTCTACTGACCCATCGATTAATAACGGAGGGTATCGGCATTTAATACCATCGATAGTTTTCGTCAAATAGAGGGCGCCGGTAGTTCAGAGGTACCTACGCTGTTCAAGTTAGCGGATTCGAAATCCGACGGAGAATCTTAATTTTTTATCTGGGAGGTAACAACGTCATCAGCACGAAGTCCTTCGGATGGGACGTGTGATGGTCCCGAGCCTGTTCGCTAACAGGTACCCTTAAAATAACCCTAGCTAACGAAAACTGGGTAGCTACAATTTAAGACTCCCAAATGGGTAAACAATAAGCAATTCAAAATTAAAATGTTTAATATACGAGTATTTCTGCGTCTAGTAGCAACATTTAAACCTGTGAGCTATGCTACTGCAATTTTCCTGGACTTTGAGAAGTTGAAACAGTCTCCTTGCTGGCAAGTACAACAGTGCATTTGAGCCATTCAGTTTTGCGTTCGATGTTAATAATAAATTAAATATTTAATCGGTATCGAGATGATGAGAAATGTCTGGTGATTGGGTAGAGTATGAAGGATCGATTATATCGCAATCTGTTGCAGATAAACTCAGCGTTCAACTTACAAGCTGCTCTTTTGCGGCAACAAATGAAACAAGAATCAAAATCGTAGGGTGTGAGGTTAGGTTCGGTTGTATTGATGACGGCAGTGTGTGTAACTCAAAATCGACCAGAATTCCACTTGGCTTCCTAGCAGCTTAATTAATAAACTTTCTGGTTCAAAGTTCGCACTTCTGGTACAGGCTCCCTGTCAAGATCAGCTCAACACCGCTCCGTATAACCGGGAGTCTGCAAACAGTTTTGAAAAACAATTTCTGCCACACATTTCCGGAAACATGCAAAATGCTTGAAATAAATAAAATAAAGGCAATAGTCAATGCAGTTTTGACTTGATACAAAGACGGGAAATGGAAAACTCTTCACTAACTAGCAGAAGTTGCTCTTTTAGAGGTAAGGTGCTATCCTTAACGTCATGTCTTGGCTTTTAATAAATGTAAGACGAACCTTTTATAGTCCTAATTTAAAAAAAAAAAAATCTGTACAATATATTTCTGACAAATTACTAATTCGAGAGCGTATTAAATAATTTTTTTATATTTCGCCCCTCATTTCCGCCGTTCCGGTGGTCCTATTTTTCTGGCTAACGAGCTTCATCTTTCTTCTTATTCGGTGGTTTTATTTTTCTACCATGATATTCAAACATTTTCTTTTCTTATTCATCCGGTCCGGATAAGTGAGTATTTTCCCTTTTCCATGCCTAAAATGGGAGCATGATGAAATGTTCTTCTTTCAACGAAGATAGTGCATAAGTGTAGGAATATTGAGGGTCAGTCAAAGATGGAAGAAAACACTATTCAGATGCCAACGTTTCGATATATTTTATATCATCATAGATAAAAAATACAGCTCATTATTGTCCTTTTCTAGCCCTGAAATTGATTTTATAGAAAGGACAGTTTTTCTCAGATTTACTCAACATATTTCTTAATTGATCCGATTCGGAACTTGATCTGGGAACCTTTTCATCACCTCCATATCCAGGGAAATGGGTTCTTTTCGACGTCGAACCTCCAAGGACCTATCTGTCCATAGTACGCAGGAGTTCATGGGATCGCCTTGAACTACCCTCAGAGCGCATTGACTGCCATCTGTATGCCGCTACTCGCCCTCCTGTTTCTTGAAGCTCCCGGCTATTATTTAGCCCACTGAAGGGGAAACCTTGAGCATCTTGTGAATAATTCGATGCCACCCTGTTCCCTCGTCGAATACAAACCGGGTGGTAGTTCCTCTGGAGCCTAAGGCCCTAAATCAGCCCCCTTTTGAATTTTGAAAAGATCTAATCCATTTAGGCCCCGTCTCTGAGACCAATACCGCCCCCTGTACTAAATATTGTAGCGCAAGGGATGAAATCATTGCCAGTCTAAACGGTCCTCTACCTCGCTCCTGGGTATCCTATCACTAGAATCTCATCCATCCTTTAGTCATCCCCGGGGAATAGCTCAGGATAAGAAGATCGTAAAATATCTGGTGTCACAAAAACAAGAGATCGCCACATTTGAACAAGGAATTTTTCCCAAAGACCACATTTGACTAAAGCTATTCCCAAAATATACATTTTTTGTTGCTGCAGGTAAGCACAACTATACTTCCGATCTATAGAAGGACCCTCCACAAATACAGAAGAATCTTCTATGAATAAATGAAGAGCTCAACTGATTCCTTAACGAGATCTACCGAACTCGTCACAAAATATTTTTGAAATAACACTATTGGAAAAGGAAAAAAAAAACGAAGTTACAACAAAGAATCATATGTGAAAAACAGCTCTTCAACATAACTCACCATTTTCTGTAAACGTTCTAGCTTTGAACAAACTGAAAATGTAACAGTATTGGGTGTAATATGAATATCGTGAGATATACTACCACTTCGATGGCGACAGACCGTGAAGATTCTTGGGAATCAGCTGGGAATGGAAGCTCATCTGTGGAGAGAGTTAGCTGCAACGAACCCTAGTTCCCGAACTAGACCTGGGTTCTCTGCCAGCTAGGTAGATAGTTGGAAGAGATGAATGAGCCACCTTCCTGACTGGAACTTGTCCTAGGACGGTCATCTGTTTGAGTTAGAGCGGGGCCGGCTGATTTCGGCTCTTCTCACCTATCACTTCACATCGCATTTATCTCAATGAGCTCGTGTCTTTCTCGCTCCCTCCCACCTCTCTCGGGGTCCCCAATGTCAGCTCCACGACAGGCTCCTGCCTTTTTTCATCCTAACGAGAATAAAATCAGTGCCAAGTTCCATTCGCCTTGGGAAATCTGGAAATACATTTTTAAAATTATTGGGATGAAGCCCGCGAAGCGAAACGAAGCAGGTAAAGCCTTCTTATCCCCAGCTTCGAACACATTGTTAGAATCCTCCCGAAAGTTGTATTTTCATAAAAATTAAGACATAAAATATATATATATATTTCATATTTAGTTCAAGAGTACATTCAGCACTATGTTTTCATCTTTGTGATGGATAAGAATGTCGTTAGTTACCAGATCACAAGATTCGCTATATCCCATATGCACATGGGTATACAGAAACATACACTTTTGAACAGTGGTATTGTATTTCTTCATATACTTTTCTGGGGATTGTATTTCTTCAGTATGCATTTTGCATGTCATTCCTCTTGTTCTTATGATTGGGTGTGATTTAGCCTTAACTACGAGGTCTTATCACCAACTACCAGAGAATAGTTTCGTCCTATTGGGTTCACTCGGAATTTCTAGGACCGACAGGCATGTCTTTCATAGGACAAATATTCAGGGAGATCTGCTGCACCCCGGATGAAGAAGAGAACCAGAGACGTTTTAGAGAGTCATGGAGAGAAAGAACCACATTCAGACAGTCTAAGATGTCGTTCCTGGATGAGAAGTCCGAAATGTTGGGGGATGGGTTCCTGATCCCCAGTCAATATCTCAGTATCCGGCTTCGTCTTCAGAGATCTGCCCAAATTTGGAGTCCTGGATTCGGATATTGAAAATCTGGTCATGTGGTTTAAAGTCTATGTAAAATGAAAGAATAAAGTTTTCAACGAGATAGTCGGTGGATTTGAACAAGTGGTGGGGGTTTACACTTTTCTAGAAAATGAAACTAATCAAAGTCAGAGACCACGACAAAAACAAGAACGTAAAACAATGGCCACAAAAGAAGATTGAAGTGACGGAACTCAAGTAGTAAACATCCTAAATCTCCTTCCTAAAGAAATAAAGGAGCAGGATTTTTATAGGGATGGCGATTAGCAAGATGTTAGAAGCCCCCCCCCCCCCCCCCCCCCCCCTCAACTTCACAGAATAAAAAAGTTGTCGGTGAATCCTTTTTTTTTTTTTTTTTTTTCATTTATTGATACTTTTTGTACAATGTACATTCAATTGTGCTAAAATAAAATAAAAACAAAACATCTGGCACTTGAATGAGGCCGCTGACCAGCGTCAGTCCTCTTGTTAATGCACTCAGTAATAATGCACTCAGTTTTCACTCTCCCTTAACCCTTCTCCTCTTCTGCTGAAAATCAATGTCATGTCTACATTTATAACATCGGCAGTTATTACGGTTTTTGAGTAAAGCAACCCCCCTCCCCCAACTAAATTTCCCCTTCTCATTGGCCGATTTCTTTGGAAAATCTTTGAGTGTTGTCATTTGTATGATTCTGGTTCGCATAAAAATTTCGTGTCAAAACGTTCATTGCGGCAGTTATTATTGTGGTTTTTGTGCTGATCCTCCCTCCGAAATCGGTGAAACTCAACATCGAACTTTGACTACCTATTATACATAACTTCCCCTATACATACATCGTACAGCTGGGCAAGTATAATATCGAATAATAATCTAAACGTAAAATAACCCAAAATTCAAAAATAGACAATGCAATTTTTTTTTATTTTATTCATTTTACTATCATTATTTTTTTTCTGCTTATAATTAATCAAATCATATATAATGCAAATTATCCATTTTTATGGGGGGCTCCGATGACCGATTTCAACCTTTAAAATATTATTATTGTTATTTAAATAACCTTTTTCATAGAAACAAAGGCGTCGACTTATAATAATAATAATTTTATTGTTTAAAGGGATCACCCCTATACAATGGAGTCAGTGACCATTATTTTTACAATATTAACATAATAATGACACATATAAAGGAATATAACAATAATGACATATATAAAGAAACCTTTAACAAACTAAATAAATAACATAAATAAATTAAAAAAATATATAAATATAATAAGTAATTACAAACTAATAATAATAATAATGTAACATAGACAGTAAATATAGAGTGGGGATGTAGGTATTGAATATCAATATAATATGGAAGTTGAATACATTATTCGTTTACAATGAATGATCTAAGTTTCAGAGCGCAGATTAAATAATAGAAAATGTTTGAGATATCATTCTTATTATGGGCCAGGAGTTATGTATGAAAGTTGGATCGGTCTATACTGATACTCTGAGGCAGGAAGTGGCTTCTAATGGGGGAGTATATCGGACAGGATGTTAACAGAAACAATGACGTCGACTTAAAAGAAAACACCACTGTCAATCACTTGCATGAGATAATGTCTGTATGGACTATCAAGAATATGAATAAACTCTAGACTAATTTTCTATTTATATAAATTATTTATTGTTATTTATGTTGTTAAATAATTTAATTGTTAGGTATTACTTACATACATATTTTGTTTAAATAAATTCAAAACCTATCAATTACGAAGGACAGACAATGGGCTGCTGCTTCAAAGCATGTTTCATGTCAATTATTTAAGTTATGAGCAAAACTGTAAAAAACTATATAACTTTAATAAAGAATTAGAATCTAGTTATTCTAATAATTAGAAAAAAAAAAAAGGAAACAAATGCCGATATCCCGCGATTTTCGGGATTAAAATTCAGACGAGATTCTGGGATTACAAACCTAGACCGATTCTGCGTTGCTATGTCCGGTTGGTCGGGAGAACCTATCAACGTCTCATAGATCAGCACGGGACAGGGGCTTTGTCCCGGCGACAAAGGCTATGGTTGCATCTGCCGTCCCCAGTGTCACAACACCACCTATCCAGACAATTCTTCCCAAACCAAAGCTGCCTTCCCAACTTCTGAACACATCCGTCCTACAAAAAAAAAACTTGTGCGGATCCCTCTGTTATCTAACACAAACCACAATGTTGTTACTGGTTTTACTCCAAAAGTCAAACAGGAGATCAATGCTCAAACGGCTTTACAACCTGGAGGTAGTTCATTTCAGTTTGTGGGAGGTAATCCAAGAAAGGATCGGTTTGAGTGCGAGGCAGCAGGAGATGTCCTCTGCGGATCCGGGATACGATCCCATGAATTGGTAGTCACCAAGCAGTATACATATAAAGAGCTATTGCCGTTGAGAACCAACGTTCTAAACCAATCGCTAAAAAAATCGTAGGTGAATCATTAACAACGTACTTCCCCAGTGTGAATTAATCAACTGATTTTTTACCGTTTTGGTATAAAATCAATAGGTGCGTTACTCAGGGAATCAATTGGTTTTAACCTTATGGGGTTTTCATTTTTGGAATCAGGGGGGGGGGGGGGGAGTCGGAAACATAAAATTCCGGTGAAAATTCAACCTAAAATTTATGAAAAAATAAAGAAAAACATAAGTTTTTTAAAAAAATATTTCCTATTTCACTAAATATGTGGGAGTACTTTCAGTATTGCTACCAACATCAGCGACGACTCAACAAATACTGTAACGAATACTAAAAGTACGTGGCAGAAGATGGCAGCACTTCCATATATATTTTGTGAAATAGACAATATTTAAATAAAACACGTTTTTCTTTATTTTTTCTGAAATTGATTATTGAGTTTTCATCGGAATTACATGTATCCGATCTGCTGATTCCAAAAATGATAACACCATAATGTTAAGTATCATATAATATATGTATAAATATGGGGGGGGGGGGGGGGGGACCTTATGGGATTTTGTATTTACATATTAATTTTCATGTCAAAACATTGATTATAACGGCAGTTATTGAGTTTTAGTGATAAGCCCTCTCCTTTTTATCTTTGGTCTATTTGGCTGAAAAATAATGGGTGTCGTCTTTATCGGGTTCTGGATGTACTACGTAAAAAATATAGTATCGATATATTCACTCTATCAGGAGTTACAGTGTTGTCGGATACACAGAGACAGAAATACAAGAGAATTGGCAACACAGTGGGTCCAGTGTCCAGTTCTCTGTTTCCTTAAATGAGATCAGTAGACTAGTGATTAGTTTGGTGTCTGATAAAGTTGACTGAGGTATCAAAGAATCTTCACTGTATGGGGGGAGGGGGGGGGGGGGGGGGGGATTTAGAAGACACTTGTTCTAACGTCCGACTTACTCGCAGGTTGAGGTGTGGCCCACCCAGACTACCCCCCCCTCAATGCAGCCAGCGCTACATAATTTGAATGTGAGGACCATCTGTCCAGGTTCCCTGTCCAGGAGCTCTCATAGTTAATCTGAGGTGAGTTATTGTTCACAGCGGGGAGGGGGGGGGGGGGGGGGGGGGGGGGGCTCCGTACTCACTACGCCACTAGAAACACTCTCCTGTCTCTCTGTGTATCGCCACATCAGGTATGTTCTGTGCATTGGTAGCATTTGACAGATGAACAAGGGAGGGGGGGGGGGGGGGGGGGGGGGTATTTTGTTTATAGATTGAAAATGGTAGAACATATATTCATGAAATTTGTAGGTATTTTCTATGCGATAGTCCAAAATTGAATGTAAGTTATATACCAACTCAAAATTTGAATGGGATAGGAGTCCAAAAACATAAAACGAGTGTTTTGAACGATTGATCATAATTTCATGAAATTTGAAATTTCACATATAGCATTCTTGTATGCACATAAACAAAGGCGTGAGGGCGCCGGTAGCTCAGTTGGCTTGTCTTCTGAGCTCAAGAACGTGGGTTCGAAACTCGTTTATTTTATCTGGGAGGTAGAATAAACTTGAGCACGCCGTCCTTCGGATGGGACGTTAAGCAATGGTTCCAAGTCTGTACGATGTCAGGTACTCGTTAAAGACCCCTGCCCTAGGTGAATAAAAATTTAGGATAGAGAAAATTTATGACTCCCACAGTAGAGTCGGGCTCATGTCCACCAGAGTGACGAAAGAGCGCTCTGGTAGTAGGCGATATGACCTCATAGTTAAAGCCCGGGCATGAGTCATAAAACCTAACCTAACAAAGGCCACGTCTGATTTTAACATTTTGAACCAGAAGGAGGAATGTGTGTTGGGAGGCCATAACAGTACAAGTCAAAAAAGTCAAGGTTTCAGGAGAACCGAAAATGTTTTTTGCCACTGAACAAATGTTTTTGAACTGCCAAAAAAGTAGGTCTACACAACGTGAGAGACATTACCGACTTGTCCTCTTCTCACCACGTCTAGAGATTGACTTCACATTGTGAAATGTGTAATAATACTGTTTTGGCCAAAAATGGACTTGCACTATTTTTCCCGCCCATCAAAAAAGATTATAACGAGTCACCTCACAACGAACAGCTTCTCATGACTACTAACTGCTGTTTTGCAAATCCCGTCCATATGACTTGCAATGAGGAAAAATACATTTAAAAAAGTTGTGAATATCTGCCATGATTTTTTTTTTACTTCAGAAATTTCAGCTAAACTGAGCCTTAACACTCTTAGCCGAACTAGGAACCCTTTTAACGACTCTTTGTAGAGTGGTTCCCCTTTCGAACACCTCCCATCAATAGACTGCTGATTGCCAAATCGGCCCACTACAGATAGGGTTAATAAAACATGTCCGACTGGATATATACTGTTTTTTTTGCCGCCTCTTGGGGTGGTAGTCGGTTGTGGGTTGGGGGAGTTGGTCTGTTTTGATCCCACCTCACAATGGCTTGACTTATGGACTTTTGCGCCCCATGGGGGCTCCAACCACAAGGGGATGAGGGGGGGGGGGGGGGGGGGGATCAAACAAAATTTGTACCTCCCATTGTTGAAGGGTAGGACACTATTGTGACAAGCTGCCTTCTAGATTTATGTGACAGGGAGGTTTCGTGGCCAGTCCCACCTCCCGTCTAGAGGAGGGATGTCGCGATGAGCAGATGTACCCGCCCCTAACTCCACAACGTGTTAAATCCATTTAGTAATGGCTAACTCCCCGCTCGGTCTGTCCCCATATATCTCCCGGCCCTATAATGTCCCTGTTTTCCGTCCTACATTTACATTTAAATGTCCTCTATCCCCGGTTCATATTAATGTTTCCTCTATGTATAAAAGGCTGTTTGTCCCATAACAGATTAATATATAGAATTAGCTTATAGTTGAAGATTAGCTCCATAGAATTCAATGAACGCCCCAATTACCAAATCAGTTCTATTATTTCAATTTCCACGGTTTTTGTTTTTCTTCCCTTCAAACAACCTAAGTGAACAAATAAAAAAAAAAAATCCCTCTCGAATGAGTGATCAACTCTAATTTTACTAAATATTTGGAGCTCCTGTCAAGACGTATTATGTCCACCAACTGAAACTTGTCAGGAGATGCGAAATTCGACAAGCAAAACAACTGTACCATATGAGAGAACACTTTTTTTGCCATTACTGCTCTACACTTTCCCTCATCTGTGCTCTTATTCTTTTTCGTAATTTTTTTGTAATTTGATTATTAAATCTGGTCTTAATGCGTTTTTATGTAAATGGATGGACACGATTTTTTTGGTTTAAACTGAAAATAGGATAAACGAAAAAATATATTAAAAAGTTTGTTTTTTCTACATTTTTTTTATTTTCCAAAAATTACAAGAAGAATGTTTTAAATTGAATAAGAAATATGACAACAACGCTATTACCTCCAGGAAAAATTTTAAAATTAGTTTGTGTTTAAATAAAAATAAATATATAATACATTATTACATCATCACTTCTCCCATTTATTTTTTGCCTTCTCAGCAAATAGCAATTATAAACGTTTAGGGAAGCACTCTCATCATCAGTGTCTATAATACTTCTGTTCTTTAGGTAAGCTAATCCTTCTGTATTCAGAATCTTCCTTTTAAAGAACATATATGTTTGGGAGCCATGGTGGCCGTGCCGACTAGATCGTCGAGCTTTGGTCGCATGGCTCACCATGGTTTGCGGGTTCGAATCCCGTCCGAGAGTGAGTTTTATTTCGTAGATAGAACTCCCTCCCGGGGCCATGGATGTCGTAATTAACTAGATAACACAGTAACATGACTAATATGCACCGTACATAAAGCCCAAAAAAAAAAAACTGTATATGTAATGAACGTATAGTCATGAAATTTTATACGTAAATTCAAAACCTCATAATGAAGAATCATCAAGTTGACAAGACAAGGGAAGATCTGAAGAGAGGTTTCAACACAACAGTAGTATAAGGTTATCATATCAAGGTTAACAGTTAATATCTGTTCAAGTAGCTAATGTTGACGCTGTCTTAATGTAAACATTCTTGTGATGTAAACATACTATTACCATGTTATGGTTTAACGGAAATTAATATTATTATAAGACGTGGCTCCACACTTGTATTGACAAATATTGGGTAAATGATTGATAATATCTGTATTAAAATGTTGATATAATGGTTATCTATCTAAAATGTGTGGCCTCTTTGGAAGTGTGTTCCATTACCACGTTCGTTCTGCGGCTTCAACATATTTTTCCATTTATTCATTTGTGTGTTTCTGTTAACCCTCATGTCTACGGACCATTCAATGATACGTCAGTCTACGGATGGGTCCAGCCAGACCCATACATGTTTTTTTGTACAAATGACACACTAAAAGGAAGGAATAAAGCTTCACTCAATGAAATGCAACTAAAGTAACGTTTAATTAATTATAATGATATTACTTATTTATTAATTAATTATTTATTAATTATTCAATAATTTTTATATAAAAAATGAAAACACTTTTCTTTTCTTTTAATTATGCTTTTCTATTAAACAAAAGATTACTTAAAAAATAAAACTTAAAAGAAAACTTTATTAACTATTTTCCCCTTCACTGCTAATACACTTGAAGCATTTCTGAAATTGCTTAGAATGTTGGGGCGGCTTTATCGGTCGCTTGTCTTCGCATTCTAGTTTTCTGGTCGTCAAACCTAATAAAACGGCTAATGGCCCAGAAACCCGAATAGCCATTGTGGCTCTAAACACTGAGAGAACATTCGTTTTCGATAGCTCTTTTGTGTGCTGTGCATTGCAGTGGTTTACCCCGGCGGCCAGTAGCAATCCAAAATATGCATATAGCTCTTTTACTGTTACACTTTTCTACAATTTAGATTGTTTATCTTTCGGTGGCTTCTAGCACCTTTCTGTTTGTTTCTCGCATAATGATTACAACCACGTCCACAGTGATAATTGATTTCAACATATCTAGTGGATTTCTTCCTATGGAACTTTTGATAGTTTGACGTATAATGTTGTGGATTTGTACCCGAGTGGATGAAGGTGGTATTTTATTCCATCTGGTTCCATCTCGAGACACAACATATTTACTATGATCTTGTTCTTGTTGTGACAACACCATTCTTTAGCTCAGCCAGTTCCTCTTCATAGTCACTATTATCTTCTTTATCAGCTTCTCTTTCAACTACATCAACTCATCCGAAGCACATGCATCAAGGATGTACTCCTCATTTGTATCTTCCGCATCCTTATCTGACTCTTCGTTGTTTCTTGACAAAAAGTCACCAATTCGACAATAATATGCCTCCCTTTCTTCCTCCTTCATGCTAAAACAGTATATTTGAACGAATAAGACAAAAGTAATCAGCATGGCAAATCGTAAGAAAAAGACCACAACCAGAATTTTGTATCAAAGCACTGAAAATACAAGAAGCTCAGAAATTTTCATTTGTTTGGTGGCTTCCCCAACACGTATACATCTATCGTTGCGGTACAGTAACATAAGTAATTAGGGCTAAACAATGAAGTGAGTAATATAGAGGAAAAACTTACCGACTCAGTGTATAATGAGGAACATTTTCAAAATCTTCACTCATTTTATCAACAAAAATTAATTTTTATAGAAAATAACACAAACTACAATTCTACCACTTACTAGAATCATTGTTAGTTGTAAACTAAAGTGAAATAATCTATTCATGAAATACCCTGGATTGACAATAAAGATAAGGTAGAAATATATATACATGGGTCTGTACAGACCCATCCGTAGACCAGAAGTTGTGATGTACAAAATTTCACAGAAATTCGACAAAAATTATTTTTTTCGAAGTTTCTTTTTGGGAACCTGTTCCCAACATTCTCGTTGAGGATATCATGAAGTTTCATCTCATTCTGTGGAAAATTTAATACTTTTTTTAATAAGTGTTTTTGAAATGGGTCTGGCTGGACCCATCCGTAGATATAAAGGTTAACTCGATAACTCCCGATAGAATTAATATATCGACACGAAAACTTGTATATGCATTCTGAACATCATTAGGACAACACCTCTTGATTTTCAGCCAAATCCGCCAAAGGGAAGGAGGCTTAACATAAGTACTTTAATAACTGCCGTTGTAATGATTGTAACAACTTGAAATTTTATATGTAAATTCAAAACTCCATAAATACGACACTTATTAATTTTCAGTTGAATCGGTCGAAGGGAAGAGGAGGATCAGAGGGGTGCTCAATTCAAAAACCCCAACAACTGCCGATTTAATAAATTTATAAACACCAAATTTAGTATGAGGTTTCAGAAGCCCGTAGGTACGTGAATCAACTATTGATTTTTTAGCCCAAACGGTCGACTGGTTTTGAAGGGGGAGCAAAGAGTTAATTGTCTATATCATTGTTGGTGATTCACCAACGACAACCCAAAACATGTCTTTCCAGACGTGGTTAAATTTGATATTTTATTTAATCTATTTTCGTTTGTTATATTATTATTTAAATTTTTATAAATATAAAATATATTCTTGTAAAGAGTAAAGAGGGCCCCGGTAGCTGAGTGGTTTGATTGCTTGCTTACTGACATCAAGATCGCGGATTCAAAAACCGGCCAAGGTATCTGGGAAGTAAAATAAACTTAAGCACGTAATACTAGTAGTAAAGTCTTTATTCAATTAACATAATAAAAAATTACATACAAAACATATTTACAATAATGTGACCTTTTATGGAGACAGACTCAATGGCCTAAGCCGTCTTGAGGAGTCTAGATTTACATAAATAATATTATCTTATAAACTTATTAACAACAAATTTTTCTTTCTAAAATACAAATAAAAATAAAATAATAAATATATCTTTATTCCTATTTATTTAATTCAGTTTCTGAAATCGTAAGCCTTTTTGCAATAATTTACCAGTAGTTGCCAATCTTTACCATTTAATAATTCCAACATAAGAAGCATATTTGATAATTGTGTGCTCCATATCTCGATGTTATTAACAGACAGACTATCTCCCAGATTGTAGTCCCAGATATATTTATTTATCCGTCGGAACCAGAGTACATTCCTTTTAACCCTAGAGCGGGCGCAAAGGTAAAAGTAACACCGGCGGTCGCAATTATCTATCAGAAACAGTGCAATAAAATGATAATATTAGTTCATATTACGGTTTGACGTATTTTAATACTTGGCTTGTTAAAAAAAAAAACACTTAATATGCATAATTATTTAATTATGAAAAAACAAAAACAGCTTGAACTTAAAGAAAAAGGAACATTAGAATAATTGCTATAGCAGGAACTATTAAAAATTAATTTCCTTATAAAAATATTTACAAAAAATAACTTATTGTAAAATAAAAGTAAATTTCACAAAAGGCAGATATTAGGGAACTTTAGAATAATTGCTGGAGCAGAACTTTCAAAAATTAACATAAACCTTACATAAATGTTTACAAAAAAAAAACCTATTGTAAAATAAGTGAATTGCACGAAAGGCAAATATTTCTGGAATGCTCCAAACAGATGAACTTGAACACATTTGACACATATATTTGGTAACTCTGTTTCTTTTTTCACAACGACAAGTATCACATCTTCGTCTTTTGCTGCCATCAGGTACATTATAATGGGGGCGCCTTTCAGAATGTAAAATTTCCAATAAACAAATGTATGTATTGAATTTAATTAATTTATGCACTATTTGGGCAATTTAAACAATATATAGTATATTCACTTAGCTTCTCCTGAATCAGACATATTAGCTAAGGTTTGAAAAATAAATGAACGGCACTGTACCACTGACAGAAACTGATGTGTAAAGATAATGACGTGGCTTTCCTGTGTTTACATGCCGGCTTTGCCCACTTATTGTAAACAACGGAGGCCCACCTCTTGGGTTCAATGTCTACAACTAGTCTACTTCCAATACCAATTGTTCCCATCATAATTTGAATTTTTTCGTGCTAAGTTGGTGAATTGCCCCACTATGCGGCCCCCTCTAGCTGTAGAGTCTTCGTTACGTCTATACAGTGCTATTACAACAATAGGTCTTACAAAATAAGGCCCGTGCGGGACTACAGCTAGAGCTTGAGTCGCATGGTGTGCGGGTTCGAATCCTGTCCTTGAGAGTGTTTTGTTATCTTAAATAGTTTTTCCTCCCAGGCCCATGGATGTTGAAAGTAACTGGTATATTTACCACCGTTAGAGAGATATGGCTAATATGCATCAAATATATAATAGGATCAAAAAAAAATAGTTTCTTATCAATAATGATAGTATGCAAGTTTGTTGAAAAAAAAACCATATTTTATTCACATAATAAAATTATGTTATCATTATTTATAATATTTCACAAATATTTCTTTTTGTTAAAATGTTCGTCAATACACACACAAACTGGGGGGCGCCGGTAGCTCAGTTGTATGCGTGCTTGCCTTCTGAGCTCAAGATCGTGGGTTCGAAACCCGGCCGAGGCCCTTAGTTTATTTTATCTGTGAGGTAAAATAAACTTAGGCAGGCCGTTCTTCATGATTGGATGCTAAGCGATGGTCCCGAGCCTGTGCGATGTCAAGTACTCGTTAAAGATGCCTGGCCCTAGATGAATAAAAATTTAGGGTAGGCAGAATTTCGGACTCCCACAGTAGAGTCGGGCTCATGTCCACCAGAGTGATAAAGGAGCGGCTCTGGTAGTAGGCGATATGACCTCGTAGTTGAAGCCCGGGCGTGAGTCATAATAACTATCTATTATATAGATACAATTTATAACAGCCTGTTTATATTTGTATTTTTGTCCGCTTCTGCGATACCGTCGTTGATCGCTACAGCTTGAAGTTAGTTATTAACAGTAAATAAAATAGGTACATAAAACAGTTGTACATATATTTTTGGTAATAAATCATTTATTTACTTCAGGTACATTATAATATTGAGAGAAATAATTATTTCTCTCAACTTCTTCATCAATAAGGTCATTATTTTCTTCTCTCTTTCTTTTTAATACATTCTTCATATTTGTTATCTTTTCTTGGAGTTCAGTGGAGATACCTCTTCCATTAGTGTTGCTACGACGTTCAATCTGATCATGTATCAGCTCATTAGCAAGTTCTCTTAGGAATGACCGACGTGATTTAGAAACATTGCGATTTCCGACGTAGAGTACTCTAGCGTTTATCGCTGCCACATTCAACAACGAATAAAATACTGTCATCGGCCAACGATTTGATTTGCGAGATACGCTGTATGTTTCACTCATTTGATCTACTACATCAACGTCAGCTTTAGTATCATTATAAAAAGTTATAATAGATGGTTTTTTATGGTCACCGCTTGTAGGATCTATTTCATGGTCGTCATGAAGATTGGATATGAGTAGTACATTTTTCCCTTTTTTAGGGCCGTAGGAAACTAACGTCGAGTCCTTGGTGAAGCCAAACATAGAAGAGAGCAAACTCACCGATTTTTTACATATTTAAATTCTTGTGGGATCTGGGGTTTATTTTTTTTTAACGTTCCTACAATAGTCAACTCTTTTCTGCAAGATCTTTGATCAAATTATAATCGGTGAACCAATTATCCATAGTTATGTTACGTCCAGTGTTATATATTGGTCGGGCGAGCCTTTTTACAACGTCTTTTGGACTGTTGCTTAATTCAAACATCCCACGTTGTTGCTTTCCTGGATAAATTTCCATGTTGTAAGTGTAGTAAAGTTTTGCGTCTACCAAACTATAAATTTAAATTCCATATTTTCTAGGTTTGGAAGGTATGTATTGTCTAAATATACACCTCCCCCTAAATCCTACAAGCATTTCATAAATGGTAGTGTTCGCACCAAGAGAATATGATGCCTGAGAGTTGGCAACAAAACATTCAAACAGCTCTCTAATAGCTGTAATTCGGTCTGATTGTTTTCTTTCCTTCCTCGTCTCTCGATCATCAAACCTTAGGCACCGTAAAAGAAAATAAAATCGTTTTAATGTCATTGTCACCCTGAATTTATCTAATCCATCTCCGTGGCAATCCCACAATTCTTCTAGATTGAGCCTGTTTGCTTTATATACACCAGCAAGATACAATAGCCCAATTAATGCTTTAATTTCTATTTCATCCGTTAGGGGAGCATCCCTTTCTCTAGTAAATGACCTCTGAATAAATCCTATATATTGATTCGTATATTTGACGATAAGGGTAATCATTGATCCATCAAAAAGTAAATTCCATGTATGGAGTACACCGGTCACATTTCTAGCTCTAGCTTTTACTCCTGATAGTTGAACGAGAATGTTTCTACTAGCTTTTTTTTTCCTGATGTTAAAAGGAGTTTTCTTCCACTCTATAACTTCTTGGATTTTTTTGTTTTGTTTAACTGTGGCTATGTAGAAGCCTTCTCTTTCGTTAGAATCTTTTGGTTCTGAATCCATGTCGTCTTCCTCTGTCTCTGAGTCTCCTTCACGTTCCTCTAGACAAATAGATGCATCTGTCTCACATTCTCCATCGGAAACGTCTGATTCCACATCACTTTTTTCTTGTAGGAGTTGGTGAAGTCGCTCGATGTTTTTTGGACATTCAAAATTGAATGAAGTGTTAGTGTTCATCCTAGAAAAAAAAAATCACATAGATATTCGCAATTATCTCTGAGTTTATATGCAGTTCTGAAGGTGGAAATCATTTATACTAATAAATTTTCCTAGCCACGCATATTTATTTCTCATACAGAAATTAACTAAGTGAAAAATTTTAAAATATAAACAAATTGTAATACTTACGTCATCAGGCGCAATTATCCCACAGATAAAAATGCCCTCCACTCTTCGCATGTAGACCTCAAAACAGATGTAATGACACTGAACGGTAGAGCTAGGAGGATACAAGAAGGGGCGTGGCCAAACTACTACCCGTTTAAGTTTTAATAATCATAAAGCCAAAAATATTATCTGTGAGATATGTAAGAGGGATCTGTAAGAGGGTTAATAACCTCTTTAGGCCTTGGGAAGTCTTGGATTTGCCATGTTTATCACTTTGAGTATGTAATTATGATGCAGTTTATTTGTATAAATAATAGTCGGGTCTATCCCTGTTTAACTTAAGCACATTGTCCTTTGGATAGGACGTTAAACGATGGTCCCGGTGCTTCGGGTCTGCCATAACGGAACTGAATCAGTTAATGGAAGGAACCTGCAGAAGAATCCTGGACTTTATTACAGGGCTGCTGTAGGACCCAACACACACAGGGCACACAATAGGCCCACTCTGGCCGTGGTGACACAATTAGCCCTCGGAAAAAAAAAAAAAAAGTACTTCTCGTTAATGACCTCTACCCTAGGTGAATAAACATCTTGGTAAGAAAACTTTAGGACTCCCATAGTACAGTCGGGCTCATATCCACCAGAGTGCCGAAAGAGCGCTCTGGTAGTAGGCGATATGACCTCGTAGTTAAAGCCCGGGCATGAGTCATAATAACTAACTTAAAAGAGTAAGTTTCTTTCTTCATCTCTTCTATTAATTTCTCCTTTCCTGTTACTAATTAAAAATATAGTATTTTTGCATTTAAGTAGCAGTCTGCTAGTGATGAAAGAAAATAACAGCTAAAAAATCACAGATTGCTAAATAACAAGCCATCATTACAGTCTGTTTATTCATTGTGTTGTTGTTTACAGTTTGCCTACATATAGAGAAATTGTGAATTGAACAAATATTCGTATGAATCATTAATTTATACTATTAACACTAACCTGTCTGTTACGTTAACTTAAGGTAAGTACATAAAACGATGTAGTATTGTAGACTGGACTCATGCAGAATAATGTTGGGAATGTCTTAGTAGAGATGGAGAGGATTTACGGGGACGATAAAAGACGGGACTCCCGTATCTTTATATGTCATAGCTGGCCTGGCTTATATCATTCAGTCTTTATATTCACTTTAACACAGTTATACACCAGTCAGTCGGCATAGTTATGTCGTAAACTTTATCTCAGTTTCATAGAGCATAACAACAGAAAAATAAACTTCTGGGATTTGGATCAGTAGGACAGATCTAAGATGGCGTGGCTTAAATAGGAACAGGAGTTAACAAAAATAATATAGTTTCACACTCTTGAAGAACAGATGGATTCGCTGAATAACTAAGGGGCTGTTCACTAGGGTTGGGCGATAGTATATAGTTACTATCGATATATCGATAGATCACGCCTATCGGTACCCAATATCGATAGGCCACGCCTATCGGTAAACAATAACGATAGTTTTGACTATTGATATTTTTTTAATTTTTACTCACAAGTTTTGAAGTTGATGACGTAGTCACGCACTTGTGTAAACAAACTAAATTCACGGTATTGGCCATTGGCTCTTCTAGGTATTTATAATCCTATCTTCCTCTTTAATTGGGCATTTTACTCTACAATTCTTCGACATTTTTTTATAGCGTTTTCATTTCTTTCCCCTACCCTTCCTGGTTCCTCTTTCTTGTAATTGTTGAAAATGTTGGTTCAGTTTACTCTACTGGACCCAAGGTGGAAGAAAAAGGCATTTTTAAGTGATTTAAATGCTAAAACCGCACACATGTGGCTACAAAATGCGTTAGCTTCATTCAAAAACGCTACTAGTAGCTTGGAGGGGCAGATGGAAAGTGCACACGATTCTACATTGACATCAACACCCGAATCGCACATTCAGGAACCGTCTACATCTAAGGAAAGCAGTAGCAGCGTTCTCGTTCACGTTCAACGCAAAAAAGATGAAGATATGCAACTGAGAACATGTACTGCAGATTCCATTATCACCATTAATAATTACTTACAGCAACATCCATTGTCGAATGAAGCCCGCCCATTACAATTCTGAAGAGAAAAAGAACTGTAAGGTGATTACAACCAACTATATAATATAGCCAAGATGTACCTTTGCGTTCCAGGCTCATCTGTACTCTCCGAACGTGTGTTTTCTTCGGCCGGGAAAGTTATTTCAGAACAACGGACAACATTAAGTCAAAGGAAAGCAGAAATGCTAATTTTTCTTTCGGGAAATATGTGGCTGACTTGAGTCTTGGAGTTGACTATTTCGTTATTTTTATTTTCTGAAGATTTGGTTTGTTCATTGTAATTGTAAACATGTACATACTTTTTGAAAATTCAAATAAATTCGTTTTTCATGTATCTTTATAAGTTATCCCTTATCTTATAATTTATAATCCTGCAAGTTTCAAATAGGTAGGTAGGTAATTGAATTTAATTATAATAAATTTCTTGAAATTCTTTATTAAATAGATCTGGAAAAAAAGGAATTGCTATCGGAAAACTATCGATAATATTCGATAGTTTTTAACCGATATTATTGGACTATCGATAGTGCTAACTATCGTCTATCGCCCAACCCTACTGTTCACAAACTACGTCACACGCCTAGGGGGGGTGGGGGGGGGGGGGGGGGGGGGGGGGTTATAACTTATGTGATGATTGTGACGGTGGGGAAGGGGGACTAAAAAAATGACGTCACGATTATTATTACACTTTAAAATAAGGGCGTAGACAATTTTCTAAAAATTAATTTAATTAATGGCAAAACAAACATGTTGGCAGCAGTCATTACTTATTACAAATTGTGAAGTGCAAAGACTCCAACTGTTGTAAACAATTTCGAAGTGGTCTTCTTACAATTTTGCCGGATCGATTTCTTCCACCACCAGCACGTATTATTCAAAACGGCGACAGTCTTTCGGTCAATTCAGAAAACGGAGAATTTTCTCGACTGAATTTGACATTGCAAAAAACTTTATACCCTGAAGTTTTCAAGGAGCACAAAGAAGTTCCTTTTGATAAAGGATGCCCATCTGTGCAAGGAGACATAAAGCGGAAGACTTGCAAAAAATGTGGCGTGTACTTGGGGTCTTTGATATATTTAAAACGTCACTCGAAACAGTGCAATACGGAGGCACCGGTAGTTAAAGTTAGACAGGTTCGGGTTGCAGCTAGACGTCATCGAGAAATGCTGGCCATCATAAAAAACATCGAGGGTCAAGAAGAAGCCGAGTGGTTCGATGACGTCATGATAGATAGTAATAGGGAAATACCTGAACCTTCTGACAGTGATCAATCTGAAATACCAATCATAACTATAGATGAACATTTAAAACCGATTTGGGAGGAATCGTAATATTCCTGTCTTTCTTCATGATATGGGTTATCTCGCTTGAATAATCGAAATGTTAAATACTTAAATCACTGTTCTTTTATTTAATTTATGAATAAAGATTAATATAATATGTATGTTGTATTTATGATAAATTGAAGTATTAATATTATTATACAATTTAGTACTTTTCTTTAAAAAAAATTTCAGTTTAAATTGGGGGGGGGGGGGGGGGGGGGTTATGAAAAAATGACGTAACGTTTAGGGGGGGTCCAATTAAATGTGACCGATTGTGACAAGGGGGGGGGGGGGGGGGAGGAGGGGGTTAAAAACACCTCAAAATTGCGTGACACCGTTTGTGAACGGCCCCTAAGCAGATTATCTGGTAACCGTAACGAGGCTTATGAGGATGCTACATGTGTGGTTTTATGACAATCTGATGAACCGCTAAATAACTAGGTGGCAGCCATTTTGTTTTAGGCAGATTTATGGAAACTTTGAACCTCTTTAACACATACCTTTATGTATTTAGACCACTTTTTTTTTTTTTAAGGAAACCATATACAAAAAAAAACTATTTTAAAAGCTTAGTTTTAAATTATAGTACACTGGTGAGTAGAAAATAAACTGTTTCTGAAAATGTACCCACATAATATACAAAAGAGTCGCATTTTATGTTGCAGAGACAATAGTAGACAAGATTCAAAAATCCGACACCTTATATGATGTGGGAATTATTTTTTTTTTCCATATTGCCTCTTTGCAATTGTATTCCTCTTTGTAAAACAGAGAAAGAAGGAAGCATAGTTTGTTTATATACTTTTTTTGGCTTTATGTACGATGCATAATAGCCATGACTCTCACAATGGTGTTGTTTAGATAAACAATAACTAGATAGTTATTTACGACATCCATGGCCCTGGGAGGGAGTTCTAACTACGAAATAAAACTCACTCCAGGACGGGATTCGAACCCGCAAACCATGGTGAGACTGTGCGACCACCATGGCTTTGTTTATATTCTAAACCAATTTGACAAACCTTGATAACCCTTCAATGTCAGAATGTTTTAACTAACAATCTTGTTGATCTCTTTATTTTATTTTATTATTTTTTTCTCATATTTTCTATTCCACGGTGTTTTTTTACATACTAAATATTTCTTTTTTGATTCGTCGGAAATTCATACAATTTCTTATTATTATTTAAACCTATTTTATATTTTAATCGTCAGCCGTATGGGAAGAGCATGTCAACAACAGATTCACTCGCAAGCTGCGAGCTATTTTAGTAAGTTATTATGACTCATGCCAGGTTTTTAACTAAAGGTCATATCGCCTACTACCAGAGCGCTCTTTCGTCACTCTGGTGGACATGAGCCCGACTCTACTATGAGAGTCCTAAATTTTTCCTACCTAAGATTTGTATACATAGGGTAGAGTCTTTAACGAGTAGATACCTAACATTGTAGAGGCTAGGGACCTTCGCTCAACGTCCTATCCGAAGGACGGAGTGCTTAATATTTGACCTCCCAGATAAAATAAACTAAGGGGTCTCGGCCGGGTTTCGATCCCACGATCTTCAGATCTGTAAGCAAGCACGTATACTACTGAGCTACCGACGCCCTCAAGACCTTTCTTATTTATTCTTTTCATCAAACAAAGCCAGAAATTACACTTTTTCATTATGAAAATAGCTGCTGTTGAATATAATTATTCAATGAATTGAATGAAACAAAATAAATAATGCAAATATTACTGTCAGATTTATTAGTAACTGGTAAATATCAGTTAAAAATACTAAGATATGTTATTCAGAATAAAAAATCTTATAAAAAAAAAACGTAATAAAATACAGGATTTGAAAAGAAGGTTTTAGTTTGCATGTTTGGAAAATATTTATAAAGAGCTAGACTTCACCACAAGTCTCAGCAAAGGTCCCCCCGCTTCCAAATGCACTCGCCATTGCAACATTTACTACACTACACTGCAGAACCACGTTCTCAATTAGCATTGCATTATGTTGTCAAAAGTTTGTAAATAAAAATATGTAAATCGGCCCCAAATTAGGAAGATTTCAAAAACAGAAAATTCGGAAACTATGTAACTTTCCATTTTAGTAATTTTTCGGTCGGCTGCCTCCTCAAATAAACGCTTTTCTTATAGTTTATTTTCAACACAGACTACATTGTATGATTCGTCAATCAGTTTCAGAGTAAGAGCGAAAAATTGGTTCATTTATTCAATCTGGGGAAGTACATTGTCGCTGATTCACCGGCAATTTTTTTTTTACCTGCTACTTCATTAAATTTTAATAGTTCTTATTTGAGAAAGCATTATGGCTCATTACATATCGATTTAGACGAAAGTGAAGTATCTGCAGGATTTTCTGTTGGATTCTCTTCCTGACAGCTGGTTACACTGCTCCTGTTAGCCTGTGATGTGTTTCTTGTGGCTCTAGTATAACCTCTATTTTTGTTTACAATGTTCTGTGGAGTTGCTGCTTTCCGCTTGGGATTTATTTCGGGTGGGTCCGTATGTACTGTAATTTTTATGTAAATGTGCCTTTGTAATTAGTTATGTGTTATATTCACCGAGATAGTTACAACATTGGGGATTTTGGTATTTTTCACTTTAATCTATGAGAATTGATTTTCAAAATATTTAACAAGGAAACTGTCCAGTTTACAATAATTTGTAGCTTGTAACTATCCCTGATTTTTATTAAAATTAAGATTATACCTACTTATTATTTATATATAAGGCTGTAGGTTTTTCTTTGTTGTATCTTTATATCTTCTCTTAATGTGGAAAACGGAAAAATAACAATAAATGTTTCAATTCACCTTCCGTGAAATCATATGAAACTGTTTTTCGATCAACTGTCAGATTTTTATTTTTAATACGTGGCATATTCTAATTTTCCATCATCATAATATTTGGTTAATGCGCTGTAGTCAATTGAATTATCAGATGATATCAGCTATCACTGATTTGTTATCAATGGCTTGGTAAACAATATGGGAGATACTTTAATGGCGGGAACCGATAAATGATAGTTATTACTAGAATTAGAGGGTCAGGTCTTGTAATGGTTTGAAACTGTTTCTTGGTGCAATTCCCACCTTGTTCTTTCTTTTTATAGGTAAATTTGTCGGGCCCGGTTCTTCCGTGGCTCCATGGCACCATGCGAGTTGCACATTCAAGTAAGTTAGATTATAATATTGTTTACCCACTTAAAAACCGCTTACCAACTACTGAATTGTATAAATATGCCAACCTAGCAAACTTAAATGTTACTGTTAAACTTTGTATTGATGATGGCGTAAACAGAAACCGGTATACTACTCCATATCTATGGCCCGAGGGAATAAATTGGTAAGTCGAAATTCGTAACTTTTCAGAGCAGCACTTTTTTACTTTTGAATTAATCGTGGAAATTCAGTTTTTGGAATAAATAAATTATGTTTGCATCATTAATAATTATTATATTGTTAATCCTTTCTTGGATTTTCCCTTAGTTACCTAATTATTAACCATACTTTTTGAAATACTCGTGAATGATGCCTTTCTAAAGTTGAGCAAATTGATTTAACCGAAAACGCCCTCTTCACTTGGAATAGTCTGCCGTTTCGAATCGATTTATTCACAACGGCACGAGAAGTAGATTTAACCGAGAACATACACAATTTTACGAGATATCAAGAAACCCACATCTTTATAATTCCGAAAGTATTCGTAAGTTCTGAGCTCCCAACTTCTTCCTAGTGCGCAGATGACTTGGGAGATCATCACAGTACACTTAACTCATTTGACTATTTTACGACTTAACAACTTATTTCCTGTGACCATAGAAATTGTATTGTGATTGCAGGGGAAGTACCGTCCACATCTCGCGAGAGGCTTATCTCACAAAGTTGTCCAAATTAGGTGTGGAAAGCTCCTTAGAAAGGAAATTGTATCATTCTACTGAGGTGTGGTCATTGCTGAAGCTATAAAACATTGAACATAGGCTCATCTCATAGAATATTTGTGTTCTGCAATAAAGATATTATTTACGTTGTGTCAAATCTCTAGCCGTCTCAGAACAAATAGTAAAAAAAATACAAAACAGCTGGTGCTCCGACAACGTGCCTTTATCCTGACAGTACATAGAAGCTTTACTGCTCAAACTTTGATGTTTTTCACGAAAAACTATCTCTATGATTATTATTTTTTATTTATTTTTGTTGTCAGTTTTTCTTAAATTAATTTCCTCCTCCATAATCTTGATTCTATATATTTTTTAAAGTTTATTTTATCTTCTATATATTTATTTAGATTTTTTTTTTTGCATATAATTTTTTCATAATGAAGCTGGAAATTTAATTATTTTTGTATTATTATTTTATTTATGTAATTTTTTTTACTTATTTCATCATTAGGTATCTATTTTATTTTTATTTTATTGTATTTTCTTATTTAGTTATATTTATTTTGTTCTTGTTTCTGTCCACTGTAGCACTTTTATTTCATTACTGATATTTTATTTTATTTGTATTTGTTGCTTCTGTTCAGTGACTTTCATGTATTTATTCTTAGAGGGCCCCCCCGGTCCAGAATGTTTTCTGACCCTCTAAAAAAATAATTGAAGCAACCAGCTTTTGTCAGTATTGTCATATGTACATTTTGTTTCTGAATAAATTGCCCTTCATTGAAAAAATGTTCTTAGAATAGAAAATTAAATTTTTACAATTAAGAAAATAATTTTTCATCAATCATTACAATTTAGAATGGAATCCTGTGCAAAACATAGACTTTTGCGTAGTTAAAAAACTATTTGGATATGTAAAAACAAACGCTAACTTAACAAGACTGATCTCAGTTAACTTGGTTTACTAGATTGATACGGAAATCTATTTGTTGCTTTTCAGTGGGTTCGAGTGGCATTCATATTCGCTTGTGGTGCTGTCAACTGTAGTTTTTTCTTTACCACTGATCTTTCTCAAGGCGTAAATCGAAGTGTTATTATTTGTCCTGGTGTTACTTTCATTAGTACAAAAACATTATTAATATCTTTAAAAAGACGACGATTGGTACATTTAACATTCGAAATGGACAAATTAATATCAAAACATGATGAAGAATGGGAAAAGGAATTACTTAATAAAAAAATTGAGTTGGGTCGGAAATTAACAACATCGTTTTTCAGTGTTAGCTGTCTTTTTTGGATACTTTATTTCCCTGAGATTTTATTGAGTTTGAAATACAATTTTAAACCATAATATTTATTATAATTAAAGGCAGTTTTATTGTAAAATGAATTTGAAATTGCAGTACCATTAGCCTAATTATTATTTTTTTCTTTATCATTAATGCTTTACTGACAAGAATACAAAAATACTACTTTTTTTAATCTTGAAAATACATTTTGTACATCTTTTTTCATACTTTACTTTTGAAATAAGATTAAGAACATTATTTTATCAAATGATTAGTTATTTTCTTCTAAAAGTACATTTTACATTTATATATTTCTGTTTGTTTTGTGTAGGTATTAAATCTTTTTTCTGTAGTAGCTCTTTAGGCCACGTTTCATTTATATTATTTGTTTGTAAATATTACATATATAAAATATATATACAGGGTGTCCCAGATAAACGGGCCACAATCGAAATAATTCGGAAAAGATTAGTGCTAGCAAAATTTAACAAAGAATGAAAGTTGTACGTCTCAACGAGTCGTATGCAGTGGTGTGAAAAAAAAATGAAAAATTTAATGTAATAGGGCTTAAATTGCCAACGGAAGGAAAGGGTTTCCTTTTAAGCCCATTAACAATTAACACAATTTAAAAGTACTTAAAAAGTTGGGAAGAACCCCGCAAAAGAAATCTTTATACCTGTGTTAAACACGTCAAACACTGGGTTTAACACTTTTCAGATTTTGAACCAACATATCTCCAGCTTAGCAATACGGGAAGAGAGTGTTGCCAAGAGTGTCGAATCGGTCAGCCGAAGATTGGATGCAGGTTTGAGAAATCGGGTAGCAATTTTTGAACATTTAGTGTAAATCAATAATCCTACCTACATGTAAGCTTGTGTATATGTATTTTTAACGTAGTTCAGTTCTGAAAGTGTTTATTGTTTCTTTTATACCCTTCAAAGATAATACTTTTCGGAAGCTTTTGTATTACGTCAGTTCTGCTCATAATGCCTTTACCAACATTTGCAGGAGTCCATATTACCTAAAATACTGTCCAAATCTTCAGAAAATGTTATAAATATATGAATGAAATGATGCCATTTTATTATTATAATTATTACAGTCTGAGTATTTTTATATGAAAGTAAAGAAAAAAATACATTAAGAACCATTCTTAATTTCAGTTATAATACTCACTCTTTTAAAAGGTTTAACACGTCAAACACTGGGTTTAACACTTTTCAGATTTTGAACCAACATATCTCCGGTAGTTTTACAGGTATAAAGATTTCTTTTGCGGGGTTCTTCCCAACTTTTTAAGTACTTTTAAATTGTGTTAATTGTTAATGGGCTTAAAAGGTAACCCTTTCCTTCCGTTGGCAATTTAAGCCCTATTACGTTAAATTTTTCATTTTTTTTTCACACCACTGCATACCACTCGTTGAGACGTACAACTTTCATTCTTTGTTAAATTTTGCTAGCACTAATCGTTTCCGAATTATTTCGATTGTGGCCCGTTTATCACACCCTGTATATAAAAATGTTTTCTCTTTTTGTAAGTATTTATAGTATGTGATTTTCAGTTGAACAGATGAAGTGAGGGAGCGGCAAGCCAGAGCATCATGGAACACATCCTCGTGCAATGTACCAAGGTATTTTTTTACTACAAAAAGAAATTGTTAAATTAATTATTTCTTATTTCTCTTTTTCTGAGATTAATATTTTTATTTATTTTCTTGTTGAATTAGTGCTGTCTTTCCTTTCTACTTTCTAATAATGTTTACATTTTCTGTTATGTATTTTATTTTCAGATGAAGCTTATTTCTAGCCCCTATTCTCATATCTATGACATTTCGTTTTTCTTGTACAGTTTATTTATTTTTCAAATTCACAAAATCGACGCTTTATTTCCCTTGGAAAGGGGTCTTCCTCCAATTGTTCATTTGTCAGTTGTTGCAGTCGCTAGTTTATTGTTAACCTCAGCTATTGAACATTGTTGTGTTGTTATATTTCACTAGCTATCGAGTTTCTATTTATTGCTTATTCTATTATTATATATCTTATTATTTGTGAAAGATATTTCCATGTAAAAGCAAAAAAGATGAGGGCGCCGGTACCTAGCTCAGTTATATGCGTGTCTGCTTACTGAGCTCACGATCGCGAGTTAGACCCCCCCGAGGTCCTTAGGTTTTTTTTTTTATCTGGGAGTGTTTTTTATCTTTGAGTTCCCCGTCCTTTGGATGGGTCGTTAAGCGATGGTTCCGAGCCTGTACGATGTCAGGTACTCGTTAAAGAGCCCTAACCTAGGTGAATAAAAATTTAGGGTAGGTACAGTTTAGGACTCCCATAATAGAGTCGTGCTCATTTTCACTAGAATGACGGAAGAGCGCTCTGGTAGTAGGCGATAAGACCTCGAAGTTAAAGCCCGAGCATGAGTCATAAGAACTAACTATTATTGGTAGTGTGTCCGTAACAAGACTTTGTTATACAAAAAAGTTTTTACCCCCTTTTTCAACTGGATCAGTAAAATGTTGTAACGGAAGTGTTAAAATAGGGCTAAGAAATAATAATAGTATTTATTTCCGTTAAATCATAACATTGCATTCTATTAGGATACATCATGAGAATGTATTCATTAAGATAGCTTATAAATAAAATACATAAATTAGATACATAAACAATACTAACTGTTACAGTTGGACACACGTGTGAAAATATATGACTACAAGAATAATAATAATAATAATAAATTCAGAAGGTACAGTTGTTAATTTACTTAAAATAAATGTTTTTATAATTCTTGTGGGAGTGTATTTTCCAGATCCATCATAAAGGCCTGGCACTCCTTTCTGTGATGAACATCTGTATCTATTTAAGATCATATCAAGGAATTGATTATATTCACTGAAGCTTTCAAGTATAAAGGCCACTACATTAAATTATATATATACAGTGTAAACTCCATTTAACGCCACTCGATTTAACGACAAACTCCTTAAAACATCTAAATTACTTGAATCTGGTTGGTTTACCTTGTTGTCCATACAATGATACACTCTATGTAGCATCATAACCACTCTAAATAACGAAATAACGTCATTACTAAGCAATAAACAGTACTTTCAAGTTGCCGAAATTAATAAGAAGACCTGTGTACGTTCTTTTGTTTGTTATTTTGTTGCTTTATTGTCTAGCACGTATTACCTCGACTGTCGACATCATACGTACCGAAGATTCTAAGAAATTCGTTCTTTTGTTTGTTGTGATTACCTTAAAATACTGGAGCAGCAAAAAACGTTATACTTTATTAGTAAATACATATTATAATAGTAAAATACTATTAAATGTAATGTAATATGTATTGATTTCTCTTCTCTTCACTTAACGGCAACTCTCAATAACGCCATAAAATGCGCAGTCCCTTAAGTGTCGGTATATAGAGTTTACACTGTATATATATGTTGTTTAATCAACAACGTTCGTAATGTAAACACACGGCTAATCCCTCTCTGAGTCTCATCTCAGTCCCAGTCAGTCCCATGCTATAGTTGCCCGTGAGTGGACGTATTTTAAGTTTTTATTTATTGCCGTATTTTATTACGGCCCTTCTTTTTTTGGTTTTCTCGAACTACTTTTTTTGGACTTGCTATCTGCCAGTTTCCCCGTTCAGCTTTGCCTTCGTTCTTCTGATCTCACCGTTCTTCGGGTTCCATCATCCTTCGAAGATCATCATTTTTGTTTGTATTTTTTTTTTTTTCACAATTTTCACCACACTGTGGTTGTCAACATAAAGATATTTATCGTTCTATTTTTATTTTCATCGTGAGCTCACGTTAATATTTTCAGTTTTAATTACATATGGGTATTTAAACATTGTTTCTTACGGAACTACTTTCGTTCTACCAAGTCCACAGTCGATTATATTTTTTATTATATTACTTTCAGTGATTATTTTTTAAAAATATACATTTATTGCTATACATATATAGATACCTTTCTTTTTGTTTTAAGAATTGATATGCTGTTTGTTTTTGTTATAGATCCGATATGTCCGATAACATATAATAATTATTTACCCAATCTTTTTGACATATTTTCATAAGAATTTCTTTTTAAACTCAAGTTAATTTTTAATTTTATTTTGATTAACAAGATTTATTCCTTTTTGCGTCATTGAATATATATATATATATATATATTTTTTTTTTTTTGTTCTTATAATATATTATTTTTTTACATTGTTTTCAGTATTATTATTATTTTGTTCCCCTTTATTTTTGTTCTCCGTTTCCCTATCATGTGCTTGTCCAATAATTAGAAAGCTCCGGCGAAATTAAATTTTTTTTTGAGGATTTCCTTATTGAAAAGGAATAGGGAGTTTTGAATTAACCATAAAAGTATATAATATTATATTTAAATTTTCGTGACTCTAAGGTCACTGATCCATGGAGCTAGTAGTAATTTTCTTTTGTTTTTTTCTGTGTTTTCAGTGGAAATAGCGTTGGAAAGCGGAGAGGAGTGTAAATGGGTGGAACTCAAGTTGAATACCGCATCAGTCAGCCCTCCTGGATATTGAAATTTCGGTCATGAAGTGTAGAAGTGCCATTGGCGAGGGGATTAGAGCTCGCTTTACACCAGCTAATCTGCTACAGATGTTGCACCATGAGCCCATTCCTATGCAGATATTATTTTCACTCTATCGAGCGGTAATGGCCTCAAGACCTCTGGGGCTCCGTTTCCAACTCTTCACTTAGAACTCTTTTTAAAATTATCCTCATCCTATCGAATAAAACCTTTCTACCTCCTCCCCCCCCCCCCCCCCCCCCTCCCTTCATTTTACTGCCTTGTACCTTTAGTATAAGCATGTAGGAATTGTAATCGTGCAGATCGAGTTTTCAACGGAATTACACGTTATTGACCATTTTTGCCATGATGTTTGTCTATGTTGCTACTTGAAATTGGGTGAGCGCTCCAACTCAAAACAACAATTCTAGCAATTTACTTGAAATTTGGAATGAAGATGTCACTTTTGCTAACTTAAGTCTGATTATTGAATATGATTAATTAATCGGTCTGAAATTTGAGGCTGTTTTCACAGGAATTTCATATTTATTTTTCATATTCAATACGGTATGTCGTATGGGAACACGATAACTTTCGATCAAATAAATGTAGTGACACGAAATTATATATGTGTATTCAGAACCTTCTAAAGACCTCATCTATTGATTTTCAGCCAAATCGACCAAAGGGAAGTTGGATTAGGGGATATGCTTAACACAAAAACCCTATTAACTGCTGTTGTAATGGATGTTATGACACGAAATTTCATTCAAAGCCCTATAAGGATAACATCTATTAATTTTCATTGGAATCAGCCGAAGGGGAAGGAAGGATCAGAGGGCCTCAACTCAAAAATCCTAATAACTGCCGATGTAATGAATGTATCGACACAAAATTTAGTATGAGCATTAGGAAGCAGTCAACAATTGAGTTTTAGCCCAAACGTTCAAATTGGCTTTGAAGGAAGAGCGATTCGCGCTGGGGAAGTACAGGGCTCGTGATTCACCGATTATTTTTATTTTGTCTTAAAGTTAAAATTACATGGAGTTAAGATTTGTCACCTGTTTGAATCATATGGTTGGTTAATTTGGTGAAAGAAGAATTTAGGATTGGAATCCTCATGACCGCCCCATTGTACCATTATCAGGCTGCTTTTAATGTCTTACTCGTTTGGGATTTATCATTTTTACCTTCGGAGGAAGCAGGACCTTTATTAAGTAAATATATCGATAGGCAAAGCCAATACTGATGGGTAAATTTATCGAGTTAAATGTTAACATTTGTCCAATGGATTCGATATAAATCATCAAATTATTAACATGGTTTGGAAGAGGCAGGAATTAATTCCAGAATGGGCCATTTGTTATGAGGCTTATCTGGGGTCGTCATCGCCTCTAATTGTCCTGTCTAAAGAAAAATATTTTCGATCCAAAAGCAATGTTTCATTGAGAGAGAAACAACGCCAACAGAATAAAGCGATATATCAAAGAAATGCCGATCAAATTACACAGTTCTGACATGGGTGGTAGGCCAAACCGGCTCGATCTCACAATTTGGCTTGATTTACAGAGGTGTCTGCGCATGCCCTATCCAAATATATACATAGCTCAGTACCGCCATTAAGGAGGGAGAGAGAGACATGAATTAGGGGCCGTAGATGAATCTGTCAGATCTTGGAACAGGTGGGAACACGAAGTGAATATTTTGATTCATAGCATAGTTTTACTGCCTAAAATGACCAGTCTCTCATGATTTGTGGGGTTCTAGTGTTTACAAAGGTTGTCGGTGAATCACTCGCAGTGTACTTCCTCAGCGCGATTTAATCAACTGTTTGCTCTCCGACCAATCTACCAATTTGGATGAAAAAGGGGAGGCATAAGTTCAAAACTTAAGTTTCCTAATAGACGGAATATAATTTTATATATGGGTTCAGAACCATACATGTAAGACACCTTATCGAATAAATGAGAATTTTAGCGGGAGTTCTGTCAAGAAATTCGATGTTACGTTTTCACTGAAATTTCATGTTTTCTGATCCCCTCAATGATTCCAAAAATGAAAAAAAAAAAAAAAGTCGGCAATGTGCTTCCCCCAGAACGAAATATTAAATTAATCTTTCGCTCCCCCTCCAAAACCAGGCGACAATCCTCATACTAAATTTCATGACGATAAGTTCATTACATCGGCGGTTATTAGAGTTTTAGATTGAGCCCCGTCTCCTTAGACCAAACTTCCCTCCAGCCGTTAGATTGAGCCCCGTCTCCTTAGACCAAACTTCCCTCCAGCCGTTACCGTTGAAATTTGGCATTTTACGTCCTCACGGTGATTCAACTAGAGATCGGAAAAAATGAAATTCTTTGAAAACTCCACATCGAATCTTCTGACCGATAACCCTTTACTTCTTATAGCTGGCAAGTAACAATGTCGCTTTGTGTGTGTAAACAAAGAAATAATTATATCAAAAACTCTGAATGTATCGACACGAAATTTTATAGATTAATTCAAAATAATTTTAGACACAATATTTTCGACACAATATTTTTAGTCCAGGATCAGAGGTGGGTGGTTCAATTCAAAAACGCTAATACCTCCTGATGTACATGTATCCACTTGGAATTTCATAGTTCAGTAGTACCTGACATTGTACAGGCTCGGGACCATCCGAAGGACGGCCAGCTCAAAAGTTTTTTCACCTTCTAGATAAAAAACCTAAGAACCTCGGCCGGGGTTTGAACGCGAGTTCTTGAGCTCAGTAAACAACCAGTAAACGCTACCTTTGAGCTACCGGCGTCCTCGGGAATTTTGTATGTGTTCTCAGATGTAGTCAATGACATTATTAATTTTAAAGCGAATCGGTCTATTGGTTTCAGAGCGGAACTAACTTGATTCACTTCGGGTTATTCACTATTTCTGACTAAGTCCACTTTTTCCTCTTCAGATATTTGAATAACTGACTTCTCTGGTCATATTTTCCATACAACTGGTCAATATAAACCATACATTTCCTTTTCAGAGTAGTACATTTAATAACACAAATGATACGGAGTATAATTTAAATAAACATTTATCTAAAACATATTAAAATGTTTTGCAAGAGGAGCCTAAGTTTGGACAGAAGGAAGGCGCCCATTGATGGCATGGGGACACATTGGCCCGCAAAATCTCATACCATATTTATTATAAGCTTATCCAGAATTTTGATTTAGGGCATTTCATGGACCAAAGAGTATTCACTACATAAAAGCAGAGTATTAACATTATATATAAGCCACCGGGGGGAGGGGGGGGGGGGGGGGGGGGGGGGGGCTATATTTATTAATAATGGGGGGAGGGGCTCCTTACTTTATTTTGCCGCCAGATCTTCGTTAATTTAAATAGAATAATACCAGCTCAACTAATGATAGTACAAAACAGTGGTTTTCACTCTTTTGTCAGTTTGGCTGTAAATCAGTACCTAGATGTCTTTCTCTGGGACTCTCACTTCTCATATAACATATTGTAGTAGATATCTTTGTTAGTTGATACATGAATACATTTATTACAAAGATAGTTATTAAGGTTTTTCGAGTTGAACCCTACCCTCCTCTGAACTCCCCCCCTACCCCCCCCCCCCCCTCTCTAGGCCCTAGCCCCCCCGTACTTCTATTGATTCGGCTGAAAATTTTGTGTTCATAAATTTGGTGGTAAAGAGAAATCCTTCCTGTAATCGTGCAACTAGAAAAATAAATGTTTTTTTTTTCCTATTTTGGTTATACAGTTTAGGATACTTATACTTATATCGGGAGCAAATTTGAACAAAACTGATTTTTCGTACAAATGGTCCACAAATTGGCCCTGAATCTAAATACAATGAAATGATATTGTTTGGTCTTTGAGGCAAAATATCTATGTTCATATTGGTCCTATCGCATATCTGAAAGCATTTTGAAAGTTCAAAATTTAATAAGGAACATGTTTGATAAGAACTAATTTTTCGAAGGGACTAACAGTTTTCGTGCAAGTCAAAGAAACGTAAAAAGAAAGGGTTTTAAACGTAATTTTTATTAGAATTAATTTAAAGTCCTGTGCAGGCCACATCAGATATTTTACTTCTACGAAACATAGTGAAGTTACGCAATCGAAGAGAGACCAACTTGATTTCATCGGTAGTTATTAGGAGTTTTGGTCGGAGCGCCCACCCCATTCCCTGATCCACATGAGGGAGGTTTCATGTCGATACACACAGGCAGACATGAACATTTTTCAATTGCGGGTAGCAAAACATGAAATTCCTGTGAATATTCGACATAGATTTTTGATCGATTACATAACTTCCCCTATACTGTAGTATTAAAAAAAATAATAGAAAAATAGAGCGAAGCTTGGACTGAATGACTTGTAACTGTGGATTGTGTCAATGAAGCCGACTCATCGCCTGTGTCTACCTGCAGAGCCCTTCAAATGACCTCCCTCTGAACAACTTTTTTTGCACTACCCGAACATATGATGCGCAGGGCAGCTGTTTGCGCAGCCCAGAAGCACTCACTAACTATACTGATTACCTTGTTAGAGATACACCAGGTGTCTCCTCCAATAGACCAAGCACCATTTACTGCAAAATTGACCAGTTTTTTTTTTGTTTCATATCTAAATTGCTCCAAAATTAGTTTTTATTAAAGTTTTACAAAAATGACATGTTTCAAACAAGAAGGAAGCATATGTTCTTTGTTCGTTGTCCCCTGCCTTTTGAAATCTCATAAAGATCATAGCTTTCAGTATTTTCTAGAAAGAATCACAATTTATTATAGAAATTTTCGCAATTATGGAGCGATTTTCTAAGAAAGCAACTACCTATGAGAGGCAAGACTTATATTCTTGACAGTAATTTCTGCGCTTGGCCGAAACGAACACAAACCATTAAGGAAGCTGCTATAAAAATGTATAAAAAAAATCATTCACGAAGAAAAAATAGTTTCATATAACTATAATTATAATTAATTATAAAATATATTAACAAACTCATGATGTCGAATTTCTAGAATTTGATGGTCCTAGGCCAAATTTTAGAGAAGAAAAGTCGGTGACCCACCGGGAATGTACTTCCCCAGAACGAATTAATCAATTAATTTTTCGCTCCCCCTCCAGAACTAGTCTTTCGTTTGCGTTAATATTCTACAGTTGACTTACATAAGAGTTTCTTAGTCCTCTAACTAAATTTTGTGTCGATAAGTTCATTACATTGTCAGTTGTTGATTTTTGAGTTGAGCCCCCCTCTGATCCTCCATTCTTTTTGGTCGATTTGGCTGAAAAACAATAGGTGTCGTAGAGGGTTCTGGATTCATATATAAAATTTTGTTGTATACATTCATTCTATCTGGAGGAGTATCAAATGAACATCATGAAATTGCTGTCTATAACTTCACATTTTTTCAGATATTTCAAACAGTGAGGGGCTGTGGCTGTACCGATCTTGAAGAAATTTGGAGGCATTAACGAACTGAACTGTCTGGACTACAGTAGAGCTGCATCTGAAGTCAATCAACAGCCTTTCAGAAAGTTCTCTCATTTCTTCAGAAACTACATAATTGAAGCTAAATGGGTAGGAGGGAGGGGAAGTGGAGGTGGGTGGGGAGGGGAAGAAGACATCCAAGGACCAACGTTGAAAAGAGGGCGCCGGTAGCTTGCTAGCGTACTGTGCTACACATCAACATCGCTAGTTCCAAACCCTTATTCGAAAGGTAAAATTATCTTCCAGCACACCGTCCTTATGTCATGTTCTCGTTAAAGAGGCGTATAGACACGCGAGCAACGAGCCGAACATTAGTCAGTGCGCATGCCTGGGGATGAAGTGCGCAGGCGCTAGACGAACAAGGTAGGCTCGGGGTCTGCTCCACCTGTTGTCGGTTTTTTGACGAACCATCACCGTGAATGTGGACTGGTACCGTCCCGACTTGACCCGAGCACTGTTGTTGTTTATAACCAATATTATAACCTTCTCAAATATTTAGGTTTTTGGAAGTGCACGTTCTTTTTTTTTTTTATTTAAATATTATTCAATAAATTATATTTTATTATGGCTTCTGAAGACTTGTCTCAGGAGCTTCAAATTCAGTTTGCTCAGGCTACGAGACAGTACCCAGTCATATGGGATTTAAAACATTTTAATAAAATAAAGAGATTGGATGCTTGGGAGGAATTATCCAAACACTTTTCCATGTCAGTAATGCAATTAAGAAGTAAATGGGAGTCTCTTCAGGCATCGTTTCGCAGAGAAAAAAAGAAATAAATAAATTTTGTATTGTGTATATAGCCACAGGGAGAGGTAAGCTTGTTAATAAACCTATTTCATATTCATTTTGTAGTAATAATAATAATAGAAGTAAAACGATTGTAATGTATCGATAGATGGCCACAACTGTTGACTGAAACTCAGGTTAACTTGAGCAGGTTATGTTCGTTAGTATGGTTGTGGAGCATCCAAGTGCTCGGCTCGTCTCTGTTCGGCTTGGAGTGTGTTCGTTGTTCGCATGTCTGTACTAGCCTTAAAGGCCTCTGCCCTAGGTAACTAAACCTAGGTACGCAAAATTTAACACATCCACAGTAGAGTCGGTCTCATGTCCAGCAGAGTTGGTAGTAGGCGAGATGACCTCGTAGTAAAGCCCGGGCATGAGTCACAAAAACGAAGAGCATCCCACACTCAACTCTCAACCCCCCCTCCCCTTTTTTCCATCCCATTGAAAATATGGAGATGTCTCCTGGTCATTGTTTTTATCGGGCTTGTAAGGATTATGAAATTATGAAATTTCATGAAGATCCAATCAACTGTTAAAGAGCTACTAGCATAATTTTATGTCCCCCCCCCCCCCCCCCCCCCCCACTCCCACAACCATTCTTCCCGTCCGAAATTTTGAGATGCCTCATAGTCTATATTCTAAGTTGAACGATTCTAGAAGCGTCCTGAAATTTAAAGAGACCATCGGTTCAATTTCTGTCTGTATGTAAGTTTGTTCGTTCGTTTGAGCTGAGGGAAACACAGCTGAACGTCAACCGCCTCAAACAAACACACTTACAGACAGGCAGAAATTGAACTGTTGGTCTCTTCTCCACATGGAATGGATTTCTGATTCAATAAATTCCGTTTTTACAGAACTTCAGTTATATATGGATAGATAATTTATTTATGTATTGAAGTTAGTGTAACGTCGTTCGATGCCTGGATAAGATGTTTCATTAAAGGACAGAATCGCTGGTAAAACCGGATAGTGTCTCACGGAAAATCATTCGCTTGATTTTATCGCACAAAACGGAACAAATATGTACTATGGAATTGATGTTTTGTTCTTGTTGAATCATAAGTTCACTAATACGTTCGCCTATTTGTTCAAAATAACCCTAATAATAGTAAATACTAGGGATGTAGAAAGACAGATTGAATGGAACAACTATTGACGATGACGTAGGTATCAGAACCCATAGAGAGACGTGATCCGCCTCTGTTCTTCAGACCAGTGTTTGAGAAGCTCTTTGCAGTTGTTGACGAGGATCTCAGCGCACGGGAGGTAATTCTGGAGCATGTCCAAGCAGGGGATGCAGACGAGGGAGAGGAATGTGCACTGGTTCACAGGCTGCAGGTAGGTCTTGGAGCGATCCATCATATCGATAGGATCCAGGCCTCGCTTCTTCTCCTCCTCACCCTGGTTGTGGAACTCGTGGTAAAGCAGATTGAGGAGTCCCCGTGAGGTTCTGAACGGTTTGCAGGATCCAGACAGATCGCAGGCAGTCATCAAGATACCTTTAATAAGCTTCTTGTTCTCTCTATTTTGCATGGAGAAATTGTTGGCTGCTTTTAGATTTGTGATGGTTGCAAGTGTACTGAAATATACTGACAAATCTGTAGAAATGATGAGTTCGTGAATATCGTTCATCACTGTTTTGTACTCCTCAGCGTCCAAATAGGAAAACAGTTTGCAATGTTTTATAAGTAAATTTGCCATAAAGGAATGGTGGTTCTCCAGAACAGAGTCCTGGTAGAGTTGGACAAGATCGTTGGAGGTGGCTTTCAGGAAACTGTTCGTGAACCCAGGATGGTCTATGTCGTGACAGAAGGCAGCAATGATCAGCCCCACCTCTTCAAGTTGACAAAACGTGGAATGATTTCTTTTTAAAAAATTCATCATGCAATGTGTCACAATGAATGCATGTTCAAAATTGTGGTAGAAATTATCCCTATACCCTTGGCTGACCATAAGGGCAAACTTAATAACATCGTTTTTTTCCATAAACTGACTCCCAAGCGAATTTTTTAACACTAACAAAGACAACTCGATAAGTCTTTCTCTGGTTTTGTTCTTAGGATAGTAGTCAAAAAGGTAGAAGTCAATGGGGAGTTGATGGTGGTGGTTCTCCCACATGTCGCTGGCCCATTGCAGCTCGTGCGGGCAAGGTTCCAGCTGGTGCGCAAGCAACTCCTTCGTATCTCGCAACTTTCTCCGCGACTCTTCTGATCTCATATGCCCTGCATAATAATGTAAAATCATTGCAAAATATTCTCTTAAATATTCTAAAGTTTTTTCATCATTTTTTGTGAAGTTATCTCCTATTTTATTGAACAAGGCCAGAATCCCAATATTGTGTGCACTGCACTGGACCGGCATGCATAAAACACTTCGAATACCTTCCTCAACTTCTGGAAACTTCTTTAATTCCTGGTTGTTCAAGTTCTGTATTTCGTTTGTATTTATAGCTAGTTTAATGAGGTGTTCCTTTTCTCTCAACTGCATTCTTTTTGGCCATTTGCCTTCACCATTTTCTGTATCCTCGTATATATCAGCAATGAACTTATCCACGTACATCATTCTGTAAAATGTGACTTTTTCCGCGTTTAGCCTTTTTTTCGCTACAAATGACATTTTATAGATCAATTCGACCATATTACTCAGGGTTTTTGAAGATTTGACAAAGAAAGGTGTCATGATCGTTATGAACTCATCGTTGAGGTTCTTAAGGTTCACAAGTCGTACTGTGTTTCTGTGCTTCAAGATGGCGGCTCCCAGCCAGTTTGTCACGCAGACAGCTATCAGTTCGTCGTCCTTGTCATATTGCTCCTCCGTGCAATCTCGGAACACTTCCACCACGGCCAGGAGTTCCTCCTCAGGGGTTAACACCGGGATACTCATGATGGGGTAGTCCATCTCTTTCTTGCCGCTCAGTCCAGTGCCTAGGGGGAACCTGTTGTCCGTCTCCGAGGACCGGGACAAACTCAGCTTCCTCGTATAGGCCGTGTATGCTGCCAGAATGCTTCCTGGGCCTATCTTATGTCCTATCCTTGATCCTTCCCTCCTGTACAGGTATATTTCATCCTCTCCGGGAATGCTGACGTACAACATCCGACCCGTCGATAAGGTGATGGACTCAACAATTGCCGCCATATCGTTGAGCACACTGTGTTCATCATCCATGTTCTCACGGAGGTGTTTCATCATGTGAAATGTGGCGTTCTCTGTATGTTTCACCGATCTCTTCTCCATGCAGGAGGAACTTCGTTTCTTCTTTATCTTGTCGAACATCAGCCCTGCCCCGCCATACTTCTCCATATACTTGAAAGTCGATCTTCTTCGAAAACAGGACGGAATCGGAAAATCCATTGGTCTAACCATCATACTTCTTTTTGATTTAGACATTTTTCAAACTTATTAATCAAACTTACTGATAAATTGCAGTTTTTTCGAACTTCGATAAATCACTACACTTTCAACTAACTGCTAAATCTATTTATAAACTACCTCCTATAAACATCTTAGTTGTTGTCATGGCAACTATCATACAAGGAGCTATTAACAAACTATTATTGTAGCTTCCCCAAGAATTTAAAAAAAAAAGTCTTATTCTAAATAGTGTAAGTTTGTCTTTTATAAAATTGCAAACATATACTTCAATAAAAAAAGCATTAATTTAATTTTTAAGCTGCAATTCTCATTGCTGTTTGTAACTCATGTCCGGGCTTCAACTATGGGGTCATATTTCCTACTACAGGGGAGCACACTCTTGAGGACCCCGACTCTACTGTCCTAAATTTCGTATATCTAGGTTTAATTAGGGCAGTAGTGGTCTTTAACGACATTATGACTACGCTATCTAACGTCCCGTGTCGACTACTTTCTTTTTATTCTTCCCCCCCACCACCCCGATGAAAAACCTCAACCGGGCTTTGAACCCACGATCTGGAGTCTCACTAGGCAAGCACTCTACCGCTCACCCGTGCACATTTCGTTATTATTGTATAGATTGTCTATTAGTCCATTTATTGTAGTTATAATTTTTGGAAGGAAATAGTGTATGTTATATTTATATTTTATTTTGGTATGACGCATTAATGAAACTAACCTACCTTTCCTTATGAAAAATACATTCGCTAGCTGTTAGTTGATTTCCATGTCTATCTCATTGAGTTATAATTAAGCGGAGGAAGATGTGTGGTGTTTGAATTTAAATCGATTATACGCTTATCACCGATCGATAGCAGTGTAACCTTCTGAGTGATGGTTACCTCTTGTTAAATTTTAGGAAGGTTAATCATTAGGATGTGCTATATATTGTTAATTCTGTTCAATAATGTTTAATCAGGAAATTTTCATTTTGTTGGTGAAGTCATCACACTCAGTTTGTAAATGGCTCATGTCCAATGTAGCCATTTCAGATGAGAAATTAGAAACGTTTTGGACCTATTAGTTTTGTGAGTAACTCCCAGCCAAACAATTAAAAAGTAATTGTTAATTCAATTATCCAATTCTGGCAGTGTTGGTCCAAAAACATTCTTAAACCATTTATAATATTGCATTTATTTGTCCATTCTAGGGAGAATGAGGAAATATGGATATTTTATTTAATAGAGCCCCTAGAAGACTGGAAGACGAGTTTAGAAATAGAAAATGGCAACAAGCGGTAGAGAGCTTGTATTTTCTGTCCGATATTTGAGTAAATGAGGAGCAACAAATCAAACATCTCTGAGAACTTTCAAATTACTTCAAGTGATTCATGTATTCATTGAAAACTGTAAAAAAGTAAGAAGTATATGTGACGTATGTAAAGTGTTAAATCAGAATGCATTTTCTCATTTGATGAGTTTTGGATAATAATGACATTAATATTCCCCCTCGATATTGTAGAAGAGGTACATCGGTTTACTAATGTATCGATATAATGATAATTTTGTGCATCTCTAGATGGAAGGTGAAGAATACGGACTTTCTAGCGAAAAAACCTACTCGTTAACTAAAAGAATTTCAAAAATAATAAGATATATAGTGGAGAAGGAAGACAGCTGTATTGAGATGTAACAAACTACTGGGGGGGGGGGGGGGGGGGGGGGGGGGGGGGAAGTGTCGTTAGGGATGATGTATGGAGGGTCGGTGGAGTTGTGAAGCATGGAGGAAGCTAGGACCGGAAGAAGGTGCTAGCAGGAGAGTGGAAACTTGTCAAAAACCGATTATAGACCATATGAGCGGGGACAAATGAGGGCCATATGTGTCCTGGCCAGTGTTTCCTCTCATATAATACGAAAATTCCCTCTTTAGCGTCCTTTCACTTACCCCATGTGTTTCTGTGAGCACTGCCAATGCACTTACACACCTCGAATTAAGTAAGTCTTCACTCTCCCTCTGAAACCAATTTATAGATTTGGCTGAAAATGAATATATGTCATTCATCGACAGTTATTAAGATTTTGAGTTGATCCCCAATTTCCTTTCGGCCGATTATGTTGAAAAATTAACGATTGTCATTCTTATTGAGTCCTGGATTCACCTATAACAGTTCGTGTCCATACTATTGGGACTTGAACAATAAAATAAAACTTGTTTATTTAATATATTGTCTAATTTCACTAACTATATATACATGGGAGTACTTTCGGTATTTCTACCATCCTCAGCCAAAAGCATAAGAGATAAGACTCTTATGCTTTTGGCTGAGGATGGTAGAAATACCGAAAGTACTCCCATGTATATACATATAGTTAGTGAAATTAGACAATATATTAAATAAACAAGTTTTATTTTATTTTTCAAGTCCATTTGAATTATTTCACAATATCTCTGCAATAATGTCAGTTTTCATACTATTGGGAGTTATCGATTCATAGAAAAGCACTCAGACACATACAGACGGGAAGTTTTGTTTTAATTTTTGGCTCATTGTTGACTCACCCCACCACCAGGGGCGCTGCATGCACACTAACTTTCAAAAAGAGTAATCAATAATGCTTTCAGATGAGGTCCTGCTCGCCCCTCAATGGTACTCGATATTTTTAGGGTAACCTCATTCATTGAAATATCTCATTTTCGGGAGGGGGCTGGGTCTCCATTTTCTGAAAGTCGCTATGTAACACATCTATCGAAAGTTTATTGCAGGGGCTCTTAGAAACAGGAAGCGTTTACTCTATTTGTAAAATAGAGTGAGTATTTTTTTTATATATAAAAGCTATACTTTAAATTCTTGTGCAGCCATCTTGAAACAATGGAAAGAATAACGAATACCTTACGGATAAAACTTTCTTCTTATTAAATTACTTTCAAAATGAAGTACAACTTGACCCGTAAGTTATTGTGGGTGAAGCGACCCTAGTGGTCAGCTGAGTCACTATCCATGTTTGAAAAATAAAGAAAAACGTATTTAAAAAAAAAATATTTTGTCTATTTCACAAGATATATCAAGTATATGGGAATACTTTCGGTATTGCTACCATCTTCAGCCACGAGTTAACAAATACTGATATAACGAATAGCAGCACTGGTACTGTAATAAATACTCCCATATATTTTGTAAAACAGACAATAGTTTTGAAAAAATACGTTTTTTTAAATTATAATATATATTAAGTGTATCACAATATATCTGCAAAAAATGTTAAGTATCACTATCCACGTTGCCCTTTGGTCCAATGAAGGTCGGACTTTGTGAATCAATCGTTCAAAAGTTACGGATTTTGGAACTCATTGTTCAAAAAGGAAAATAGATAACCGAATATAAATATAAATGGTTTAATTTAATCAAGTTAGTCATTGTGACTCATGCCCGGGCTTTAACTATCACTAATACCAGAGCGCTCTTTCGGCGTTCTCATGGACATGAGCCCGACTCTTCTGTGTGAGTCATAAGTCTTTAACGAGTACCTGACATCATACAGGCTTGGGACCATCGCTTAACGTCAGATCCGAAGTAAGGCATACTCAAGGTTTTTATCACCTCTCAGTTAAAAAAAAAAACTAAGGGCCTCGGCTGGGTTTCGAACCCGGGATCTTAAGCGCAGTAGACAAGCACGCTATCTTTTCTCTTTTTATTATCATCAATTGTTTTAGTTATATATTATTTACTTTACTGATATTTGTTAACTAATTCAAAACCCAGCCGAGGGCCTTTAGGTTGTGTATCTTGGAGACGAAAAAAAGCTAGAGTCCTCCCCTGTGTCCTTGGAAAGGGACTTTAAGGAATGGTCCCGAGCCTGTACGATGTCAGGTACTCGTTAAAGAACCCCTAGCCTAGGTGAATAAACCTAGGTAGGCAAAATTTCGAACTCCCACAGAGTCGGGCTCATGTCCACCAGAGCGACGAAAGACGATATCTCTTCGTTGTTAAAGCGATGTCATATAACTATAACATAACTATATTTATTAACATTATTATTATTTTTGTTGTATTTCGCTTTAATTTTTCCTCTTTTTTTTCCACAGTTCGCTCATTCTGACTTAGGGAAGGAGCTCTGATCGCACTGAAATGTCCTGAAAGAAGATTTATGCATTGAAATGTTTGTATTGTAAGATTTATTATATATAAGTTATTTTGATTTACACATTTGTTAATAATAGAATATCCAATTAATATGTTATGGTTTAACGGAAATAAAAATTATTATTATAGATATCATACTGAAAGATTGTGGCTGAAAATTTGTAGGACTAGGCTTTGCGAATTATAAGTGGAGGCATCAAACGGAGCTGTAGACTGTGTTTGGTCTAGATCCACTCCGGAGCTAGAGATGAGCTCTGTAATCCAGTTAACTGAGAAGCGACTCTCTCACATCTCCACTCTCCATCTCTTATTCTCAGTCAACCCCCCCTCCACCCCCTTTCTCCTAATGAAATTGTGGTCGATGTCCCCCCTCGGCTGGGCTTCCACATTTCTTTGAAATTATTTTGACTCTGGTTGTAGTTCAAAGGTGACATTTTCTTTTTCACAATTTTGAAAAAAAAATAGTAACACGAAGTAATCAATTAAGTTTTTTTCTCTCTCTAAAACCATTCCACTGTTTTTGGTAAACAACAATAGTTGACTTAATGAGGGACTTGTGAAACCTCATGCTCAATTTGGTTTCGGTACATTTCATATTCATATTCCAAACACAGTTAGTAGTGTTGCGTTTTTGTGATGAGCCACCCTCTCCCCTAATCTCTCTCTTTCCATTGGCTGAAAATAGATAGATGTCCTTAGTTTTAGATGTTCATACTGAAAGTCGTGAGATAGTTTCATTCTATCGGGAGTTATCGTGTTCACAGGCACAAATGCACAGACAGGAAATGTTTTTGTTTTTTTTCATTTTTGGAATCAGGGGTTCAGATAACACGACTTCAACATCGAATTTCTGAACCGATTACATAATTTAGTATAGTTGGGGAACTGAAAAATTTCCAAAGGAGGAAAAAATAATCTACGTTTTATGAAAAAAAATAGAGAACTCCCAGTGTAAAATTCGTATTGACTTTTCATTTGAGGGAGAATTAAGAGTTTGTAACGGGGAAATACTTTGCTGGCTACAAAGAGGAACTGAACTGAACGTGGTATTTCGGTATTTCGGACTGATTTCATAACTTTCTCTATACATTGTAGAGAACTAAATCTGTGAAAAAGCTGGTGTTCTGCCCGAGAAGCGTGGGTCCATTATTAGGTTACCGGCTTATATTAGGAAGTTACCTCGATAAGGCGCTTAACGACACAGCACTTTGTTTCCCCTTGTATTGTCTCCAATATTTATACTTTTATAAAGTATCGAAGCCAATATAAAGCTTTCTAGGAACCTCAACATTAATATCTGCCAGAATTTATCAAAAGACTGTATCTTTTGATCTTTACAAGAACTTCTTTAGAGGTTCATGTTATTGAAAATGCTAATATGAAAATATGAAGTGAAGCTCCGCTCTGTGGTTCCAGCTTATTTGGGGATGGGAGCGTTATTAAATCAAGTCCTTGGGTAGCCAATAAAGTGCGGGTTTCAAGAAGTTTAAACCAAAATCATGTTTTAATATCAGAAAGGCCTCCCCCCCAATCAGGGGCCTTTAAACAAAGTGCCCCCTCCCTTGAATGGTTTTCAAACTCCGTCGAGCTCTGGTTTTAATTGAAATTCTTGTCCAAGAGGCCCCAAGATCTGCCAACTATTTCCAACATCAACTATTCCTGGTCATTCTTCAGGACCGCCCCCGCTCCGTCCACTCTACTCTTCCTTAAACTTCACAAATCAATAGTTCACAATTTATTCTGCATTATTGGTAGTTTGAAAAGTTGTAGATACCCCGATTTTCCACCGCCGTAAGTCACATGACGTAGACAAGATCAAAACGAACTCAGGGAATAAAACGACTAATATAATACATAGTATTGTTTTATTTGTCGGCGATCGATGGCAAGACGCCGTGCAAATGGATTAGATAATTTGGATGAGGCGGCTTTCTTTTATCGCTGTTAGGACGACATCTGTAGTCGAGTTAACAGCATCCTTTACAGGTGTCTTGTTTGGATCCATTTGGCCGTTGGTACATCCTTATATCCAGGGAACTCCGCCAGGATGTGGCATACTGTGAGAGGCCAGGCCTGTGGCTGCCACCCTTTGAGTATGACCTGGACGGAGCCGCATCAGACACACCTCCTGCCTATCCCGCTTTCCTTCCGTTGATATTTGCTTGGATGGACCTCAGTTTATTTTCTACTGACCAGTCCACATTCCTACCCAGGTTTCCTTTATTTTGTGATGTAGCATTTCTTCAGGTCTGATGTTAGCGTCACTTCCTTTTCTTCTCCAGAGAACGTTGCTGCTTCCTTAGCCGCTATATCAGCTGTATCGTTCTCTTCAATTTCCACTTGTGAGGGGATCCAGCAAAAAATCCTTCGTACAATAGCCAATGCTCCTTCTGACATCTCCAGCTGATCTCAATGTTCCCTTTGTCACCAAATTAGCTAAATCCAGATACAAACTATTACTTTCCTCCTTTAGAGTCCACGTTAATCCTATAGTCCCTTCTGCCACCCGCCGAACCACACCTTAAGCGCCACTGACCTAGAGACCTTCTCAGATCAGGCACTGACAGTGAGTTATAAGTGAGTGCAACTCATTGCCGAGGGAGTGTCGCCACTGGTTGCTTTCTCCCCTTTCTCTTCTGACCTAGAGACCTTCTCAGATCAGCCAGTGACAGTGAGTGCAACTCATTGCCGAGGGAGTGTCACCACTGGTTGCTTTCTCCCCTTTCTCTTCTGACCTAGAGACCTTCTCAGATCAGCCAGTGACAGTGAGTGCAACTCATTGCCGAGGGAGTGTCACCACTGGTTGCTTTCTCCCCTCCCGATGTTTTGACATTGCCATTTTTCTCCCTCAGCACATTTGCTTGATGTATATATTATTTATGTAGTTGTAAATATCTCTTTGTAATTGAAAATAAATGTATATAAAAGAAGTCACTTTGTATGTATTTCTGAGGTAGGAACAATTTGAAGGGAATCATGACATTTCCGAAAACATTTTGGCGGGGACGTCTCGCCGCGGGGTTTAATTATTAATTTTTTCCCACAATTTATTAGAATTATTTAAACTATGTACTTAATATACATAACAATGAAGCTTGATCTGAGAAACAGAAAAAAAAAAAAAAACACTTGATGAGGGCGCCGGTAGCTGCTCAGAGGTAGTACTTGTCTACAGAGCTCAAGATCGCGGGTTCGAAATCCAGCAGAGGCCCTTATGTTCTTTATCTGGGAGGTGAAAAAACCTTGAGCTCGTCGACCTTCGGATGGGACGTGAAATGATGGTTCCGAGCCTATGCGATGTCATTTACTCGTTAAAGATCCCCTCGGTTAATAAATCTGGGTAAAATTTAGAATTTCCTCAGTCGACTAATGAGCGTTCTGGGAGTAGACGAAATGTCCTCTTAGTTGAAGCCCGGGCATGAGTCAATAATTAGCAAACTACTAAGCGTTCTGACGAATCGTTAATATTTTACATTTGGAGAATTTAAAATTGTTCTTTGAACGCATATTAGGTAGTTTCTTTTCGTAAATCGTGATGTTTTTCTTATTCGTCTTCTGAATTCTGAAGAACGCTTATAGATCGGTCCTCACGTTTAACCGAGACAGTTAATAATGATCACAACTATATCCGTTATCATTTTGATGAGTTTAATTTCAAAAGAAAAAAAAAAAAACTGTATAAATGGGAGCTAGAATTAATGGTGTTTGGTTAGTTTAGTTTTTCTGGGGCGTTTTAATTAAATTTCTCATTAGTGGCAGAGCCAGGGGGCGGGGTGGGGGGCAGGTGGTGAGGGCGGACGTGATAGTTTTTTGAAGGGCGCCCCCCTCCCCCATCCAGATTTGCATCCAAATTATGTTTTTTGGTGGGGGGGAGGTCGCAAAGAGTAGCCAATAAGCGAGGATAGGGGTTGACTAACAAGACACCTGGCCGACCTCCCGTCCTGGTGGGGGGGCACCTAATTCTGTAGTCATCAGCTCTCTCAGATAAAGAGACGGCTACCGGTGTTAGTGTCTAGTTCATAGCTATCCTTAGAATCCCTCAAAAAAAACTCTCCCAATTAGATTACATTTTTTCTCTATTATTTGTTTTTATGACCCATGCCCGGGGTTTACTACCAAAGCGCTCTTTCGTCGCTCGAACGGACAAGACTAAGAGTAGGGGGTCTTTAACGAGTACTTGTCAGCTTAGCTTCGGGACCACCAATTTAACATCCCCTTCGAAGAACGGTGCGCTTAAGGTTTTGTTACCTCCGGAGTTAGCCGGGTTAGAACCCGCGATCTTGAGCGCAGTAGATAAGCAGGGCCATATCCGAGCCACCAGCGTCTGTATTGGTCCAAGTAGTTATTGTTACCTCCGGGGTTAGCCGGGTTTGAACCCGCGATCTTGAGCGCAGTAGATAAGCATGGCCATATCCGAGCCACCAGCGCCTGTATTGTTCCAAGTAGTTTTTGTTACCTCCGGGGTTAGCCGGGTTTGAACCCGCGATCTTGAGTGCAGTAGACAAGCACGGCCACCTCCCAGCCACCAGCGCCCTAATGTTCCAAGTTGTTTTTGTACATACCAAGAAAGTTACACTTTTCATTCAGGACCATCCATAATTAATTCCTCCGTATGCATTGTTTTTGCCGCCATCTTGGTTCCTGTCGGATAAGCAAAAAAGACTTTTTTCAATTCAGTCCAATTTTATCTATAAAAATTCATCAGATTGGTTCTAATTTCTAAAAAATAAATTTTTCAGAAAAGTAAACTAGTCTAAACTTCAAATTCCGGAATTTTAGGATCCTGAAATTTCAGGAATAAAAAAATGGTCAGGTGGCTTCCAGGCCTTAACAACTAGCGGTGGTCAAATAGGAACTGGTTCTAAGTAAGATCACGTCGTTGGCCGTAAATAGAGAGAACCACGCTCCTGCCTGGCAGTTATGCCTTTATATCTACCCTCCCCAAATGAAACTGTACAATACTATATGAACTGTATAATATGTGGCCAATATATCTGTTATATATCTACTTGCTATTATATCGGGTAGAGAAAGGTTGGGCCTCCATCATAAAGAAGTTGGCATTTTACTATATTTTCCAAAAATACCAGCCCAATGTTATAATTATTTTAAAAGATCTAGTTACACAATGATCAGTTGTAAATAAATGATCCATGGGTTGAGTAGGGGAGAGCACCGATGTAATGTAGTATCGATCGAACACCATCGATGTTGGAAAGAAATTGCGATGTTTTTAACTAGAAACCGGTCGAAATTCGATGTGGAGTTTTCATCAGAATTTCATGTTTTCCGAGAATCCACTGATTCAAAAAATAAAAATAAAAAAGCTGACTGAATATATAGAATGAATGTTTCGATCTCAAATTTCATATGAAAATGGTGAACCCCATATTCCGAAATTGAAAAAAAAATCTCCTGTCTGTGCCTGTGAACACGATAACTCCCGTTAGATTGAATACATCATCACGACATTGAGTATGATCATCTAAAACCAAGGACATTTATCAACTTTCAGCCAATGGGAAGAGAGGGATTAGGGGAGGAGGTGGCTTATCCTCAAGAGGGGAGGAATTAGGAAATTGGGGAAAAAGGTAGACTTAGTAAGTTAGTGTGACTCATGCCCGGGCTTTAACTTTAGCTCTGGTGGTCATGAGCCCGACTGCAGTGGGAATACTGTATTTTGCCTTCTCAGTTTTATTCACCAGTGTGCAAACGTTATCTGACATCATACAGGCTCGGGACCATCGCTTAATGTTCTATCCGAAGAACGGCGTGCTCTAGTTTTTTTTTACCTGCCAGATAAAAAACCTAAGGACCTCGGTGGAGTTTTGAACTCGCGGTCTTTACCTCTGAGCTATTGGCGCCCCGTGTGCTGCCCGCAAGTGCAAAGATGTTGCCGACCTCGGGGTTAAGCCGCGTATACATTGAGCCAACGAACCGAAGGCAAATTCCGCCAATGTATACTATGAAAACGAGCTTTCGGTTCGTCATCAGTTAACGAATCTGGATAAGTCTTTCAATTCGCTGTTCGTTTACTTGATGTATATAAGACACCGAATCGTGGACGAACGAACAACAAATGTTCACTGTTCAGTATTCGTTCGCTTAATATGTAAGCGCCCTTAGATTACCTGATGTATATATTACCTGAAGGCGATTACTTTCCAATCTCCAGGTAACTTTCCCAGCCTCTTTCTCTCGACAAGAATCTATAGTATTTAGGTTAGTATGTCCGGAATATTCCCAGATAAGCTGGATAGCTGAAATTTGGCAGACCGGCAGTTCAGCAACCTTATACATTTCAGTTATTCAGGGACTTTGAAGAGTGGTGTGCCACTTTGCCGCCCCCTCGGCACGTTTCGGGTGCCACATGGCCTAGTTTGCTAACTCATAGAGGGATTATTTTATATTTCAATAATCTAGTGTTCTTTAAGTAGATGTGTCACATAGCCATGCCCTCAGCCTAAATGAAAATTGTGGAGGCTTCATGTCTGCATTAAATAATTCGAAGGATACTTGGTGGATTTCACAAAATGAGGTATCTTTGAAATATGGTCACTTCATAAAATATTTTGTCAACTCATAAATACTTTTACTTGCTCAGCTGTACAGAGTATAGGGGAAGTTATGTAATCGATCGAAAATTCGATGCTGAGTTTTCAACGGACTTCCATGTTTTCCAACATCCAGATTTCAAATATTAACAAAAATGGTGATTCACCGACGATGACCTTTTTTTGATGGGCTTCTGATTCAGCTCGTGCCTGAAAATCTAATGCATTGTGTTGCCCGGCCAGCTTGGATTGTGGGACCCCTGCTTGAAAACCGAGGAATAATACGGTCAGCAAGTGGAAAAACGATGACGACCTCTGCTCTAAATAATATCCTCAGAAGAATTAATTTTATTATTACAGTTTTAATTATGCTTCGAGGGATTGCTTTTTATTACGTGAACGTATTTATGTAAAATACCTAAGGAAAGGTTAAGAATAAATTTAATAAATGAAAAATAATATATCTCAGAGGTAAGTCTGATAAAAGATGGGAGAAAAAAGCAGAAAAAAAGGAAGAGAAAATTAAATTAAATTATCAAAGAGGTGATGAAGTCCTCTACAATCATGAGAAAGTAGAAATGAAAAAGTAATAAATATAGGGGTAATTAGAAGAGGCAATCTTGACGGGAGATCAGGGAGGCAGTGGTAAAGGCGGGAAGAGGGAGATGGGCCATCTTTATGGGGTATTGTCTGGAGGCGTCCCTCATCCCACCATCCTCAGTCCGCTATTATTTCCTATTTACTTTGAATACTGATTAGCTATCATAATTCACTTTGGTCAAAACACTGCCTTGACCATAGTCTAACCTCTACGGCTGCATGTTACTGGGGGGAGGTTTACTTATCTGTGGTATAGTAGAAGTTATGGATACATAACATATATGGGTACATATCCGTGATGACGGAGAAGTACGCTCTCTGGGTCTGCACAAATCTTCTGTCCACCTCCTTCAACATCCAGTTTACTGACTTCCTGCTCTTGGGAAGAAGAGAGACTATTAAATATCACTGACTATTAAATATTCGCTTTTGTTGACGATCAGCTCATGCCTTATTCTGTCGCTATGTTTAACTTTTCTAGTCTTTATCTGGAGACAAATATCTGGTCCACAGCTGCTCTTCCATACCAGAAGCCGGCCTAATACTCTCTACGGGACCAGCTTCTTCAGGAGAATAATAGAACACACCTTATATGCACCTGACAATGATTTGCATCTCAACATATTATTATTAAAGAAAACTAAGAGCTCCCCAATTCCAACAGTCACTCTCAATATCGTAGTATATCCTATACGTTTTACCATAATTAATTTTTGTTTGATTATTGTTTTTATTAATTTTATTGTTTGTTAATTAATTATTTCTTTGTTCCATATTTTGCTCATTGTCACCTGGGGAAAAGCCTTCTGGTCTTCAAAAAGAAATATCGGCGCCCGAAATATTGCCATGGAAGAAGACTTCTCATATGGAAACATAAAGAAAACATTTATAAATAAAAATAGTTTCTATTGTATTTATTAATATAGGAATTTTTATTCATTTGTTTTCTATTATTATTTATTTTTTTATTCATCTCATTTGTATTTGTATTTTAAGATTTAATATTGGTTGATGTTTATAATGTGTAAAGTATATCTTGATGTATAAAATTGTATGATGAATCCAATAAACATGATATGGTTTGACAGAAATAAATATTATTATTATAGCAATGAAGATTCTTATTCTTATATTCCCTGGTAATCACTGCATGCTCCTACTTCCCCACATCAATAAGGGGCATATGAAGCTCCTGTTTCTCAGTCGGGACTCTCCTCTCTCCATGTCTTGACAATGAGTTCCTGTCGGACCTCTTCCAGGTTCTTTATTTCCTTCTTTTACAGCTGAGCCGCCAAGTCGACCATCCCTGTAGCCCATCTCTTCTTCGT